>CM024757.1:119103999-119429901 GCA_014218235.1 Colocasia esculenta | reverse complement strand
CCGCATTGTGATGCTCTGGCCCGACCCTGGTTGCAGGTCATGGTGTTGCTCTAGTTGCTTCCTCATGTGGTTGACTTCGCTGGTTCTGCGGGAGTCGTCTTTGTCCTGACCCAGATTGGGGTCGAGGCGTTTCTCTGATTCCGCTACTTTGCAGTACTCTGCAGTAGGAGTTTCTCGCTTTACTGCTTTGTAGAGTAGTTTTCCTTCCACTTTGTTGGAGTTTCTGCTACTCTGGCTGGTAAGGGACAGGTAATCCCTACCGAGCCTTGTTCTCGAGGCTCACCCCCCCCCAACTCTCTTCAGGTAGGGACTCGCTGTCGCAGGAGTTCGTTGTCGAACGTTCGTGGTGGCGGCTTGTTCGCTGTGCGTTTCCAGCAGTGTGAGTTGTGAGTGCTCTTGTAGCGTGAGTTCAGAGTGGCCTTTTTGCAAGTCCTCGGGGTATGCCCTGTTGCCTAGTTAGGTAGCCCAGAGGGAGGGGGGGGGGTGAATGGGTCTTTAAAATTTATCAATTAATACATGTTCACTAAAAACGTTCACAAAGAAATACACTTTGAAGATTGTTAGTGTTAGTAAAGAAAAACAACAAACACAAGAGGACAATCACACAACACCAGATGTATCCTGGTTCGGACCTCCTTTCCACAGGAGTCCTACATCCAGTCCCTGAGCAACAACTCAGGATTTCACTAATTAGGGTACAGTCCCCCTATGGACACTACAACACCCAGCTCAGTTGATCTTCTCTTCTTAGCCCGAAGAGGAACAACACCCTGGATACCCCACCAGGTCTTCCTTCACACCAGAAGGGCACACACACACCCTGGATACCACCAGGTCTTCCTTCACACACGAAGGGTACAAGCACAGAAACAAGTAAACGGGAGATTAAGCCCCTAGATCAAGCTTCGACAAGCCAAGATCTGAAGGTAAGGACTGAGAGCAATGAGTTCTACAAACAAAAGCTCACTCTCAGAACCAAACAAGCTCTCTCAAAAATCTACAAACAATGCAGAGAGCAAAGAGCTGATCTAATGGAATGAGGCTTGGATCTTTCTTGAGAACTCGCAGAAGACTTGATGATCAGAGTGTTTTTTGTATGACTATCGTTCTCTCTATGTCTTTCTTCTGGAGCTCCTTTCTTCAATATATAGCTTCAATTTGAAATATAGACGTTGAAGTATCCGTTGCCTCTAGCTTTTGGTGGACGTTAGATTGAGTGGCACTTGGAAGCTTACAGTCAACAATCCTTTATCCATTTGTGCACGCAAAGAGATAGGATCTTCTGAAGTGTCCTTTGGCTTCTACAAGGTCCAACGTTGTATGACGAATGTTTGTCAGAGACCTGCATACATTAAATGCTAGAACAGTGGACAGCTAGGCTGTCTCTTGTTGTTAGTCACTGTTGGTGTGAATATTCACCAAAATAGTAATGCCATTTTGCTGTTCTAAGAGATGCATATAGAAAAGACACGATAATAGATGATATCGTCTGTATGCATGCAGAGATACGTTCAGTCTTCATTAAATGCACAGCTGTCAAAAGAATATGTGCGAAGACTTTGACTATTCAACCCGATGAAAGGATAAGTCATATGTCAAGTTGATTGATATAAAACTGATGTATTTATGACTTATGAAATCGTTATGCAACCTAACAGCAAATCATTATGAGATATGAAACAATCATTTTGAAATCTTAAGAAGTCGATGCGCAAAGCAAATCGTTATGAGAACCAAAGAAATCGATGTGATAAGAAAATCGTTGTGATCACTAAAGGAATCATTATGAAAGCAAGTCGTTACGATGACTAAAGGAATCGTTACGAAAATAAGTCGTTACGATGACTAAAGGAATCGTTATGAGAGCAAGTCGTTACGATGACTAAAGGAATCGTTATGAGAGCAAGTCGTTATGATGACTAAAGGAATCGTTACGAAAGCAAGTCGTTATGATGACTAAAGGAATCGTTACGAAAGCAAGTCGTTACGATGACTAAAGGAATCGTTATGAAAACAAGTCGTTATGATGACTAAAGGAATCGTTACGAGAGCAAGTCGTTATAGGAACGATTTCTTTTGAAATCAGAAGAAGATTCAATCTATGAAGAAATCATTACAGTTCTACTGTAATCGTTGTGATCTATAAAAGAAACCGATGTGTACTTAGACAAATATGATGTTGCAGATACAATGTAAAGATGCTTACCTGTTTTGGATTATTTTCCTTTGGTATTAATTCCTGTGCTTAAGACTTGTAGAAAATAGGTTAGTGACCTTTAATTAAGGGTTTGATAATTATCACAATAATAAGGTTTTGTTAATCACCAAAATAGAAATGTAATTACTTCTAATTGCATGGGGATAGACTGTTCATCAATCTCCCCCTTTTTGGTGATGACAAAATTTTAACAAATTAACAAACTTTAGCAAATAGCATAGATAAATAGATCTCCATATGTATTTTAGAGCTGCAATAATTCTCCCCCTTTTTGTCATTAGCAAAAAAAATGCACGGATGAGACAGGAAATGCTAGTTGTATTCATTCATTCTGGGAAGGTACAGGGAGATAAAAGGCAGGAGAGAGGAGGGAGGCAAAATGAGAAATGATTTCCCATGCATGTTCTTCCTGCTTTTCAAAAACTTGACAAAATACACCAAGGGCAAGAGTGTACTTGGGTCCCATGGAGGGAGCCATTCTCTTCAAATGGAGAGCCAACTGCTCATCAAGGAAATTGGCATAGGCATCTCTGTCAAGGGAGATTCTTTTGAAGGAAATGGAGCCAAAACTAGCTCAAGCAAGAAATTGATCAACTGAAATGGGATAGAAGTTCTGCTTGGCCTTCAGCTCTTGACAGAGGGCTACAAAGACCTTATAACGCTCAACCAAAATCTGGAAGGGATCCTGGACTAGGTGAATCGAATTCATGTCTAAAAAAGTAGCTTCTGAAACTGGAGGGTGACCTTCCCTGGCTTGACATTCATTAAGTACTGACAGCTGCTGAGCAGAGAGAGGGTAAAATCGGGCTCAGTCTGAAGGTGTCAACCTCTCACATTCTGACAGGATGGGAGCTAGAACCTCAGCACTGACATGGCCTTGGTGGTATTCTCTGAAGAGAAATCTATGAAATGCCACTTGGAAGCCTTTCTGTACTTTGATTCTGCCCATTACTATGGCAAAACGTTCAAAGATGATAGACCCAACAGAAGAGTCCATGACCAGAGAGTGAATAGGGGGAAGCAAGATGTCCTCTGGCACCTGAAGGGTGGCAAAGTCCACTTGGATAGCTTCAGAGTGGGCGTCGGCTAAACCAAGTGCATCTATGGCCTGCTTAAACTGGCTGAATTGGACCTCAGGGAGTCGATGGACATATCTATAGTTGTTGAAGAGTTGGAAATGCCTGGCCATCTTGATCTCCTTCTGAATAAATGGGGCCCAACAATGCTTGTGATGAATTTGGAACCATTCTGAGAGAGTCAGGGAATGGTCCCTTGGAGGGAATCTAGCAGACTTAGCCAAAACAAATTTTTTGTATAGCTCTCTGTGCCCCCTAGCCCATTGCTCTTCAGTCTTGGAATGAGCAATAGAAAAGATTTTGGATTTTTCAGATTTGGTGAGAGGGGTATAAGGTAGAATGACATTTAAATGGTCTGAGAAATTAAGAAAAGGAAGGTTGACAAGGGTGGCAAAGACAACCTTTTGAAGATATTCTCTATACAGTGGTTTATTTTTGTTGTCCACTGTGAGAGAAAACCACAGAGGTGGATGAAGAGGTTCAGAGGAAAGAGAGGAGGTGGATGAAATTTTCTCTTTTTAGGAGCAGAACTAGAAGAGTCTGCCCTATGGATATGATCCCCAACCTTCAGTACAGACCGGAGGATGACTTCTTCAAACTCATCCTTGATTTTCCCAAGATAGGGAGATTCAAGTTGAGCACCCTCAGGAATTATAGAGATGAAAGAGGGTGGAGGAGAAGGATGTAAAAGGGAATGTGAGGTAGTAGGAGGGATATCTGATGGTCCAGAGGATGATGGACTAGAAGAAGAGGAGGCTCCAGCTGATGATGACACTGGAGGAACCTCAAAAATAGGTGGAGGTGGAAAAATGGGTGTTGAAGATGCAGGAGATGAAGTGGATTATGAAGGAAAAGGTGTAGGTGATGAGATGGTTCTGGGTTGTGGTTTCTTGAAGGTTTGAGGTGCAGGTGGAGCTGTGGATGATGAAGGTGGTGATGAGGGTACAGGGGTCTGAGTGGAGGAAGGAGCTGGGGGCTCAGGAGCTACAGCTTCTACTTCTTCAGCTATGAGCTGCACAGATTCTGACTCCAAAGGCCCTGATGGCCCTGACACCTTCTCAGCTGGCTCTGAAAGCCCTGAACCACTGACCTCAGCTTGCCCTGAAGGCCCTGATGGCCCTGAACCACTGACCTCTGCAGGTAGATTAGCTGCTGCCGGCCCTGATGGCCCTGCCTCTTGCTCATCTGGCCCTAATGGCCTTGGAACACCTTCTTCACTTCTTTGATCAGCAGGAGGAGGAGGAGGAGCTTGGGCTCCAACTGCCTTTAAAATCTCTGAAAGCATTGTCTTCATGCTTCCTAACTCCTTATTGAACCATCTTACAACATTTTTTACCTGAGACAACTCCATGGATGTGGAGGCCTGGCTCATGAAGATGGAATTTACATCGGATTGCAATGAGCAGAGGATCTCCCCTTGAGCATCCAATCTTTCTATGACAGGCTTCAAATTTATAATGACTCTTTGCCTCATCTGTCTCTGATAAGGAGTGTCAGCTAGGAGAGGGACATCTGGAACTTCTCCTGCTTTCCCTTTCTCCTGGGCATTGTTCATTTGAGGCTGTTGATCTTGGTCATCCTCAGAATCTAAGGAACTTGCAGTCTCACCTTCTCTGAATTGGTTTTCTGGGGGATTTTCATTTCCCTCCCCCTGAGTCTCACTCCCCTTCTCAACTTCAGCTTCTGCTTCAGCATGCACACTTTCCATGAGGACTTCTGAATGAATTTCAGTGTGGCCTGATGCCACAGTACTGACTCCCTGGAACTCTTCTGTCACTGACTGCTCCCCCTCAATGGGAC
The DNA here is from genome assembly GCA_014218235.1 of Colocasia esculenta. Lineage (NCBI taxonomy): Eukaryota > Viridiplantae > Streptophyta > Magnoliopsida > Alismatales > Araceae > Colocasia > Colocasia esculenta. The sequence goes on along the minus strand of CM024757.1, from coordinate 119,424,807 downwards.
CATCTTCCATTACAACATCCTTTTGAACTTGGACTTGCTCCTGCTGGCTTGGAGCTTCTTCCATAACTACATCCGCTGAGGGGACCTCTGCCACAGATTTTTCTATACTTGGCTCATGTGCAACTTGTAGCAACCTGAATTTTTAAGAAAAATAAAAAATTTAAATAAAGAATTAAAACCTAGCTAAATGGATATTTAAATGAAAAGAGCATTAAATAAAACCCATTAAATGGAAAAGAGTAATGGGCTTTGCTTAATGGATCCTCTAGAACTTATTGGGTCAAAAATATGAATTTACAAAGGGAGAATAATAAGAAAATACTCTAAATTCGGAGTTTAATTATCTTCTAATTGGAAAGGGGTTATTAAAGCAATAAAAGTTGCAATTATAGTTGGAATTGGATTCCTAAACCTACCCCATATAGTCTAGCACGAATTTAGATACTATCTTAACCCAATTAGAGATTGGAAAGCAAGAGAGAAAAGGTGGAGTTAGGAAATCTCGTAATTAAGAGAAATTTGAGTAGTAGTAGGAATAGGAACTTGTATTTATATAAATACACCTCTTAAATTCTCATGGCCGGCCCTAACTCGTGCAAAGGGGTTCTTGGAGGTGGAGAATAGGCTAAGGAGGAGGAGAAATCGAGGAGAAGAAGATCCATCAAGCTTCTTCCTTCGTTCTTGGAGTTCTAAGCCCTAGAAAATAAATCGAGTCAAAGGTAGGCATTCTCACGAGCAAAACTCAATTAAATCCATCTGTAGATTGTTCCATACATCAGGAACAAAAGCCTTCTTGTTTCACTCTTTTTCATCGAGCCAATCTTTTGTTCTTGATTTTAGAAGATCTGCAAACATGATAACCCCGAGACATCATATTTATTTCTTATCTCCTTGTACACTTGATCCATGCTACGAAATTTTTATTGTAAATACTTGATCTTGTTAGGGATCTTTTGACCCCAAAAGCCCTAATTTTTGTTGAGCATGTTACTCAAATTAAATCCATCTTGCTCCCTGTGTCATGTTCTATGTTACTCGTTCTTGTTCATTCTCAAACCATGTTCAAACCATGCTCTCTTAGAATTCCTAATTATTGGAAGTACTCTCGCATGTCTAGTTCCATTTGCCATTGATTTCGTGATTTTCATCATGGATATAATTAGTTATGATTTTCTAAATGACCCTATATCAAAATTTGAATGTTTTGGTCCGCAATCCAATGTCTGGTCTGACTCCTGTCAGAGTCAGGCGCAGACCACCAGATCGCGACTGCCCGATATGTCGCCTTCTGGGGTTCGATTGCGGCAGTACCTGATTCGCAAGCCCTGTCGCGATCCTTACATGCTCTTGTCGCGATCTGCCTAGTACCTGTCGCGACCCTCAACACCCTGGATACCCCACCAGGTCTTCCTTCACACCAGAACGTCACACACACACCCTGGATACCACCAGGTATTCCTTCACACATGAAGGGTACAAGCACAGAAACAAGTAAACGGGAGATTAAGCCCCTAGATCAAGCTTCGACAAGCCAAGATCTGAAGCTAAGGACTGAGAGCAATGAGTTCTACAAACAAAAGCTCACTCTCAGAACCAAACAAGCTCTCTCGAAAATCTACAAACAATGCAGAGAGCAAAGAGCTGATCTAATGGAATGAGGCTTGGCTCTTTCTTGAGAACTCGCAGAAGACTTGACAATCAGAGTGTTTTTTGTATGACTATCGTTCTCTCTATGTCTTTCTTCTGGAGCTCCTTTCTTCAATATATAGCTTCAATTTGAAATATAGACGTTGAAGTATCTGTTGCCTCTAGCTTTTGGTGGACGTTAGACTGAGTGGCACTTGGAAGCTTCCAGTCAACAATCCTTTATCCATTTGCGCACGCAAAGAGATAGGATCTTCTGAAGTGTCCTTTGGCTTCTACAAAGTCCAATGTTGTATGACGAATGTTTGTCAGAGACCTGCATACATTAAATGCTAGAACAGTGGACAGCTAGGCTGTCTCTTGTTGTCAGTCACTGTTGGTGTGAATATTCACCAAAATAGTAATGCCATTTTGCTGTTCTAAAAGATGCATATAGAATAGGCACGATAATAGATGATATCATCTGTATGCATGCAGAGATACATTCAGTCTTCATGCACAGCTATCAAAAGAATATGTGCGAAGACTTTGACTATTCAACCCGATGAAAGGATAAGTCATATGTCAAGTTGATTGATATAAAATCGATGCATTTATGACTTATGAAATCGTTATGCAACCTAACAGAAAATCGTTATGAGATATGAAACAATCGTTTTGAAATCTTAAGAAGTCGATGCGCAAAGCAAATCATTATGAGAACCAAAGAAATCGATGTGATAAGAAAATCGTTGTGATCACTAAAGGAATCATTATGAAAGCAAGTCGTTACGATGACTAAAGGAATCGTTACGAAAGCAAGTCGTTACGATGACTAAAAGAATCGTTACGAAAGCAAGTCGTTACGATGACTAAAGGAATCGTTACGAACTAAAGGAATCGTTACGAAAACAAGTCGTTACGATGACTAAAGGAATCGTTACGAGAGCAAGTCGTTACGATGACTAAAGGAATCGTTACGAGAGCAAGTCGTTACGATGACTAAAGGAATCGTTACGAAAGCAAGTCGTTACAATGACTAAAAGAATCGTTACGAAAGCAAGTCGTTACGATGACTAAAGGAATCGTTACGAAAACAAGTCGTTATGATGACTAAAGGAATCGTTACGAGAGCAAGTCATTATAGGAACGATTTCTTTTGAAATCAGAAGAAGATTCAATCTATGAAGAAATTGTTATAGTTCTACTATAATCGTTGTGATCTATAAAAGAAACTGATGTGTACTTAGACAAATATGATGCTGTAGATACAATGTAAAGATGCTTACCTGTTTTGGCTTATTTTCCTTTGGTATTAATTCATGTGCTTAAGTCTTGTAGAAAATAGGTTAGTGACTTTTAATTAAGGGTTTGATAATTATCACAATAATAAGGTTTTGTTAATCACCAAAATAGAATGCAATTACTTCTAATTACATGGGGATAGACTGTTCATCATGCCCCTTAAGGACTGCGCCTTCTTTCTGTACCTGTACTTTTTTTGGGACATGTTGTACTTAATTTCTTTATTAATGTACAGTCTTTCTTGTTATAGTTATTTGAATTCTTTGCTTATCTCACTAGACTAAATTTTAACCTTTCTGGGTCTTCGGATCCGTGGGTGGCGGCACGACCTTCTGGGGTCCCTGGCGGGGGTCCGCGAGGTCGGGTCGTTACAACAAGGCTCCTCAGCTTGCTGATCAACCTGGCTTTGGGACCCATACTTGCTTGGGTCCTGCAATGGAGGAAAAATCAGATTTTAGCATTAGCTTTTGAATCTAAAAAGATTTTATTTTTTGTATAGATGCAATTCTTTTATTTATGGAACTATGAGCAGCATTAGTTCCACATTTTCTCTTTGTCTTTGTGATACCCCAAATTTTTATTCTTTTATATTATGTGTGGATATTTACTTGTTGTGTGCATAGAATGTGTATTTCACTATGCTTACTATAAATTTTATACTTCTCATGAACATATGCATGTATATATATATATATAATATTTTACATGAGAATAGGCAATTAGCTACATTGAGATATATTGTGAATACTAAAAATCTTAGACTCATAATACTTAAGTCATATTATGCACGATAATCGAATTACTGATGTGCATGTTGTAGTTATCAACTTCATGCATAGTGTATATAATTATGTTGTAAATATATGAAGTATATATATATATATATATATATATATACATAAGTATGTTACTTTATGCATGTGCTATCTATCTATCTAATCCTATGTACATCAATTCATCTATAGTATATGAATAATACATAGATAACATTGTCCATGTAATAGGTAATTTACTGTGGACCATGTAAGTATATGTGTGCTATTTTCATACAAGTATAAAACATACATAATTGTGTATGCATTATCTAATTATCAATGTATGTAAATCTCATGCATATGGTGCATGTTGTACATATAGTAAGAAATTATTATCATACACTTTGTAAATAATCATGAGTTTATTTCTGAGCATGCAAATTATATATTTAAATGTGTGTGAATTATCTAATTATTGAGGTTCCTATTGTATTTAATTATTTTAATGCACGTAGTTAGTGTTATGGGTGTGCGTATGTATACATACATGTGTTATCCTTGTTTAAATAATATTTATCTACTTTAAGCGTGTTAAATTATTTAGGGTGTGTAAAGTACTTGGATGATAATATGCATACAATATTTAACTAATAATGGACACATTTTAATCATAAGTTATGCGTAATGTATGTAATTATGCAATGTGTACGTATGTGTGCATATATGTATGTATTGATGCATATTGTTCTTAATTATGATTAGTGTAAGTTGTAATTAATTAAATATTACATAATGCAAGTATTTTATGTGGTAACGATATATGAAATTATTTTTGCATATACTAAATTATTTTAGTGCATTTATACATTAAATTTTAGGTCTGTCAGTGTTTCGGCTGCACAGTGCTGCTGGCGGCCAGGACCTGGACGCCAAGGCACTGTTGGCGGCCAGACCTAGACGCCAACCCCCAGTGGGCGGCCACCCCTGGACGCCAACCTCATTCTGGCGGCCAGACCTTGACGTCAACTGCCAGGTTGACTACAACCGATGTTGACGTTAATATCCTGCTGCGTAACGGTTCTAGAATTGTTAATGTCCGTGTTTTGGCTGGTTCCAGATTAGGAAACCCTTCCTAAACCTTGGGTAACCTACCCTAATGCGTACCCAACCCTTGAACCTATAAAATACCCACTCTGGGATGAGGGAAAGGCTTTCAACATTTGGTGAAAACCCTAGCTCCGAGATGGTGAAAAGCTGAACTTCGGAAGGCCAGATCCGTCACTTGGAGGTGTTCCCCGAGGAGCTACATCAACTGGGAGGTAGTCTATACATAGAGGAATAGATTCCAACTCCGAGGAGCCATCTACATCGACAGGAGAAGAAGATCTAAGGCGTTTCTGAGCACCTTTTTGACAGGGCCGAAAAGGGCTTCACCGAAGATTCTGATCTTTATAGATTTTTTTAAGAGGCAAGTAAACCTAGATCTTGATCCTATACATGTCCCCTAAGTCCTAGGTATTTTTACAGATTTTTCCTCGCGTCCTGGAACCCCGAATTCACCGTTGTATGAAAATTCGTATGTATGTGCTGCTGGAAGCAAGTTGAAGGCAACATAGGTTGCAGTCAAGTTCTTCAGAAGAAGTTGACGGCAACATCCCTTGACGTCTACTTCTTCAGGACCTGAAAGTGTGCTTTTTTTATCTTCTTTTGATGTTTAAATAATTTTTGGATATGGGTATACTCTGAAATTTTTATAGGTGTTTGTATACTGTTAGTAGGTCATGTCATAATGTTGCCTAAATTTTCTGTGAACCATGTAAATTATGAAAATTCAATAACTATATTATGTGCATCACATAAGCATGTTTGAATATGACATAAATGGAATTACTGTAAGTTAGGATTGCATAAAATTTACATGACAGTATGAGTACTAATATCTGACTTCTAAACTGTTAGTACATAAACATGACCACATGTGCCATGTTTAATGATGTTTCGATAAATATGACTGAAATCTGTTTTAAATTGTAGAAATTATATTTACTGTTTGAAAAATCCAAAAAATTGAAGATGTGATATGTTTACTGTTAGTAACCTGGGATAAAAATTTGGAACTAATCTGATGACAGTAATAGTAATTATTAGTTAAACTATGCGGATTATTCATATTTGATATGATAAAAACTAATCTTATGTAATTCAGTAATTTGCTGCATGTTTAGAATTGTAATAGGAGTTGTTTACTTTTGAAAAACCATAGTATCATGATCAGGTCAAATGAGATATAGGCAAATAGTAAATAAGGTATGAAGAGGTATTAAATAGTATATGAACAATACGTGACTAGTGTGTGAAAATGTGAATGAGTGAATGTGTAATAATTGGGCCAAGGAATGACACTGCTACCCTAGAGGCATCGAGAGCTGTACATAGAAAAGTCCCTATGGAAGGCTCTACATTGTAAAAGTTTGTCCTAAAAGGCATTAGGAAAAACCCAGAGGTGGACAAGTACCACTGGATAGGGTGGAGAGGGCTTCTCCCGGTCTACGCAGTTACCAAGATTCACCACTTCATTGCCTAGGTGGTGGGTATGTGATATGAGTTGTGTTATGAGTTATGTGATATGAGTTATGTGATATGAGTTTATGAGTGTTATGAGATGTGATGAGTTATGAGTACGAGAGATTGGTTTGTGTCCTCTAATAGGTAGTTAGGACTATGTGTCATGGCATTTTAAATAATTGGAATATGAATAAAGTGTAAGATTATATGCGAATGTGGCACATGATGAGTGCAAATGATATGATATGTGATAAATGAAAACCAAAGTGTAAATCATGTGAAGAGTATGTGAAAGGATATGTAAGAGACAGTTAATGTTATTGAGAGTGTACTTACATGTGAAAACCGATGTAGTAATGCATAATGTTCATGTTTTCATGCATTAATTACCTCATTAACAATATCATGCTTATCATAATGCCATGTAGTTTATTGTTCTTCATGTAATAGTGTATGTGAATAAACATGAGTAACCATGTCATTTATGCAACATGAAAGATGAAAATGTAGAATTGTGAATGGGATAAGATAACATATGAACAAATGTAAATCCATGTAATTGAATGTAATTCATGTCAAAACAGCAAGTAAAGTGTAGTTATGAAGGTGATAAATACATGTAATATTAATTAGGTTCCATGCTAGATGTGATGTTTGCTTAGTACAAAGTTTCATGCTTTAGTACTTATTGTTGCCAACCAATTTGACCATGTTTTAACTTCTCAATTCATGTTATAAAATATGAAACCATGTGTATGAGATGTATGTACATTTAAAACAGCAAGCAAAATGTGAAATTAAATATGAAAAGTGCATGTGAAAAGTGAACAGTCATCATATTAGTTGTTCATTCCTTTATGTCAAATTCTATGTTCTAGTTGAAGAAATATGTCATGAAATGAATTAATGTGGAAATGAAGGAATCATGTTATGTGTTAAGTGTAGAGAATATGTACAAGTGTATAGTAATAGTATCCATGATTTGGAATAAACATATGATAGAATGAGGCATGTCTAGGTGATTAAAAATGTGTTGATAGCTAAGAGTATGTTCCATGTGTTTGGGAGTTTAAATGATAGTATGTATTCATGAGTGTTTAATAGCTTAATGTGAATGCGATATGTTTAAGATTAAGTCTTTGTTTTACTTGCTGAGTCTTTGGACTCACCCTTGCTTCGGCGTACAGGTTGACAGGTATCCCGTGCTAGGGGGAGAGACGCTATCTTGGAGGAGAGGCTTTTGAGGAGCAAGTAGTAGTTGTATTTTTTTTCATAGTTGAATAAAAATGTTATTTGGACAATGTAGCTCTTTCATCATGTAATAATGTGGACATTGTCGTTCTATTTTTGCACTATATAGACTGTGGAATATGGGATGGTGATGGACTAAGTTAAAATTGTTGAATTTATTCCGCTGAAATCATTTGCTATCTACGTACTTTTCAACCTATCGGCTAGTGTTGGGTTTTATCCCACTGTAATGACGCTCTTTATACCGATGGGGATTGGTATAATCGTACCGGTATGAGGAGGGTCGTTACAGTCTTGTTCAATGCATCTATGTTTTCATGAAATTTTCTATTTTTTTGGTTTTTATCATAAATAACAGCAGAATTATTTTGTGCAACATTTCTGTTCATATACACATTGAATTTCTGAACTCTTTTAGTATGAACAAGATGTTTATTCCTATGTGTTTGAACATATGTATTATAATGAAACTTTAGAGCATGCACAAAATGATCAATTCTATGCCAACAATCCCTATAAATATGACCATGCTTATGACATGTGAGGCACTGGACTGGTTTAGCATGTTCATGGAAATGTTGATTTCTATTCCAGCAAACTCTGGCTAAATGACCAAGTTTATTGCAGTTAAAGTAAATGGGAATATCTCTTACCTGGTGCTTACCTTGGCGTGGGTATGTTTGCTGGAACCCCATTTTCCTTTGAGGAGGCTTTACCTTTTGATAGCTCCTAACATGATGTGGAGTTGGAGCTTGCATTGGAGCTTTCCTTGTTTGTGAGAAGATGGAAGAATCTTGTATTTTCTTGTTTTCATAGAGACATGATTCTTCTTGATAGGAGCATTTTTATGAACAAGAACTTTCATTGGGTTTTCATTAGGGATAGAGAAGTTCTTGTTACCAACAGCTTTAAAAAATATTATTTTAGTTTTCTTTTCATTTTTCTTATTTTTCACAGAAGCAAGACTTGTGTTTGCAATAGTCTTATGTTCATTTTGAAGCTTATGTTTTTCAGTTTTTAATGCAACAACTTCTTTTCTGAAATTTGAAGTTTATTTAACATGACATCCAGTCCATTCCTCATTTTGTTCTTTTCATTTTCAAATTGTACAATTTGTTTTTCCAAATCAATAATTTTGTTACTTAAATTGCGACAATCATTGGTTAATGGACTGTCATATAACATGCATTCAATCTTCTTTTTCAGATGATGATTTTCTTCAGTAAGTTGTCTGCATTTCTCATTTATTTGATGATCATGAGCCATATTGGAAATTTGTTTGTTTAATTGATCATTGTCAAATTTGAAGCTCTCATTAAGATCAATCAATTTTTCATTTTCATTTTCATTTTCCAGATTGATGACTTTAGATCTCAAAAGCTTATGGTCATCTTTTAATTCACTCAATGTGTTCTCACAAATTTTGATTTCATCTTTCAGACTTTCTTTTTCAGAATTCAATTTCTGAACTTCATTTTTCAAATTTTCATTTTCTTCTGAAAGATCTTTATCTATGTTCTGAAGCAATTCAAGTTTATTTTTAAATTTTTTATTTTCAGACTTCTTTCTCTTATTTTTCTTGCATACATGTTGACAAAATTCAAACAATTCATTATATGACATTTCTTTCTATGAATCAGAATTAGACTTTGAGCAATCAAATGAATTTGAGCAAGATTTATCACTTTGAATGTTTCATGAACTTTCTGAGCCAAAGGAGCTTTTCTGAGCCATTAAGCACTTGTTTGAATTTGTCTTTTCTTTCCTTCTAGCCTTCATGAAGGAGTCCTGCAAATTAGATTGTAATTGTGAGCTTGTGGACTTCTTCAAAATTGTAGCAGGAAATTCATGCAAGTTGAAATATCTAGCAATTTCAACAGATCTACTCATTATAGACAATTCTTTAAAACCAGTAAATCAGATTAAACAAAAAAAAAAGATATGATTTTAGATCACTTGGTCAGATATCAATTGTAGTAACACTCCTGATCATTAGATCAACAACTGAGTACATAATTGGAGATCAATTCAAGCAAACAAACAGTTCAAGCAGATCAGATGATGTTTCAGAAAATTAAATTAGAGATCCAAAAGCTTAAAATTACCAAATCTTAGATCTATCACAGCAACACAAATGTATAGTGCACCTGCTCTGATTCCAAATCGTTGGATCATAACAATTAATTACACAATATGATTAGAAGCATAAGATGCACTAGATTTGTAAAAGTAAATTCGATGTACAGAGTATTGACTCTGATGTCAATTAAAGGATCACTTCTGATTGTCAAATCAAATCAAATCAGGAGAGCCAAAAAGAAGCAATCAAATCAAATCAGATCAAATCAAAGTCAAACATTAACTCGCTTCCAAGTGTAGGATCAGAACGATTAAGCACACAACAAGATTAAACATTGAAGCTAAAATAGATCTGCCAAATCACAACATATGAACAGAGTACCAAGCTTTCATACCAATGGTAGGATCACTCCTGATCGTTAGATTAACTAGTGAGCATACAATTGGTGATCAATTCAATCAAATAACCTGCTTTGATACCAATTGTAGGATTGGATATTCGGTGATGACAAAATCTAGAAGGGGGGGGGGGTTGAATAGATTTGTAGCAGAAACTAAAGTAATTAAAAATTACTTCGAAATTAAGAGTTCTATTCAATTAAAAAAACCCACAGATCTAATGCAAAGTGTGTGATTAAATTGACTGGTAGTGTGAAGCAAAATCCTTATGCAATCATCTAGTACAGCAAATTCAAACCATAGATCAAACCACAGTGCACAAGATTTTTAAGGTGGTTCGGAGAACACAAATTGTGTCTCCTATGTCCATCTCCCCAAGACAGAGGAACACACTACTCAACCTGAGTACAATGAGCACGACGACTCACACACATCAGAGCACGACAGCTCACACACACCTTTGAGCACGGTGAATCAAAGCACAACCACTTATGAGCACAACGACTCACAAGAACAACCTGGAGATAGGCACGATGACCTACTCTAGAAACCACTTGTGCAAGGCCCTAGTTTTCTGTGCATTTTATGGTTGTTATTATGTTTTTAAATTGATGTCTGAATTCCTTCTTAACGTCAACATCCTTTGACATTAACATCTGGTTGATGGCATGCTATGTGCCGTTTACCATTTGGCTTGAGGATCTTGACATCAAAATCGATTGACGTCTACTTCAAGTTGACAGCAACCAATTGGACGTTAAATTCTCCGGCTGAGTTTGGGTTTCCTTGCCTTGAACCCATCCCAATTTCTCCGAGAGATAAACTTGGAAAACCCATGTCGGCTGGGATTTCTCTTTCCTAGGTTACCTACGACCCAAACTCCTATAAAATTAGGTCATCTCTTCAAAGAGAGGCCTTTTGCTCATCTAGGGCTATTGGGTTTCGAAAAGAGGAAAAGAGAGAGTTTTGAGGTGGTAGATGCGGCGAACCAGAGGCTACACCGGTGTTCTTTTGCAAGAGGGAGGTCCTCCTGAACGTGGAGAAGCTCTCTTGTTTCTGGCAGATCGTTCACTTGGGTGTGGGAGTCGAATCAAACCCGTGAAGACTACCTCTTTGGCTTGGCCGAGGTGGGCTTCATCACCCTAATTCGATCTTCTGAGAGTTTTCTAGAGGCAAGTAACTTAGGGGTTTCATCCCTATACCTATCATCTAGGGTCTTACAATTTTTAGGGATTTTTGTCTCGTGTCCTGGACCCCCAAATTCTCTTGTCCTTTTGCTTTCGGCCTGCAATTTCTGTAGACAGGAAGTTAACGACAACATCATTGCCGTTAAGTTCCTGCATTGACGACAATCGATCATTCCGTTAACCACCCTTGACGGCAAACTCCTTGCCGTTAAGTTCTTCAGATTTTTCCTACGTTGACGGCAATCGATCATTCCGTTAACCACCCATGGCAACAAACTCCATGCCGTTAAGTTCTTCAGATTTTTCCAGAAAGGTGTTTTAACATATGTGATGTGATCTTTCGGAGATTTTGAATGTATACATAGGTTTGGAAAAAATTTTCTTGTCGGGTACATTTAACAAATTGAGTCATGAAGTTCTGGTGATTTTCTGATCATATTTGTAAATTGTAGAAATTCTGTCATGAATAAATGAGCATGCCATACTAGACTTAAATTCGGGATAAATATGTATGATGCATATTACTGTCTCAATATTTTCCCATGAACTTAGGGTTCCTGTGTACATGTTTCAAGATAGATAGGGTCATCAGTTTCCTATTCATCATGTTTTAATAAATCATATTGTTAATTGTCTGAGATCTATGTTAAATGTTAAAAATAGTTATACTGTAAAGAAAATTCTGAAAAATTAGACATATGATATATTCCATGTATATGATCTGTGATTAAAATTTGAGCATGTTCTCACATCCGTGGATATTGTTTCCAGTTGTAAGTCATTAAGGGTAATATTAAACATGATTAGTTAAGAGAGATGTTTTCTGATGATTTGTACCATGATTAGTCTCTGTCAAACATGTTTAATATTGTTAAACAGTAATGACTACTTATGCAATCTGAGATGAGTTTGGTGTCTTAAATCATGTGATTAGTCTTGTATATGCATGAGAATTATGTTAAACATGTGAATAATATGATTAAGTGATTAATGTGCCGAGATTGACACTGCTACCATAGAAGGCTGTGGAGCCGTGCTATAGAAAAGTCCCTATGGGAAGGATCAATGTGTATGTGATATCCTGTGGGCATCAGGATGAAATCTTGGAGGTGGACAAGTACCACTGGTTAGGGTGGAGAGTGCTTCTCCCAATTCTGCGTAGTTACCAAGATTTGTCACTATATTGCCTAGGTGACGGGTATGTGATATGTGTGTGATGTGTTCTTCTTTATGGTGGTTCAGACTATGTGTCACGACAAAAGATGTGAATTAAGTGTGAATGTGCAAAGTGAATATGTGAAAGTGATGTGATAATGTGCTTCAATATGTAAGAATGTGAAACCATGTGATTAAGTCACTTTTATGTTAAAACAATAAGAAAAAGATGAGAATATGTGACATATGAGCATGTTGAATGTGGTAGACATCATGCTAGTATCGCTAGTAGATATGTGTTTAATTTCATGATTTAGATACTTGGAAATGTGCCATGTCATGAGTTGTAAATTATATCATGAGTTATATTAAATCCATGTGTAGTTAGCATGCTATAGATTGTTCATTTAATGGCTCTCTTATTGCTACATGAATCATGTGATAAATTGTTCTATATGTTAAACATGTATAGAATGAATGTGATAAGTGTTTGGATGTACCAATAGGTTGCTTGCTGAGTCTTTTGTGAATACTCATCCTTGCTTAAACATACAGGTGAGGCAGGTATTCCTGAGATCGAGGAGGAGATAGAGAGGAGTGACTCCGAGTGAGAGGAGTAGCTGAAACTTAGAGAGCTATCCACATAGTTTGTACTTTTCTTTTACTTAGTACGTGAGTCGATATTATGATATGGACTTGTTATTTGTGGACTTTGTATATTTATTTTGCTACTATATAGACTGTGGGATATGTGTGGTAATGATGGAATAAGAGTTACTTTTATTTCTGCTGTACCTTCCTTTGTTATGTTATGTACATCTCTACCTACTGTGTTGTGCTAGGTACATGTCCCACTGTGACGACACACTTTATATCGACGTGGATTGGTATAATCGTACTGGTATAAAGAGGGTCGTTACAGAGATTGGTATCAGAGCAACAGGTTGGAATTGTACATAAATATGCCATCATCCACACAATATTTCAAAGTCTTTATAGAATCAGTCCATATATGTGTAAAACACCTAATAATGAATAAAAGATAGTTAAAAAATGGTTAGGACTAAAGAACTTAAATCCTAACTAAGATGTTTGGTTTTACAAGAAATGGCGAGCCGTGGTAGGCGTAGCGTTCAGGCTCGGGAGGATGAGCAGAGACGTGAGGAGAGGGGTGAGCAGTAGGCCCCAGCACCCCAGGGTCCCACGGTACTTCCACCACCGCCACCTGTGGACTATGGCGTGTTCATGCAAGGTCTGGTCCAGGCGATGCAGACGCAGGCACAGACCCAGGCTGCATTACAGTCCCAGTTATAGGCTCAAGTAGGAGTTGTCAAGTAGGAGTAGTCTGTTTTGTTGATTGTATGATTGCTTATGTGTTACTTATTATTTCAGGCTCAGGCTCAGGCTCAGGCTCCAGTTCCAGTTCCCCAGGAGCATGGACATGGTGGTCCATCCATCATGGAGAGGTTTAAGAGGATGGCTCCGCCTTCTTTTAAGTGGGGAGAGTCAGCCCCTCTTAGCAGAGAACTGGTTGAGGGAGGTAGAGAAGATCTTCCGTGCTATCAAGTGTGCGGAAGAGGATAAAGTTAGCTTGGCTACTTACATGCTACAGGTACTTAGAGTGTATGTGCTTGTAGGAGATTAAGATTTTGGTCTAGATGGTGCTTATTGGTTGTATCTTGCAGAAGAGGGCCAATGTTTGGTGGGCCTCTATGCTACGTACCAGGTACGAGGATGGAGCTTTAGAGGTGACTTGGGCTGAGTTTACTAGACTCTTTAAGGCCAAGTTCATCCCTGAGCATATTCAGGACAAGATGGAGCAGGAGTTTCTTTCTCTTACACAGGGTTCCATGACTGTCCTAGAGTACGAGGCTAGGTTTGCTGAGCTTTCCAAGTACGCTCGCCACATTGTTGTAGACGAGTGAAGGAAGGCTAAGAAGTTCGTGATGGGGCTCAGACCATTACTCAGGTCGAGACTAGTGGCTTTTGATCACCGGACTTTGAAGGAGGCTCTTAGCGCAGCATGCAGACAGAAGGGCGAGATGGACCAGTACATGGAGGAGAAGAAGGCTGCCCAGAAGAGATCGACGGCACCATTCCAGAGGCAAGATAGGAAGAGGGTAGTTGTATACCCACAGCAGCAGCCACAATGTACAACAGTTCCGAGCCAGTCAGTGGCGGTACCCCAGACGACCAGTTTCAAGCCCAGCGACAGAAAGGAGTGTCCTCATTATGGAAGGACACATGGAAGCTGAGAGTGTTGGAAGCTAGTAGGGAAATGCCTGAAGTGCGGTAGCACAGAGCACCAGATTAGAGATTGCCCTATACTTCAGCAGTTTGCATAGAGATGAGCTCCAGCCCCATCAGCACCAGCGGCACCAGTGACCGGGAAGCCGGGAAGGCCTCAGGCCCAAGCCCGAGTGTATGCACTTGCACGTGAGGATGCTAAGCAAGTAGAGAATGTCAGGGAAGGTACTGTTCTAGTTATGGGTGTGCATGCTCGAGTATTGTTTGATACGGGTGCTACACACTCATTTGTTTCCGAGCGGTTTGCTAGGCAGTTAGCAGCAGAGTGTGGAGTTAAGGCAGAAGAATTAGAGGTTCCCCTGTCGGTACATACCCCATTAGGTACTGTGGTGACCAGGAAGTACATTCTGTCATTACCGGTGTGCATTGAAGACCGAGGTCTGTTTGGATGTTTCTACTTGCTCAAGATGAAAGACTATGCTGTTATACTTGGTCTAGATTGGCTTGAGGAGCACTATGCCCTAGTCGATTGCAGGAGGAAGAGAATTACTTTTTGTATTCTAGGAGAGGATGAGCTCTCACATCCTTTGCCTAGGAATCTAGTGGGAAAGTATGTGATCTCCGCCATGATGGCTGTGAAAATGGTGAACAAGGGTTGTGACACTTTCCTTGCCAGTGTGGTCTTGAATCTTGAGGCCGATTAGTCACCTACCCTTAAGGAGATCGAGGTTGTACAGGAGTTTCCAAACTTGTTCCCTGATGATTTTTCTGGATTGCCACCAGCAAGGGAGATATAATTCACTATTGAGTTGCTTCCAGGCACCTTACCTATCTTCAAGGCTCCCTACCAGATGGCACCTGCGGAGTTAGCTGAGCTGAGGAAGCAGTTGCAAGAATTGCTCGATAAGGGGTTTATTTGCCCTAGTGTGTTACCATGGGGCGCACCTGTACTGTTTATGAAGAAGAAGGATGGTTCTCTCAGGCTGTGCATAGACTACCGGAAGCTCAACCAGGTGACAGTAAAGAACAAGTACCCCTTGCCATGCATTGATGATTTGTTTGATCAGCTCCAGAATGCATTTGTGTTCTCCAAGATCGATCTACGATCAGGCTACCATCAGTTGAGGATCAAGGAGGAGGATTCTTCCAAGACTACATTCAGGACCAGTTATGGACACTACGAGTTCCTTGCACTTCGGTTTGGTCTAACCAACGCCCCTGCAGCATTCATAGATCTCATAAATAGGGTGTTCAGGCCATACTTGGACAATTTTGTTGTGGTGTTCATAGATGATGTGCTAGTCTACTCCCCTGATGAGACTACACACTGTGCGCACCTGAGGATAGTTCTAGAAGTTCTCCGTGAGCACAAGCTGTATGCCAAGTTCAGCAAGTGCGACTTCTGGATGTGCGAGGTTCATTTCCTTGGGTATGTCATCTCAAGCGTTGTAGTTGCTGTTGATCCAGTGAAGGTGCAAGCAGTATTAGAATGGGATACTCCAAGGACACCATCTGAGATCAGGAGTTTTCTTGGTTTAGCAAGTTATTACAGGCGATTTATAGAAGGCTTTGCCTCTATAGCAGTGCCTTTAACCAAGTTAACCAGGAAAGGGGTCAAGTATGTATGGACTGAGGAGTGCGAGAGCAGTTTCCAGAAGCTGAAGACAAGGCTGACATCTGCACCCGTGTTGATATTGCCTAGTGGTGCCGAGGGTTTTGCGATCTATTCAAATGCTTCGCAGATAGGCCTTAGTTGTGTCATTATGCAGCATGGTAAGGTAGTTGCCTATGCTTCTCGTCAACTAAAAGAGCATGAGCGTAACTATCCCGCCCATCATTTGGAGTTAGCAGCTGTGGTCCATGCACTGAAGATCTAGAGACACTACCTATATAGTGTCAAGTTCAAGGTGTTCACAGACCACAAGAGCTTGAAGTACCTATTCTCTCAGAAGGAGTTGAACCTGCGGCAGAGGAGATGGATTGAGTTCCTCAAGGACTACGACTTCGAGCTCTAGTAACATCCAGGGAAGGTGTATGTCGTGGCAGATGCACTCAGCATGAAGAGGTCTCTACTTCAACAGGACTGGAAGATGCTTGAGGATACAGCGTGTGCTATGACCGAGTTAGAATCACAGTTATGCCAGGATTTTGTGGCACAGTTGTCCATCCGATCCACGGTGTTAGACAAGGTAATAGAACAACAGAGAGCAGATCCTAGACTTCATGAGATGGTAGGCAAGGCAGGCATTGCTCATGATGAGGACGACATTATCTGATTCCAGCACATAGTATGTGTACCAGACATCGTGGAGGTTTGAGATCATGTGCTTGCAGAAGCTCACAGATCACGGTTCTCCATTCACTCAGGCAACACCAAGATGTACCAGGACTTGAAGTGATCTTTCTGGTGGTCAGGTATGAAGAAGGATGTGGCAGAGTTCGTGTCTCTGTGTTTGGTGTGTCAGGAGGTCAAGGCCGAATGTCAGAGACCATCCGGCCTTATGCAGAAGATGGAGATACCAGTGTGGAAGTGGGAAGCGATCACCATGGACTTTGTGACGGGTTTGCCCAGATCAGTTAAGGGCAATGACTCGATATGGGTGGTCGTGGACCGATTCTCCAAGACTGCTCACTTCTTACCTATGAGAAAGAAGTAGTCTGTGGAGAGCTTGGCGAGACTTTATGTGGGCAGTATTGTGAGACTGCATGGAGTACCGAAGTCCATTATCTCAGATAGAGATCCGCAGTTTACGTCAGGCTATGGCAGGGTCTCCAGGAGGCATTGGGTTCTCAGTTGAAGCTTAGTTCGGCTTTCCATCCTCAGACAGATGGTCAGTCTGAGAGGACGATTCAGACGCTCGAGGACATGTTGAGAGCGTGCGTGCTTGACTAGAAGGGCTACTGGGAACGTCACCTACCTCTTGTGGAGTTTGCCTATAATAACAGCTTCCACGCAAGTATAGGCATGACTCCATTTGAGGCATTGTACGGTCGACCCTGTAGGTCTCCCTTGTGTTGGGAGGAGACTGGAGATAGACAGTTGGTAGGGCCTGAATTGGTTCAAGAAACATCAGACAAGATCCAGCTCATCAGGCAAGGTTGACTGCGTAGTGCAGGAGATAGGCAGAGAGCTAAACCGAAACAGAAGGAAGGGATGGAGTTCGAGGTGTGGTGAGCATGTTTTCCTCAAGGTACACCTACACAAGGCGTTGTCAGGTTTGGCAGGCATGGCTAGCTGAGTCTGAGGTTTATTGGCCCATTTGAGATTCTCAAGTAAATGGGCAGTGTGGCGTACGAGTTAGTATTACCCCCAGCACTAGCAAGTGTGCACCCTATATTCCACATGTCTATGCTCAGAAGATACATGTGAGATCCGTCACATTATCAGCCACGAGCCAGTGGAACTTTAGCCAGATTTGCCATATGTGGAGCATCCAGTAGCCATCCTGGATCACAATGTCCAGCATCTCAGGAACAAGGCTATAGCTTCTGTGAAGGTGTTGTGGAGAAACTTCTCACGAGAGGAGGCTACAAGGGAGCTTGAGGAGTCCATGAAGAAGAAGTATCCCCATCTGTTCGGTTAGTACCTTTTCTCTAACTTCGGGGATGAAGTTTTCTTTTAGGGGGAGAGGGTGTAAGGCCCTAGTTTTCTGTGCATTTTATGGCTGTTGTTATTTTTTTAAATTGCTGTCTAAATTCCTTCTTAACGTCAACATCCTTCGACGTTAACAGCTGGTTGACGGCATGCTATGTGCCATTTACCATCTGGCTTGAGGATCTTGATGTCAAAATCGATTGACGTCTACTTCAAGTAGACGGCAACCAATTGGATGTTAACTTCTCCAGCTGCATTTGGGTTTCCTTGCCCTGAAACCATCCCAATTTCTCTAGGAGATAAACTTGGAAACCCCACATCGGCCGGGATTTCTCTTTCCTAGGTTACCTACGACCCAAACTCCAATAAAACTAGGTCATCTCTGCAAAGAGAGAACTTTTGCTCAGCTAGGGCTATTGGGTTTTGGAGAGAGGAAAAGAGACAGTTTTGAGCTGGTAGATCCAGCGAACCAGAGGCTACACCGGCATTCTTCTGCAAGAGGGAGGTCCTCCTGAACGTGGAGAAGCTCTCTTGTTGCTGGCAGATCGTTCGCTTGGTCGTGGGAGTCGAATCAAACCCGTGAAGACTACCTCTTTGGCTTGTTCGAGGAGGGCTTCATCACCCTAATTCGATCTTCAAGGAGTTTTCTAGAGGCAAGTAACTTAGGGCCTTCATCCCTATACCTATCATCTAGGGTTTTGCAATTTTTAAGGATTTTTGTCTCGTGTCCTGGACCCCCAAATTCTCTATCTTTTTGCTTTTGGTCTGCACTTTCTGCAAATGGGAAGTTGACAGAAACATCCTTGCCATTAAGTTCCTACGTTGACGGCAATTGATCATGCCTTTAACCACCCTTGACGGCAAACTCCATGCCGTTAAGTTCTTCAGATTTTTCCAGAAAGGTGTTTTAACATATGTGATGTGATCTTTCGGAGATTTTGAATGTATACATAGGTTTGGAAAAAATTTTCTTGTCAGGTACATTAACAGATTGAGTCATGAATTTCTGGTGATTTGATGATCATATTTGTAAATTGTAGAAATTCGGTCATGAATAAATGAGCATGCCATACTAGACTTAAATTCGGGATAAATATGTATGTTGCGTATTACTATCTCAATATTTTCCCATGAACTTAGGGTTCATGTGTACATGTTTCAAGATAGATAGGTTAGTCAGTTTCCTGTTCATCATGTTTTAATAAATCATCTTATTAATTGCTTGAGATATGTATTAAATGTTAAAAATAGTTATAATATAAATAAAATTCTGAAAAATTATAAATATGATATATTCTATGTATATGATCTGTGATTAAAATTTGAGCATGTTCTGACATCCATGGCTACTATTTCCAGTTGTAAGTCATTAAGGATAATATTAAACATGATTAGTTAAGAGAGATGTTTTCTGATGATTTGTATCATGATTAGGCTATGTCAAATATGTTTTAATACTGTTAAACAATAATGACTACTTTTGTAATCTGAGATGAGTGTGGCGTCTTGAAGCATGTGATTAGTCTGGTATATGCATGAGAATTATGTTAAACATGTGAATAATAAGATTAAGTGATTAATGTGCCGAGATTGACACTGGTACCATAGAAGGCTGTGGAGCCGTACTGTAGAAAAGTCCCTATGGGAAGGCTCAATGTGTATGTGATATCCTATGGGTATCAGGATGAAATCTTGGAGGTGGACAAGTACCACTAGTTAGGGTGGAGAGTGCTTCTCCCGGTTCTGCGTAGTTACCAAGATTCGTCACTATATTGCCTCGGTGACGGGTATGTGATATGTGTGTGATGTGTTCTTCTTTATGGTGGTTCGGACTATGTGTCACGGCAAAAGATGTGTAAAGATGTGAATTAAGTGTGAATGTGCAAAGTGAATATGTGAAAGTGATGTGATAATGTGCTTCAATGTGTAAGAATGTGAAACCATGTGATTAAGTCACTTTTATGTTAAAACAGCAAGAAAAAGATGAGAATATGTGACATATGAGCATGTTGAATGTGGTAGACATCATGCTAGTATCACTAGTAGATTATGTGTTTAATTTCATGATTTAGATACTTGGAAATGTGTCATGAAATGAGTTTTAAATTGTATCATGAGTTATATTAAATCCATGTGTAGTTAGCATGCTATAGATTGTTCATTTAATAGCTCTCTTATTGCTACATGAATCATGTGATAAATTGTTCTATATGTTAAACATGTGTAGAATGAATGTGATAAGTGTTTAGATGTACCAATAGGTTGCTTGTTGAGTCTTTTGTGAAGACTCATCCTTGCTTAAACATACATGTGAGGCAGGTATTCTTGAGATCGAGGAGGAGATAGCGAGGAGCGACTCCGAGTGAGAGGAGTAGCTAAGACTTAGAGAGCTATCCACATAGCTTGTACTTTTCTTTTACTTAGTACCTGAGACAATATTGTGATATGGATTTGTTATTTGTGGACTTTGTATATCTATTTTGCCACTATATAGACTATGGGATGTGTGTGGTAATGATGGAATAAGAGTTACTTTTATTTCCTCTATATTTTCCTTTGTTATTTGTGTACATCTCTACCTACTGTGTTGTGCTGGGTACATGTCTCACTGTGACGACACTTTATATCGACGTAGATTGTTATAATTGTACCGTTATAAAGAGGGTCGTAACAACTTGGGAGCATGACCACTCACATGTACCGACCGTAGATGAGCACAATGACTCACTCCACTGGGCAAGAGCATGACGACTCTTCCAAAAACCCCTAAGCACGACGGCTTATAAACCTAGAGGCGACGGCTCACAAAACTGAGCACACAATGCTCACCCCTTTGGACCACGATGGATCCAAGTTCTGCTAGACCAAGCCCAATTAGGGAGTAGATCCTCTAGCATGATCTATCCCAGTACAATTGTGAAGATAAAATTGAAAAACAACAATAATAGTGTAGAACGCTTACAGATCACACCTACAATTGTTCTGAAAATACAAAATAGAAAGAAGGAAGAAATCTTCTCTTCAGCTCTGAATCTGATCTTCACGATCTCAGATCCAATCTCCTTCTTTCTTGTTGCAGCCTCTGCTTGATCTGCCTTCTGGCTTCTTCTTCTCTCCTCCTTCTTCTTCTTCTCTTTGCATTTGCTGCTCTTCTGCTGCTCTGCTTCTCCTGGCGGCGCTACTCTGCTCCTCTTTCTGGGCGCACACTTTTAGGGTACTTTCCCTTTTTATGGCCGCACACTACTAGATGCCTTTTCACAAAGGACAAGGGCGTATTTATAGCCAGATGCCCCAAGTAGACACGTGCTAGTCACATGACATCCTGCACAGATGCCATCTTTAGTTATTCAGGAGAAAATGCAATCGATGTTAATTGATTAAGAAATCAATCTATGTTATGACAATCTATCTAAATATGAGGTAATCATGTTTTAAGTAATTGGCAATCCATGTTATGACAATCGATGTTTAAACATGAAGTAATCGATGTCTAACATGTAGTAATCGATGTTAGAACATGAAGCAATCGATGTGCAACATCGATGTTTAAACATGAAGTAATCGATGTCTAATATGAGGTAATCAATGTTTCTAGCCATCGATGTTTAAACATGAAGTAATCAATGTCTACCATGAGGTAATCGATGTCTACCAAGAGATAATTGATGTTAGAACATCGACTTTCAGAAGTCGGAGTCAGACATCAACTGTTCAAAAGTTGATTATCCAACTTCGACTGTCCAAGACTTAGATAAAAAGTGAACATCCAAATTCAATGTCAAAATGGTCTTCATCAGTCGAAGTGACTTCGTCATATCCAAAGCTTAGCTTTGTATATAACGAAGTTCCACTTCGTCTGACAAAGAGCAATTGAGTACATCCGAAGTCAGTGTTGAATTCAGTCTTAATCAGTCGAAGTGACTTCATCATATCTGAAGCTTACCTTCGTATATGATGAAGTTCCACTTCTCATATCCGAAGTCCAGCTTCGTATATGACGAAGTTCGGCTTCGACTGTCACAGAACAAATTCGAACATCCGAAAGCATAGTGATAAAATAGTCATGATCGGTCGAAGTGACTTCGTCATATCCGAAGTCTAGCTTCATATGAAGAAGTTCTACTTCGACTGGCGCGACCAAAACTGTTACATCCAAGTTTTGCTCGACTGACTACGACCAAAAGTGAACATCTGATGTTTCATTTGAGCAGATTTCAAATATGCCCATCTGTCTATGAGTCGCAAACATATTCAAGAATATTCAACATGAAAGCATTAAAATTGAACATCAAAACATTGTGATGTTGTCATGATAATTATATGTACAATTGAAGATGTATGACAAAATGTCATCATCCAAATACACAACAGAACAATCTCCTACATATGTACAATATGACATCATTAGATTGTGTGCAATATGTCATCATCAAAACACACAACTTAACAATAGAAATAGTAGGTAGGTCTTTTTATTTATTGCAGTAAAGAAGAGATCCAATAAGATAAGCAAAAACATCTTCAGTCAGAGAAATAATAAGTTAAGCATATGAAGTGCATTTGAAATTTCATTGGGTGCTAAAGACATTTTAAAACATTTAAAAGCCAATCGATGTGAGTTATAACAGCAATCGATATGAGACTATGTTTAAAACACCAATTGGTAGAAATATAGAAGCAATCGATGTTTGCTTAAAGGCAATCGATATGAATGAAGGCAATCGATATGGAACTTAGAGACAATCGATATGCATAACAGCAATCGATGTGAATGAAGAGCAATCGATGTTCTTAAGGCAATCAATGTTTAAATGTAAGAGCGATCGATGTTTAAACATAACAGCAATCGACGTTCAAACATAACAGCAATCGATGTTCATGTTAAACAACAATCGATGTTGAAATGGTCATCAATCGATATACATTTTGACTGGTTAAGAAATATAACACAGTCAGTCGAAGTGGCGATGAAAATGGTCAGTAATTGATATGAAACTTCGACTGCCACTTCAACTGACAACTTCGACTGGTCAAGATACAACGTTGTCAGTCGAAGTGGAACTTTGGATATGACAAAGTGAACTTCAGATATGACGAAGTGAAGCTTCATATAGAATAGAAAATAACATTGTCGGTCGAAGTTAAACAACGCACTCGGTCGAAGTGAACTTTGTATAAGACTTCGGATATGACGAAGTTGGCTTCAACTCATCATGACAAAAGCATGCATGACAAAGTGAAAGCTTCGGATATGACGAAGCTAGCTTCGGATATGACGAAGCAACTTCGTATATGATGAAATAAGCTTCGACTGATTACGATAAAAATATGCATGACGAAGTTGAGGCTTCGAATCTGACAAAGTTACAGGCAATGGAAGATATATAATCGTTAGAAAATGATATTAATTATATTTAAAATCTCATAAGTTTTGTTATCACCAAAATAAAGGATAAAATATAAGAGTAGTTCAACATGTAGTCTGTTGATTTAGTCCATTTAACATATTCTTATATGGGATGTTACACCCCCTCTTATATACGACGCCTTCATCGCTATTCACATATAGCACACAGTCAAAACCCACGCAGGCAGGATTCTAGAGGTGGCCTCCACATGCTCAAGAGGTGGCTCCCATAGCGTAGCACTTTACCATGTGTGGCACTTAGTTCCTGCACTTTCGACTGGGTAAGGCTCTAATACCATTTGTGACAACCCAACCAGTAAACCGACCAAAAAACTGTGCTAGTTGGCAGACACAGTAAAAACCCACGCAGGCAGGATTCTAGAGGTGGCCTCCACAGGCTCAAGAGGTGGCTCCCACTATGTAGCACTTTGCGCCATTATGGCCTCAAGAGATGGCTCCCATAGCATAGCACTTTACCATGTGCGGCACTTAGTTCCTACACTTCTGACTGGGTAAGGCTCTGATACCATTTGTGACAACACAACCAGTAAACTAACCCAAAAACATGCTAGTCGATAAACTTCCCCAAGAAGGTCACCCATCCTAGAACTACTCTCAACTGAGCACGCTTAACTTCAGAGTTCTTTTCCTGCTCGAACTCTGAAATGACTAATTCGAGTTGTTGGTAGTCTGCTAATTTAGTCTACTTAACATATTCTTATATGGGGTGTTACATCAAAATTGTGTTTATACTTTCTCCTATTTTCAGTTTATGGGATCAGTGTGAACGGGGGTTAGGTTCAAACCCCACATGGGTTCTTAGTGTGAACAGGGGTAAACCCATTTTCTTTAGTAATACCTTTATCATTTACCAATGTCCTTTCCTTTACCAATAAGGCAACCTTTAGTAATAGCCTCATCCTTTACCGATAACCTTATCCTTTACCAATATAAGTATCATTTAACATATTTTCAGTCAGGGTTTAAATAGATCTGGAAATACCAAATATCGCCATCCACTCAAAAATGACATTATGTTTTCTCAACCATTTCTTAGTTATTTATCATTTTATACTTTGGGGTATTACACAACAATTGTTAGACAGCTATTTCATGGTCCCAGTAGTGTAACTTGTCACGCCCCGATGCGGAATATCGAGATGTGAGGCATTTAATATCATGCAAGTAAGAGCGATATAAACATCAAACCACTACATAGTTTTAAAATAACATAAACCATCTATATTTCCTTATTCCTTCCACCGTGTCTATTACATTCACTAGTTCAGAGCTTAACTATGAGCCAAGAACTTCATCATACTTAATAAAACAACTAAATAAACTAAACTCTAATAGAACTAGATGACACTGGGGTCATTCTTGATTCGCTCATCCACATCCTCTGAGTGTGGTCCTCATCATCATTATATTCACCTGAAGACTATCACAATTACGTAGGGTGAGCAATAATGCTCAGTAGGACTTAATATCTCGTAGAACAAGCATGCTCTAAGTGATTACATGTATTAAAAAGTAGAGAGATTAATGATGGAGAGTCAGGTAATGTCAAGAGATATAGCATAGCAGCATGGTACAGATAGCAAGTGTTTCAAGTATAGCACAGAACAGTTGACCATAGCATGAATAGCACAACATAGTTCATAGCACAAGAACAGTTGACCATAGCATGAATAGCACAACATAGTTTCACAATATCATATAGCACAATGAGTCAAGTATAGTATAGCACTTTGATTGTCAATAGATAGTTGAGATAACTAGCACTAGAGTGTAATCCCAAAACACTATGGTCAATAAACTCTCGTGGGCACTAGCACTTTTGGACGCACCTCCCAGGACCAGACCGGGCCCCTTATAATATTGTCATGCATTAGTCATGTTTATTATCTTTAAACAATCAGTCAATAGCCAATAGAGTACCAAGGACAGATGAGAGTAAAGAGAAATAAATGAGAGCATAAGAAAACTTGAATAGACGAAACTATAGAGAGATCTATTGGTTATACATGTAAAAGTACGAGTAAAACAAACAATAGTACCTATTGCACAGCACAGGCGGTACTGACAGAAAGTTTGGATTCCTTTTTCTGGTTGGTGTGTGCATGTGAAGAAGAATCAAAGACAGTGGAACAAGATCATGCACATCTTCCATAGATAGAGAATTAACATACTTTAACCTTGATATTCTTGATATTGTTACAGCCTTCACAAGAATTTACGATAGTCTCATCATGGTATTAAAGCAGAACAATTTAGAAATCTGGTTTTAGGACTAGAGGAAAAGACTTAGGTCTCGATGTAAAACATAAAAAGTTTATGGAACCGGTTTAAAACAAAGCTACCAAGATCTTAGCGAGATACTCAAAGTAATCAAGGATTTGACAAGAACTCATGGAGAACAAGAGTAAATAAGAGGTCACAGGTACATGAATAATGGAACTTTGAACATGAAAATCTCGCAACTTGATGGATGAAATATGGGAAAACATGGGCTTGGGCTACTGTTTCCTGGAACTGTCTATGAACGAGATTATTAGATTTATGCTTAAGAGATTGCCTATCTTTGGACGTTCCTAAGAAAGTCTTCTGCACACGAAGCAGAACAGGTCTGAGGAAGAAAGCTCCGGTTGGGAGATCTCCTCCTCTCTAGTGCTCTAGATATTCTTCTGCAAGTCTCTAGCAAGTTGGTAACCCGCCCCAAGGGCTTATGATGAGTATTTTAGATTTAGATTGTCAGAGTCCTATTGTAACTAGAAAGTGGTATTGCAGTTTTAGCTTGATCCCTTCCGTACTATAGGATTCTCATCCCATTGGAGTGGGAAACCTTTAGAAACTTTCTCTTGGTGGCATGAATTTGGATAATATGGAAGTCTAACGATGGTTAAATCTCTGGGTTTGTAGTTTCCTAACTTTGTGGTAGGAGTCCTATTAGTTCCAGAACATCCATAGGAATCTTTCCATAATAGATCTTCCTATTTAGTTTAGTTCTAGGGATCAGGTTCGGAATCCACTATTGGATTCAGTCACGTTTCTATGGTCCATACTTTTTCTTTTTATTATCGGATATGTAATTAACATGTGTTTATAGTCTGGAAGATAACTAGTATCTTCCTCATATACGAAGTCATACATGATTTAGTCATGGGCAGTCGAAGCTAACTTCGTCATATACGAAGTCCACTTCGTTTTGGTCTTTATCAGTCGAAGCTTAACTCATCATATACGCAGCTAACTTCGTCATATCTGAAGTCCACTTCGTCGTATACGAAGTCTACTTCATTTTGGTCCTGATCAGTCGAAGCTTAATTCGTCATATACGAAGCAACTTCGTCATAATCCGAAGTCCACTTCGGGTTACAACTTTTATACCTTGGCCATTCGATTTGGATATATTCGATTGCTGTTCACATCGTTGTCTTTAAACATCAATTGTTGTTCGACATCAATTGTTCCTTTAAACATCGATTGCTATTCAACATCGATTGTTAACTAACTTCTATTGTTGACACAGCCCATATCGATTATTGACTGTTTTATCCATTGCTCTGTCATTTAGTGTGCATTTAATCAACCTCTCATTATTATTTTTATTATTAGGGTTTTAAAAATCCGGTTTTTACACCTCCCCCCCCCTTAAAAGAATTTGGTCCCCAAATTCATATAATAATAATAGGGAGAGTGAGTTACTGAATATATCAGTTAGTTGCGCCTCATTGTTGATTCAGGTTCCCATGTAGCTTCTTCTACTCCACGGGTATTTCCATAGAACATTTACCACAGGGATAGACCTATTCCTGAGTTGTTCAATTTTCAGTCCAGTATTTTGATTGGCTTTTCTTCATATGTCATGTCCTTATGCAACACCAAGTCTTCATGACGTATTATATGGGTAGGATTGTACACGTATTTCCTGAGCATAGAGACATGGAATACATTGTGCCCCTTATAATATTGTCAGCATTAGTCATGTTTATTATCTTTAAACAATCAGTCATAGCCAATAGAGTACCAAGGACAGATGAGAGTAAAGAGAAATAAATGAGAGCATAAGAAAACTTGAATAGACGAACTATAGAGAGATCTATTGGTTATACATGTAAAGTTACGAGTAAAAAACAATAGTACCTATTGCACAGCACAGCGGTACTGACAGAAAGTTTGGATTCCTTTTTCTTGTTGGTGTGTGCATGTGAAGAAGAATCAAAGACAGTGGAACAAGATCATGCACATCTTCCATAGATAAGAAATTAACATACTTTAACCTTGATATTACTTGATATTGTTACAGCCTTCACAAGAACTTTACGATAGTCTCATCATGGTATTAAAGCAGAACAATTTAGAAATCTGGGTTTTAGGACTAGAGGAAAATACTTAGGTCTCGATGTAAAAACATAAAAAGTTTATGGAACCGGTTTAAACAAAGCTAACAAGATTCTTAGCGAGATATACTCAAAGTAATCAAGGATTTGACAAGAACTCATGGAGAACAAGAGTAAATAAGAGGTCACAGGTACATGAAATAATGGAACTTTGAACATGAAAATCTCGCAACTTGATGGATGAAATATGGGAAAAACATGGGCTTGGGCTACTGGTTTCCTGGACTGTCTATGAATGAGATTATTTAGATTTATGCTTAAGAGATTGCCTATCTTTGGACGTTCCTAAGAAAAGTCTTCTGCACACGAAGCAGAACAGGGTCTGAGGAAGAAAGCTCCGGTTGGGAGATCTCCTCCTTCTCTAGTGCTCTAGATATTCTTCTGCAAGTCCTCTAGCAAGTTGGTAACCCGCCCCAAGGGCTTATGATGAGTATTTATAGATTTAGATTGTCAGGAGTCCTATTGTAACTAGAAAGTGGTATTGCAGTTTTAGCTTGATCCCTTCCATACCTATAGGATTCTCATCCCAATTGGAGTGGGAAACCTTTAGAAACTTTCTCTTGGTGGCATGAATTTGGATTAATATGGAAGTCTAACGATGGTTAAATCTCTGGGTTTGTAGTTTCCTAACTTTTGGTAGGAGTCCTATTATGTTCTAGAACATCCATAGGAATCGTTCCATAATAGATCTTCCTATTTAGTTTAGTTCTAGGGATCAGGTTCGGAATCCACTATTGGATTCAGTCACGTTTCTATGGTCCATACTTTTTCTTTTTATTATCGGATATGTAATTAACATTGTGTTTTATAGTCTGGAAGATAACTAGTATCTTCCATATACGAAGTCATACATGATTTAGTCATGGGCAGTCGAAGCTAACTTCGTCATATACGAAGTCCACTTCGTTTTGGTCTTTATCAGTCGAAGCTTAACTTCATCATATACGAAGCTAACTTCGTCATATCTGAAGTCCACTTCGTCGTATACGAAGTCTACTTCATTTTGGTCCTGATCAGTCGAAGCTTAATTTCGTCATATACAAAGCTAACTTCGTCATATCCGAAGTCCACTTCGGGTGACAACGTTATACCTTGGCCATTCGATTTGATATATCGATTGCTGTTCAACATCGATTGTCTTTAAACATCAATTGTTGTTCGACATCAATTGTTCCTTTAAACATCGATTGCTATTCAACATCGATTGTTAACTAACTTCTATTGTTGACCAGCCCATATCGATTATTGACTGTTTTATCCATTGCTCTGTCATTTAGTGTGCATTTAATCAACCTCTTATTATTATTTTTATTTATTTAGGGTTTTAAAAATCCAGGTTTTTACACCCTCCCCCACTTAAAAGAATTTGGTCCCCAAATTCATATAATAATAATAGGGAGAGTGAGTTACTGAATATATCAGGTTAGTTGCGCCTCATTGTTGATTCAGGTTCCCATGTAGCTTCTTCTACTCCACGGTTATTCCATAGAACATTTACCACAGGGATAGACCTATTCCTGAGTTGTTTCAATTTTCAGTCCAGTATTTTGATTGGCTTTTCTTCATATGTCATGTCCTTATGCAACACCAAGTCTTCATGACGTATTATATGGGTAGGATTGTACACGTATTTCCTGAGCATAGAGACATGGAATACATTGTGTACGAACGCTAAATGCGGAGGTAGCGCCAGTCGATATGCAACTTCACCAACCCTTGCGAGCACTTCGAAAGGGCCAATGAATCTTGGACTTAACTTCCCTTTACTCCAAACCTTTGAATTCCACGAGTAGGATACTTTTAAAAGCACATGATCTCCCACTTGAAATTCGAAGTCCCTCCTTCTCTTATCAGCATAGTTCTTCTGTCTGAATTGAGCAATCTTGAGCCGATCTCAAATAACCTAAATCTCTAGTTGTAGCTTGTACTATGTCTGGGCCTAACCATTGCTATTCACCAACTTCGTTCCAGCATACTAGTGACCTATAACTTCTACCATATAGTGCTTCAAATGGAGCCATCTTTATACTTGCATAATAGCTATTGTTATAGGCAAACTCCATTAAAGGCAATTGTTCATTCCAATAGCCTTCAAAATCTATTATGCCAGCTCTTAACATGTCTTCCACAATTTGATTAGTCCTCTCAGTTTGTCCATATGTCTGTGGGTGAAAAGCAGTACTAAAGTTGAGTTTAATACCAAGTGCTGTTTGCAGTCCCTTACAGAAATGAGAGGTAAATCTTGGGTCACGATCTGAGACTATTGTTGATGGAACTACATGTAGTCTCACTATCTCTTTCACATGAAGAGCGGCTAACACATCCACAGTCCACTTACTTTTAATTGGTAGAAAGTGGGCAGACTTAGTTAGTCGATCAACAATGACCCTTATGGCGTCGAGTCCACCACGAGTCCTGAGTAAACCCATGATGAAATCCATGCCAATACTTTCCTACTTCCACTCTGGGATATCTAAGGGTCTGAGTACACCTGCAGGGCGCCGGTGTTCTGCCTTCACTTGTTGACAAGTAAGACAATGAGCAGCATGCTCAGCTACATCTCTTTTCATGTTCGGCCACCGAAATGTTCTTTTCATTTCTTGATACATCTTGGTTGCACCAAGGTGAATAGTGTACTTGGTATTGTGAGCTTCATCCATCAGCATCCTTTTCAGTTCCTCATTGTCAAGCACACAGATCCTATCATGAAATAGTAATCTTCCATCATCAAAGATGGAGAAGTCTGGTCTGTCTGCTATGGTTTCCTTGACAAGAACCAAGAATGGATCATCTGCTTGTTAATATCTGATCTCATTAAAGATGTTGGGTTGTACCCTAAGATTAGAAACCAGTACCTGGTCGCTCCTTTGCTCAATATTTATGTCCAGTCTAGCGAATTGTTCTAGCAATTTCATCTCGCCCATAACTAAACAAGATAATGATGCCACATGCTTCCTACTAAGTGCATCAGCTACCGCATTACCCTTGCCAAGGAGATATTGAATGTTGAAGTCAAAGTCCTTAAGGTACTCCAACCATCTTCTCTGTCTCATGTTGAGCTCCTTCTGAGAGAATAGATACTTTAGGCTTTTATGATCTGAGTAGACAATCTTTCTCCGTAGAGATAGTGTCTCCAGATCTTGAGTTCAAAGACTACAGCGGCCAACTCTAGATCATGTACGGGATAGTTGACCTCATGAGTCTTTAATTTTTTGGATGAATAGGCTATCATCCTCTCCTTCTGCATCAATACACAACCTAGACCGATTCCAGATGCATCGATATAAACTGAGAAACTCTCTACCTCTATAGGAAGAGTAAGAACTGGGGCAGAGGTTAAACATTCCTTCAATGTTTGAAAGCTTTTCTCGCACTCCTTACTCTAGACATAAGGATTCTCCTTTCAAGTAAGGCGAGTGAGAGGTACATCGATCTTGGAGAAGTCTTTTATGAATCGTATGTAATAACCAGCCAGTCCCAAAAAGCTTCTGATCTCAGTGACGCTGGTCGATCTCTCCCAATTAAGCACAACTTCAACCTTGGAGGGATCGACAGAGATGCCATCCTTGGAGATGACATGGCCCAAAAAGGACACTTCTTCGAGCCAGAACTCGCACTTGCTCAGTTTAGCGTAGAGCTTGTTGTCGTCTGTAGAGCGATCCTCAGATGATCCTCATGTTCCTCTTTGGTTTTGGAATATATGAGGATATCATCAATAAATACCATGACGAATTTATCGAGGTATGGTCGATAGACACTGTTCATCAGTTGCATGAAAGCTGCAGGAGCATTGGTTAGACCAAAAGACATAAGGACAAATTCATAATGTCTATACCTGCTCTTGAAAGCCGTCTTATAGATATCTTCATCTTTGATTTTCATCTGATGATATCCAGACCTAAGGTCAATCTTGGAGAAATATTTAGCTCTAGATATTTGGTCAAAGAGTTCATCAACTCGAGGCAATGGTACTTATTCTTGATTGTCAAATGGTTCAGTTGTTCGTAGTCGATGCATAACCTCATGGTCCCATCCTTCTTCTTGACAAATAGAACACGTGCTCCCCATGGGGAAGTACTTGGTCTAATGAACCCTTTTTCTAGTACTCCGACAGTTGTGCCTTTAGTTCTTTCAACTCGGCAGGTGACATCCTATATGGTTGACGTAATACTGGTGTAGCTCCAGGAATCAAATCGATAGAGAAATTACATTTCGTTCAGAGGGAATTCTTGGCAGCTCGTCGGGGAATATGTCAGGGTAGTCTTGGACTATGTGTATATCTTCTATCTTGGACCCTTCCTTTTCAATTACTAAGGCAACAAGGAAAGCAACACAACCTTTTCTTATCATGTTGTGGGCTTGTATGGCAGAGACTAATGACATTCATCTCTTGTGTCTAATCCCAGTAAACGATACTTCAGGGAATTCACTGAATGAAATCTTCTCTTTTCTACAATCAACACTAGCTCCGTAAGTGGATAGCCAGTCAGCTCCCAAAATCACATCATAGCCTTCCATGGGCATACACACTAGATCGGCTCTTAGATTGAGTTCTCCAATCATCACATCGGCTAATGGAAAATACTTGTTCAATTTTGTTTTTCTCCTAGTGGTGTTGTGGCAGGGAGTTCAAAACCCATAGAAATAGGTTTAATATTCAGGGTATCAACAAAGTTTTGAGATATGAACGAACGTGTAGCGCCAGTATCAAACAAAACAAATGTTGATTGGGAGAAAACTGGTAATGTACCTTCTACCACTCCTTCTTCAGTGGCTTCCTCATCTTCTAGGGCTTGCAGTCGGCCTTACTTCCTTGGCATGATAGCTCTTTTCTCATATTTTTTGAGTAGTGGGCATTTTGGAATACGATGCTCGCGGCTACCACAGCGCAGACATGCGCCTATTTTCCTCCAGCAGTCCTCGGCAGTGTGACCAGGCTTGTCACAATGTTTACAGTTGCCCTTTGCTGGAGTAATGGGACATTCACCTTTGGTTTCTTTTCCTGGCTTGTCCCTTCAGTAATATTGGAAGTTTGCTTCTTGCCATTCGTCGGCTTAGCACTAGAAGAGCCAGGTGTCAACTCCTTCTTGATAAACCTCCCCTTGATGCGTTCAGTGTAATTAGTAGCATCTTCCAGCAGTTGAGCCTTTTTAACCATCTCAGCATAAGTTTGAATGTCGAGAGGGTCCAGTTGTGTTATGTACTGGGGTTTAAGGCCGTTGAGAAAACGCTTAGCCTTCATCTGTTCTATGTTAACGAGATGATTGGCGTAGCGATCTAGTGTAGAGAACTGTGTCTCATACTCACAAAGAGGCTTCTTTATTTAAGGGCAGCGAATTCAACAACCTTTCTTTCTTGGATGCACTCTGAGAAGTATTTGGCATTGAATGTTTCCTTGAACTTATTCTAAGTAAATTTATCATCAACTCTAGTAGCTTCTACAGACTCCCACCAGGTGCGGGCATCTCTCTCTAATTGGAAAGTAGCCAGCAACATCTTATCTCCTGTCGCACACTGCATGACATGGAAAATTCTTTCCATTTCCTTAAGTCAGTGTTCGGATTCGTTTGGGTCAGTTGTACCCCTGAATCTGGGTGGATTCATGCTTCTGAAATTGCGATGCAGTTCTCCTGCTCTGCGATTTCCCCCTCCTTGAGTGGATTGCAGGAGGGCATTCGTAATGGTCTGTTGCATGCCCCTTAGTTGAGCTCGTTCGGCAGCCATCTTAATATCTAAGTTCCTACAAAAGTAACCTTGCGTTAAGGTATCACGGTGGAACTAGGTTAGTGCGTGTGTGAGTATCTTTTAGTCATTGTCCCTAGTTCTACCCAATTCCTCACATAGGTATGACAGACGATGCGTAAGGCAGTCCATCCTAGAACATCCTAAACCTATGAGATCCAACTAAGACATCCTAGGCTCTGATACCACAAAATTATCACGCCCCGACGTGAAATATTGGGATGTGAGGCTGTTAATATCATGCAAGTATAGAGCGATATAAACATCAAACCACTACACAGTTTTAAATAACATAAAACCATCTATATTTCCTTAATCCTTCCACCGTGTCTATTACATTCACTAGTTTAGAGCCTTAACTATGGGCCCAAAGAACTTCATCATACTTAAATAAACAACTAATTAAACTAAACTCTAATAGAACTAGACGACACTGAGGTCACTCTTGATTCTGCTCATCCCCATCCACTTGAGTGTGGTCCTCATCATCATTATATTCACTTGAAGACATATCACAATTACGTAGAGTGAGCGATAATGCTCAATAGAACTTAATATCTCGTAGAATAAGCATGCTTTAAGTGAATACATGTATTAAAAAGTAGAGAGAGTAATGATGGAGAAAGTCAGGTAATGTCAAGAAATAATAGCATAGCAGCATGGTACAAATAGCAAGTGTTTCAAGTATAGCACAAGAACAAGTTGACCATAGCACGAATACCACAACATAGTTCACAATAGCATATAGCACAATGAGTCAACTATAGTATAGAACTTTGATTGTCAATAGATAGCCGAGATAACTAGCACTTGAGCGTAATGCCAAAACACTATGGTCAATAAACTCTCGCGGGCACTAGCACTTTTGGGCGTACCTCCCAGGACCAGACTGGGACCCTTATAATATTGCCAGGCATTAGTCATGTTTATTATCTTTAGACAATCAGTGAATAGCCAATAGAGTACCAAGGACATATGAGAGTAAGAGAAATAGATGAGAACATAAGAAAACTTGAATAGATGAAACTATAGAGAGATCTACTGGTTGTACATGTAAAAGGACGAGTAAAACCAATGATAGTACCTATTGTACAGCACAAGCGATACTGGTAGAAAGTTTGGATTCCTTTTCTTCCGGTTGGTGTGTGTATGTGAAGAAGAATCAAAGACAGTGGAACAAGATTGTGCACATCTTCCATGGATAGAGAAATTAACATACTTTAACCTTGATATTATTTGATATTATTACAATCTTTACAAGAACTTTACGACAGTCTCATCATTGTATTAAAGCAGAACAATTTAGAAATCTGGGTTTTAGGACTAGAGGAAAATACTTAGGTCTCGATGTAAAAATATAAAAAGCTTATGGAACCAGTTTAAAATAAAGCTAACACGATTCTTATAGAGATATACTCAAAGGAATCAAGGATTTGACAAGAACTCATGGAGAACAAGAGTAAACAAGAGGTCACAGGTACATGAAATAATGGAACTTTGAACATGAAAATCTCGCAACTTGATGGATAAGATCTGGGAAAAACATGGGCTTGGGCTACTAGTTTCTTGGACTGTTTATGAACGAGATTATTTAGATTTGTGCTTGAGAGATTGCCTACCTTTGGACATTCCTAAGAAAATTCTTCTGCACACGAAGCAGAACGAGTCTGGGGAAGAAGCGATGGTTGGAAGATCTCCTCTTTCTCTAGTGCTCTAGGTATTCTTTCGCAAGTCCTCTAGCAAGTTGGTAACTCGCCCCCAAGAGATTATGATGAGTATTTATAGATTTAGATTGTCAGGAGTCCTATTGTAACTGAAAAGTGGTATTGCAGTTTTAGCTTGATCCCTTCCATACCTGAAGGATTCCTGTCTCAATTGGAGTGGGAAACCTTTAGAAACTCTCTCTTGGTGGCACGAATTTGGATTAATATGGAAGTATAATGATGGTTAAATCTCCAGGTTTGCAGTTTCCTAACTCTTGGTAGGATTCCTATTATGTTCTTGAACTTCCATGGAATCGTTCCGTAACAGTCCTATTTGGTTTAGTTCTAGGGATAAGGTTCAAAATCCACTATTGGATTCAGTCACGTTTCTATGGTCCTATACTTTTCTTTTTGTATTATAGGATATGTATTAACACGTATTTTATAGTCTGGAAGATAACCAATATCTTTGTCATTTACGAAGTCATACACGATTTAGTCATGGACATTCGAAGCTAAATTTGTCATATACAAAGTCCACATCATTTTGGTCTTGATCACTCGAAGCTTAACTTCATCATATACGAAGCTAACTTCGTCATATCCGAAGTCCACTTCGTCATATACGAAGTCTACTTCGTTTTGGTCGTGATCAGTCGAAGCTTAACTTCGTCATATACGAAGCTAATTTTGTCATATCCGAAGTCCACTTCGGCTGACAACGTTATATCTTGGCCAGTCGATTTGATACATCAATTTCCTTAAACATCAATTGTTGTTCAACATCTATTGTCTTTAAACATCGATTTTTGTTCGACATCGATTGTTCCTTTAAACGTCGATTGTTGTTGAACATCGATTGTTAACTAACATTGATTGTTGACCAGCCCATATCGATTATTGATTATTTTATCCACTGCTCTGTCGTTTAGTGTGCATTTAATCAACCTCTTCACAAATTTATTATTATTTTTATTTATTTAGGGTTTTAAAAATCTAGGTTGTTACATAACTGGTCCTTCGACTTAAGACACCGAGGTAGTTCTAGATCTAGTACAGCTGATAATTGGGAATGGTAACCAACTTTATGAAGGCAATTGGGTGTTGATAAAGGATCATTCACTCTCTGTATCATGGGAGGAATATCCAATGTGTTCTTACTCAGGCAAATCCCTATCCAGGGTCAATCGGGTTGAGAGAGAAAGAGTTCTTCGGGAGAATCTAATAAGAGTGAGACTCAGATAGATTTCATATAGGCCTAACTTCACCATGCCTAATATACAGTCTCTTGGATATTAGATGGACGAAGGACTACAGGTACTCGGTAATTGAGGGTAGAAATGTCCAATGGATTGAATCCTCTGTTACCGTCTGAGGACTATGGCGTAGTAGCCTAGTACGTCTTGATGAACAGTATATCCCCATTTAATTAAAAGTAATTAGATTTCTATTTTGGTGATTAACAAAACCATATTATTGTGATAATTATCAAACCCTTAATTAAAGGTCACTAACCTATTTTCTACAAGTCTCAAGCACATGAATTAATACCAAAGGAAGATAAGCCAAAACAGGTAAGCATCTTTACATTGTATCTACAACATCATATTTGTCTAAGTACACATCGGTTTCTTTTATAGATCATATCGATTACAGTAGAACTGTAACAATTTCTTCATAACCGTTTCATAAGTCCTTAACGATTTCTTCATAGATTGAAACTTCTTCTGATCTCAAAAGAAATCGTTCCTACAACGACTTCTTAAAAAGAGCGTAACGATTTGCTTACAATGATTCCTTTAGTCATCGTAACGACTTGCTCTCGTAACGATTCCTTTAGTCATCGTAATGACTTTCTTTCATAACGATTCCTTTAGTCATCGTAACGACTTGCTTTCGTAACGATTCCTTTAGTCATCGTAACGACTTGCTTTCGTAACGATTCCTTTAGTGATCACAACGATTTTCTTATCACATCGATTTCTTTGGTTCTCATAACGATTTGCTTTGCGCATCGACTTCTTAAGTAATCAAAATGATTTTCATATCTCACAACGATTCTTTCATATCTCATAATGATTTGCTGTTAGGTTGAATAACGATTTCATAAGTCATAAATGCATCGATTTCATATCAATCAACTTGACATATGACTTATCCTTTCATCGGGTTGAATAGTCAAAGTCTTCGCACATATTCTTTTGACAGCTGTGCATTTAATGAAGACTGAACGTATCTCTGCATGCATACAGACGATATCATCCATTATTGTGTCTATTCTATAAGCATCTTTTAGAACAACAAAATGACATTACTATTTTGGTGAATATTCACACCAACGTTGACTGACAACAAAAGACAGCCTAGCTGTCTACTATTCTAGCATTTAATGTATGCAGGTTTCTGACAAACATTCGTCATACAATGTTAGACTTTGTAGAAGCCAAAGGACACTTCAGAAGATCCTATCTCTTTGCGTGAACAAATAGATAAAGGACTGATTGACTGGAAGCTTCCAAGTGCCACTCAGTATAACGTCCACCAAAAGCTAGAGGCAACAAATACTTCAACGTCTATATTTCAAATTGAAGTTATATATTGAAGAAAGGAGCTCCAAAGAAACTTACACAAGATAGAGAAAGATAGTCATACAAAAAGACTCCGATCATCAAGTCTTCTGCGAGTTCTAAAGAAAGAGCCAAGCCTCATTCCATTAGATTAGCTCTTTGCTCTCTGCATTGTTTGTAGATTTTCGAGAGAGCTTGTTCGGTTCTGAGAGTGAGCTTTTGTTTGTAGAACTCATTGCTCTCAGACCCTAGCTTCAGATCTTGACTTGTCAAAGCTTGATCTAGGGACTTAATCTCATGCTTACTTGTTTCTGTGCTTGTACCCTTCGTGTGTGATGAAAGATCTGGTGGTATCCAAGGTGTGTGTGCCCTTCTGGTGTGAAGGAAGACCTGGTGGGGTATCCAGGGTGTTGTTCCTCTTCGAGCTAAGAAGAGAAGACCAGCTGAGCTGGGTGTTGTAGTGTCCATAGGGGGACTGTACCCTAGTTAGTGAAATCCTAAGTTGTTGCTCAGGGACTGGACGCAGGACTCCTGTGGAAAGGAGGTCGAAACCAGGATACATCTGGTGTTGTGTGATTGTCTTCTTGTGTTTGTTGTTTCTCTTTACTAACACTAACAATCTTCAAAGTGTATTTCCTTGTGAACATTTTTAGTGAACAGGTATTGATTAATAAATTTTAAAGACCCATTCACCCCCCTCTGGGCTACCTAACTGGGCAACACGTCTATAGTCGATGAGCTAAATAAATTATTATGGAGATAATAATTCACTGAGTCAGAAGGAGTTATGAGTCAAAAGAGGTTCTGACAGGTGCAACTCACGGTCAGCTCAGTACTGGACTTAGAGGGTCACGCACATAAGGTTGATGACATGACGACAATAGAGGATTATATAAGAGTTATCCAATATGGGTTCTCTCATCTAAATAGTCATGCAATCGAAGTGCGGTTTTAGAAGAAGAGACCGGATGCACAGGAACTCTAGACAGCGACCTTCCACGGGATCGTCCACGAGAGAAACTACGGCGAGGAGGATGGTAGGCAAGAATGCCTGATGAGGATCCAAGTTCAGGGACCAGATCACTCGCGGCATTCACGGCTACACCTTTAGAGATCGAGGCCCCTTCCGAGGAAGACCGATCTCCTAGTGCAGCCCCCACCGGAAGATCCCCCATAGCCCCCTCAGGGAGAAGCACGTGACGACGGAGCCCCCAGCGCCAGGGGGGCGGGGGGGAAGCCCGGCCGCCCACCAGGAACCCGCTTCCTCAGAGCTTCTCTCTCTAGAAGGCTAGAGAGAGAACCGCCAATGCACCTTGTGTACTTGTCATTGAGTGATTTTCTTTATTTTTATCATTTCCTCACTTTTTCCCATCTTTGGAGATTTTTAGGGATTTTTTTTACATTTTTGTGGCATTTTTAAAGGGTATGCAGGGAAATAGAAAAACCCTTTAAACCGCATCATGGTAACATGACTCAATTTTGATCCTTCCAAATCAAGATTGGCTACTGAGAAAAAAAGTTAAAATTCTTTCTACATTGCGTCAACTTCTAACTTAAGTTGACGAGATTTTAAAACTTTCTAAAGTCAATTTTTGGCAATTTCTGTGGGGGTACGGATTCCTATAATTCACGATGGATCATGCTGACGTGATTTTTTAGACAAATTTTTAGCAACAAAATCTTTTCTAAAATAACTATCCGATTTTAAAAGATATCAATTGAGGTGGACACGATTTTGCTCTCCTATTTAAATTCAAAATTTGAACTAGATTTCCTATTCCAACTATTTTTGGGAGTTTTGAGAAGTGTGTCAAGCCCTATAAATACTGTCTCTCACTCTCTTTGAGCCCCCTAATGTTCAAGAGCTCTCTCACACTTTCTAATAATGCCTAATGTCCATCCTTCCTGAGAGTTTGTGAGAGATCTGGTTCTAGGAGCCTCCTCGTTGTCTTCTCCACGTTGCTATTGCGGCCTGCTGCAAGCTGACAGTGAAAGACCTCTGCAAAGCCTACGCAAGCGTCGTTCATGCAAGTTTCCATGCAGCAACTATCTACGATCCTACTATTGAGACTCCCCACGCGTCCATGCAAACTCCACGCCACGTGCAGAGGAAACGGCATGCAATAGC
Organism: Colocasia esculenta; assembly: GCA_014218235.1. Lineage (NCBI taxonomy): Eukaryota > Viridiplantae > Streptophyta > Magnoliopsida > Alismatales > Araceae > Colocasia > Colocasia esculenta. Next base: position 119,384,696 of record CM024757.1, on the reverse strand, counting down.
TTCTTTCACCTCTCTCTACCCACACTTCGTATTCTTTTTTTTTTTTTTTTTAATCTACCTCCTTCCATATCGTCTCTTTCTATCCACTCTCTCACTTCTCTTTTTTTTAAGACTTTTTTTTACCACCTATGATCTCTCTCTATGTACTCCTTCTATCTTTTAAAAACTATTCTCCTCCTTTCCTACGATCTCTCTTTCTACCCACTTATTCTCTTTTTTTTTTGTTCTTTTTAATCTCTCTCTCTTCCCACTATCACTCTTCTATTCTCTCTTATTTTAACTATTTTAATCTCTTAACTCTTGGTTATCTCTCTTGTTTTTAATTTCTTCTTTTAGTCTATTTTTTTAAATCTTTTTCTATATTCCTCTCTATCTTTTAAATTGATCCTTTTAATTATGGGTTTTGTTTAAAAATAGCATAGTTTAAAAAATTAATTAAATGAATAGCATCGTAAAATTTTTATTTTGCAATGTAGCACAATTTTGACCACCAACGCGTATCTTAAAAAAAAAATAGAACCAGTCATCTCATGACCGATTAGGCAAATCGGTCATGCAATGGCCGATTTCCTTATTGAGAAATTAAATTAATGTGTTTAGAGTTTTTTAAAACTTTCATTTTATATCTAAACGATGTCCAATCAACGTGAAATTTCAAACACATGTTAATTGAAATATGATAAATTTTATGGTTATTTTAGTTTATTTTTTTTGGAATAAATTTTTTTCAAGTAAAAATTACTCTAAAAATTAATAAATCGAATTAACTTCAATGTTCGTGCACCAATAATTCTCGATATTATCATATTTAGAAACAACAAATGTTTCTAAAATTATGGTGGTCTTATATCTCAATTCCGTTACTCAAGTTCGCTGACGTCCGTTGAGGTGCATACTTCTGAAGACAATATGAGAGTTATGTTAATAGCGTAAGATATCTATAAATCAAAAGTACTCATATTTTATGTAAATAGTCATGTTCCACATAAGAATCATTGTCACTTTCAGCTTTTCAAGATTGTATTTGTAAGGCCCGACATTTTTTATTTCTAGTTGTGCATGTTATGTTTGGTGTTTTCTAATTTTTATAGATTTAAAGATCCATGTTTTGCTATTTTTATAGTTTCTAGTCGGAGGATATTGACGGCAGTATCGAATGCCACCAATATGCTCTTGACGACATTATCGAGTGCCACCAAGTTGTCCTTGATGGTGTAGAACCATGATCTTACTTTGTATAGTGTATTTTAACAGATTTTTTTATGTCTTAAAACATGAGAATTTTTTTATTCGAATCCTCAATTTTGGTTTTTATTTCTGTTCTTCTAAACTTGACGGCATCATTGACTACCGCCAAGATATTACATCCCGCCTACATACATTGGTCAACTCGACGGTCGCCTACATCTCAGAGTTTACCAATGTATTTAGGCAGAATCCCATTTGTTGGTATGTTGCACGTAGGAGGCGAGGAAGAATGCTAGATGACCGATTCATGGGACAACACCGCCACCAGCAACTTGCCGATTTTATCACTTGATTCTCCTTCGTCATGCATGTGACTAATTTCGAGCTATGAAAACTACATCAAGGATGGTCAGCCATTCTTTCCTATCTCCTATGGTCCAACTCCGAGATGTAGGCGACTATCGATCAGTTGACCAATGTATGTAGACTGAGTGTAACATCCCAAAACAGAATTTACATAAAATATATGAAAAGCTATGTATGAAAAGTTGAAAGTGACAATGATTATTATGTGAGACATAACTATTTACATAAAATATGACTACTTTTGATTTAGATATATTCTTACGCTATTAACATAACCCCCATATTATCTTCAGACGGATGCACCTCAACAGGACATTGCGAACTTGAGTATTGGAATTGATATATAAGACTACCATAATTTTTAGAAAAATGTGTTGATTCTAGATATGATAATATCAAGAATTATTGGTGCACGAACATTGAAATTAATTCGATTTATTAATTTTTAGAGTAATTTTACTCGACAAATTTTTATTCCAAAAAAATAACTAATTCACCATAAAATTTATCATATCTCAATTAACTTATGTTTTAAATTTTATCTTAATTAGACATCATTTAGATATAAAATTAAAGTTCTAAAAAACTCTAAACAAATTATTTGATTTCTCGCTAAGAAAATCGGTCATTAGATGACCGATTTTTATTTTTTTTTATAATTGTTTTTGAAAGATACACATTGACTGTCAAAACTATGCTAGATTAAGAATTGAAATTTTTAGATGTTATTCACCTAATTAATTTTTCAAACTATACTATTTTTAAACAAAACTCTTTAATCATCTTATCCATCGTATCCATTTCTATTTGTTCCTCTCTCTAATCACCGTGTTGAAAGCAATCTCATACAATTAAACCAAAGCCCGCCTCATGCAAACCATGCGAAGATGCTATGCCTTAAGGGCCATAAATCTCGCTTTTTATATTTTCTTTATTCTAGTTCATACACACGCATCTCACCACGTTGAGATCTTCCCATATTGCACACTTGCGTACCACATCACACAATCTTTTGATTACACACAACGTATATTTTTAGGGGTTTAAAAAGGTCGAATAAGGTGTGTTCTCATCCATGCTCCTTTATGCTTTATTTGTTTTAAGAATTTGATACTACACACATGGAATTCTAATTTCGATCTCTTTCTTGTTTTGGTCTTTTTACAAGGGTAATCTAAAAAAACCTTCTACCTTGGCCGACCGAGTTGTAAAAGAATGAGCGAATCTAACATCCCACGCAATCCCCTAAGTTGAGGTACATATTGCAATCACTTTTTCTCTCCATTCGAGCTACGCTACCTCCGGCGATCATGATCACATCTAGCATCGTGCGCTTTATTTTTTATTTATTTTATTATTATTATTTGTGGTAAAATTCATAATTCACAAATTAGCGATCGCAGTGTGTAACGACTCTCTTCATATCGGTACGATTATACCAATCTTCATCGATATAAATGACATATTACAGTGGGATAATAACCCAACACTAACGATAGGTTGATATGTACATGAATAGCAAATGAGTACAGCAGACATAAAAGAAATAACTCATTCTCATTCCATCATCATCACACATTCCACAGTCTATATAGCAAGAGAAGAAATGACAATGCCCACATTATTACAATTTTAAAAGAACTACATTGTCCATATGAATAACATTATTCGAACTATAAAAGAGAAAGTACAACTATCTAGTAAACTCCACAAAAGCTACTCCTCGCACTCGATGTCGCTCCTCGCTATGCCCTCCTGCTATATGGGAACACATGTCTCACCTGTATGCCGAAGTAAGTATGAGTCTAAAAGACCCAGCAAGCAGTCTAAAGACTCAACCTTACACATATCACACACATGCTAAACTACCAAACAATAAAGAAACACATGCTATCATTTAAACCATAACAATTTACATGACACATGCTTTATATAATTAACTACACATAAAACATCCAAACACGTTCCTAACTAACACATGCTCATATTGAATCATGGATAATAAACATACACCTATACATACTTTCTACACTTAACATGTAACATGATTTAATAAACCAAACATTATCCATGGTATGATACAACTCTACCAACTAGAGCATGGAGTTAAGCACAAAGTAATGAGCAACCTCGCACAATATCTATTCATATTTTACATACACTTTTCACATTTAATTACACATTTCATTTACTGTTTTAATATAATTAAATCACAATTACACATGATACCACATATTATTAAAAATGCATTGAAGGTTTAAAACATATTCAAATCGGTTTGCAACTATACACAATTGTAGCATGAAACTATGTACTAAGTAAATAGCATATCTAGCATGGAATCTAGATATTCTTTCATGTATTTATCACAATTATAACCATACTTTGCTTGCTGTTTTGACATGAATTAAACACAATTTCATGATTTTACATTTGTTCACATGCTATCTTATTCATTTAACAATTCCACATGCTCATCTTTCACATTGCACAACTTACATGTTTACATACACACATTCACATATGCTACTACATGGCGATTATTAACCTATATAATATGATACTAAACATGATGTTACATCAACATATGAACACACGAATGATATAAATATACACATCAACATATTACCATAGTTTTTCACATGCATTTACTCTCTCACTTACATTCACTTTCACTTACACAGGGTTTCACACACTTTTCACATATGTTTCACTTGCACTTTCACTTATCACATGTCACATCACTTGCACTTGCCACATGCTACATTCACATGTTACACTTTACACTTTATTCACATTTTATCACTTAAGCGTGACACATAGTCCTAACTACCATCTAGAGGACGCACGCACCAATATCACATAGTACATATCTTATAGCACATAGCACGTCAAATCACTTGACACATACCCGCCACCTAGGCAATCTAGTGGTGAATCTTGGTAACTGCGCAGACCGGGAGAAGCCCTCTCCACCATATCCAGTGGTATTTATCCACCTCTAAGGTTTCATCCTAATGCCCTTAGGATATATTTCACAACATTGAGCCTTCCATAAGGACTTTTCTATGGTGCAGCTCTCAGACCTCTAAGGTAGCAGTGTCAATCTCGGCCCAATTTTACATTAAACACATTATCACAATCATTACATTCATTTACATTATTAGCATGCACTATTTAATACTTTTACACACACTTTTAACAAATTACACATTATCACATTGTTTACACATTTTTCATGTACTATTTAGCACAATTATACTCACTTTCACACATTCACATATACTTCAGTTTTCCTAACATGATACTACTATTCGTAGAAATGAAATAACTCATATCATGGTCCTATACATGCTGCTTACTTACTGAATCACACAGATTTAATCTAACATGTTCAGTTTGACTAGTTTCCATGGTGTAATTAGGAACCAAACTTACTGTCATCAAAATACATCCAAATTTTTATCACATATTATTAATAGTAAACATATCACATATTCAATTTTCCAGATTTTTCCGAACATTATATATAATTTTACTAATTAAGACAGATTACATGCCTATTTAGTAACAAATTCATTCATACATGGTTTACAACAAGACAGTCATGCTTAATAGTTCAAACACATGAAAACAGTCATCATGCTAACATGGAAAATTTATAAAACCCTAACATGCACTGGATCTAATTATTCAGTAAATATCATGTTCATTCCATACTCACTGTCCAGTTACAAAAATTTTTAATAAATAGAATTAATTACAGAAATTCAACCTATCTTCATGATATGACCTAATGACTGTTCCTGACCACATATAATTTTTACAACACACATACATATCCTGAAGTCCAAATAACACTTTTTAAAGATCAAACAGTGCTCTTTTAGAACCCTGAAGAACTTGGCGGCACAGGGTATGTCGCCAACTGTGTAAACGGCTCAGTCTGGTGCCGCCAACACATGAACTTGGCGGCACAATATGTGGCCGCCAACTTCCTGTCTTCAAACCATGCAGACAGAACACAATAAAAAGGAAATTTGGAGGTTCCAGGACTCGAGGAAAATTCAGAAAAAATGCTAGGACCTAAGGGGACATGGGTAGGATTGACATCTATAGATTACTTGCCTCCAAATAAATCCACAAAGATCAAATCTTTCTGAAGAAGCCCTCCTCAGCCCAGCCAAGAAGGTACTCAAAACCTCTTCAGATTCGGTTCTTCTGTTGATGTAGGTTTATCCTCTGAGTTGGAGATGCTTCCTTGATGTATGGACTATCCTCCAGTCAGTGCAAGTTGCTAGGAAACTCCTCCAGTCACCGGATCAAAGCTTGCAAAGATCAAGTTTCTTCACAAAGGGTTCTAGGGTTTCACAAAGACCAAAAGACATGATCTGGCCGAACCAAAGTGTTTTTATAGAGCTGGGTAGGTTGGGTACGCACTAGGGTAGGTCTCCTACGATTATGAATGGGTTTCCTAAACTGGAACCGGGGAAAGCACATGCGTTACCAAATCTGAAAACGTCATACAGCTGGGAACTTGGCATCCACCTATGGTGCCTCCAACAGGGGGGTTGGCGTCCATCGATCTGGACGCCAACTCCTCTGGCCCAGGCAGTCAGCGGCCAATATGTTGCCGCCAACTGTGCATCTCGGCCAGAACACGGACATACATCAAAATAAATGTACAATTACATCACAACAATTTAATGTATATAGAAATAATTGAACATACATTCACCATATAAACTACATGCATTTCACACTATTTATTTAAACATAATTTGCACTAATCTTAATTAAGGATAATATGCACAAAACACATACATATATGTTAGTATACAACGTAATTACATACAACTGCATGGGTTTAAATAAATATAATATGTACATCGATAGTTAGATAATGCATGCACATTTAAATATTATACATGTACGAAAAATAACTCATATGCACAATATTATTTAAGTACAATTTACACTATAAACAATTTGATGAGTACAGAATTAGATAGATATCACATGCACAAGATAAACATACATATATACATATGTACAAAGCATAATTACATACAATATCTATGGAATAGTAGTATAATATGCACATCAATAGTTGGACAGTATATGCACATTATTATTAAGATGCAATATGCATAAAGTTAAATAAGAACAATCTATACAACAATAATTATTTGCATACGCACACTTTTATATATATATATATATAGATATATATACACACACACACACACACACACATGTACACAACACAGTTACATACATTATGCATGAAATAGATAAATATAATATGTACATCAATAATTAGATTCAACATGCACATTTATACACATTATATGTATAGAAAATTAACTCTATATACCTACAAATGTATAGCAATATTCCATATTGTATGCACAACATTACTTAAATATAAAATGCATGGTTTTTAATTAAGTACAATATGTACAAAATTAGTTAATTACTTATATTCACAGAAAATAATATATATTATATATATATATATATCTATATATATATATATATATATACTTACATATGCACATCTAATAAATACATTACATTCACGGAGTTTCACATATATATTCATACATATCCATGCATATAAGCAACTAAATAGTTATAATATGCACAAACTTAATATACACACTATATACCTAACAAATAGACACCACATGCATGGTATAAAATGAACATAATTTTGGGGTCTCACACTCTCCCCCCCTTGAAAAAGATCTTCGTCCTCGAAGATCGAATCAAGTACCTCTGGTGACGCCGTCGATGTCATCTCCGATTAACACATTCTCCTCAGTTGGCACTGCTAGCTTTGTTGTTGCACTTGTTGCTACACCTCGCGGAACGAGCTTCTTCAGTCTTGGACATTCTCTGATCTGATGGTCCTTGCTGCCACACTTGAGACACCTTCCCTCCTTTAACCAACACACATCTCTGCCATGACGTTTCCCGCAGTGTACACACTCGGGCTTCTCGCTGCCTGGTACCATAGCTGATTGCTGACCTTCCATGAGCTTCTTCATCTTCCTGGTATGATTCCACCCTACTCTCTTGTCTGCTTGCTATGCTGAGAGCCTCTTCCAAAGTGCAGTGGTCAGACTATAATGTCTAGATCTCAATGATGGTTTGAGCTCCTTCATGAACTTCTTGATTTTGCAACTCTACTCATACCTCCTAGCCTGAGCACTACGTCTACCACGTCCAGCCATAGCCCGCAAAACATTAATTTAGTTAGAAACTAAGTTACTAAATCCTAACTATTTTCTTAACTATCTTCCTTTCATTATTAAATATTTTCTACATATATGGACAAATTTCTATAAGGACTTTGCAATATTGTGAAGATGTTGGTTTATCCATGTACAATCTCAACCTTGGTGCTCTGATACCATCTCTGTAACGACCCTCTTCATACCGGTACAATTATACCAATCCTCATCGGTACAATGGGTGTCATTACAGTGGGATAATAACCCAACACTAAAGATAGGTTGATATGTTCATGACTAGCAAATGAGTACAGCAAAAATAAAAGAAATAACTCATTCTCATTCCATCATCATCACACATTCCACAGTCTATATAGCAAGAGAAGAAATGACAATGCCCACATTATTACAATTTTAAAAGAACTACATTGTCCATAACATTGTCAATATGAATAATATTATTCGAACTATGAAAGAGAAATTACAACTATCTAGTAAACTCCACAAAAGCTACTCCTCGCGCTCGATGTCGCCCTCGCTATGCCCTCCTCCAATATGGGAACACTTGTCTTTCCTGTATGTCGAAGCAAGTATGAGTCTAAAAGACCCAGCAAGTAGTCTAAAGACTCAACCTTACACATATCACACACATGCTAAACTACCAAACAATAAAGAAACACATGCTATCATTTAAACCATAACAATTTAGATGGCACATGCTTTATATAATTAACTACACATAAAACGTCCAAACACGTTCCTAACTAACACATGCTCATATTGAATCATGGATAATAAACATACACCTATACATACTTTCTACACCTAACATGTAACATGATTTAACAAACCAAACATTATCCATGTTATGGTACAACTCTACCAACTAGAGCATGGAGTTAAGCACAAAGTAATAAGCAACCTAGCACGATATCTATTCATATTTCACATACACTTTTCACATTTAATTACACATTTCATTTTCTGTTTTAATATAATTAAATCACAATTACACATGATACCACATATTATTAAACATGCATTGAATGTTTAAAACATATTCAAATCGGTCGGCAACTATACACAATTGTAGCATGAAACTATGTACTAAGTAAATAGCATATCTAGCATGGAATCTAGATATTCTTTCATGTATTTATCACAATTATAACCATACTTTGCTTGCTGTTTTGACATGAATTAAATACAATTTCATAGTTTTACATTTGTTCACATGCTATCTTATTCATTTAACAATTCTACATGCTCATCTTTCACATTGCACAACTTACATATTTACATACACACATTCACATATGCTACTACATGGAGATTATTAACCTATATAATATGATACTAAACATGATGTTACATCAACATATTAAAATATTACCTTAGTTTTTCACATGCATTTACTCTCTCACTTACATTCACTTTCACTTACACAGGGTTTCACACACTTTTCACATATGTTTCACTTGCACTTTCACTTATCACATGTCACATCACTTGCACTTATCACGTGCCACATTCACATGTTACACTTTACATTTTATTCACATTTTATCACTTAAGTTGCCGTGACACATAGTCCTAACTACCATCTAGAGGACGCACGCACCCATATCATATAGCGCATATCTCATAGCACATAAAACATCACATCACTTGACATATACCCACCACCTGGGCAATCTAGTGGCGAATCTTGGTAACTGCGCAGATCGGGAGAAGCCCTCTCCACCGTATCCAGTAGTACTTGTCCACCTCTAAGGTTTCATCCTAATGCCCTTAGGATATATTTCACAACGTTGAGCCTTCCACAAGGACTTTTCTATGGTGCAGCTCTCAGACCTCTATGGTAGCAATGTCAATCTTGGCCCAATTTTACATTATACACATTATCACAATCATTACATTCATTTACATTATTAGCATGCACTATTTAATTCTTTTACACACACTTTTAACAATTACATATTATCATATTGTTTACACATTTTTCATGTACCATTTAGAACAATTATACTCACTTTCACACATTCACATATACTTCAGTTTTCCTAACATGATGCTAGTGTTCGCAGAAATAAAATAACTCATATCATGGTCCTATAAATGCTGCTTACTTACTGAATCACACAGATTTAATCTAACATGTTCAGTTTGACTATTTTCCATAGTGTAATTAAGAACCAAACTTACTATCATCAAAATAGATCCAATTTTTATCACAGATTATTAACAGTAAACATATCACATATTCAAATTTCCAAATTTTTCCGAATAGTATATATATTTTTACTAATTAAGATAGATTATAGGCCTATTTAGTAACAATTCATTCATACATGGTTTACAACAAGACAGTCTTGCTTAACAGTTCAAACACATGAAAATAGTCATCATGCTAACATGGAAAATTTATAAACCCTAACATGCACTGGATCTAATTATTCAGTAAATCTCATGTTCATTCCATACTCACTATCATGTTATAGAAATTTTTAATAAATAGAATTAATTACAGAAATTCAACCTGTCTTCATGATATGACCTAATGACTGTTCCTGACCACATATAATTTTTACAGCATGCATACATATCTAGAAGTCCAAATAACACTTTTTAAAGATCAAACAGTGCTCTTTTAGAACCCTGAAGAGCTTGGCGGCACAGGGTATGCCACCAACTGTGTAAATGGCATAGTCTGGTGCTGCCAACACATGAACTTGGAAACACAGTATGTGGCCGCCAACTTCCTATCTTCAGGCCTTGCAGACAGAACACAATAAAAAGGGAATTTGGAGGTTCTAGGACTTGAGAAAAAATTCGGAAAAATGCTAGGACATAAGGGGACATGGGTAGGGTTGACATCCATAGATTACTTGCCTCCAAATAAATCCACAGAGATCAAATCTTGCTGACGAAGCCCTCCTCGGCCCAGCCAACAAGGTGCTCAAAACCTCTTCAGATCTGGTTCTTCTGTTGATGTAGGTTGATCCTCTGAGTAGGAGATGCTTCCTTGATGTATGGACAATCCTCCAGTTGGTGCAGGTTGCTAGGAAACTCCTCTAGTCGTCGGATCGAAGCTTGCAAAGATAAGCTTTTCTCCACAAGGGTTCTAGGGTTTCACAAAGACCAAAAGACATGATCCGGCCAAACCAAGGTGTTTTTATAGAGCTAGGTAGGTTGGGTACGCACTAGGGTAGGTCTCCTACGATTATGAATGGGTTTCCTAAACTGGAACCGGGGAAAACGCGTGCGTTACTAAATCTGAAACCATCATACAGTTGGGAACTTGGCGTCCACCTATTGTGCCGCCAACAAGGGGGTTAGCGTCAATCGATCTGGACGCCAACTCCTCTAGCCCAGGCAGTCAGCGGCGAACATGTTGCCGCCAACTGTGCATCTCGGCCAAAACAGAGACATTCATCCAAATAAATGTACAATTACATCACAACAATTTAATGTATATAAAATAATTAAACATACATTCACCATATAAACTACATGCATTTCACACTATTTATTTAAACATAATTTGCACTAATCTTAATTAAAGATAATATGCACAAAACAACATACATATATGTATGTACACAACGTAATTACATACAACATGCATGGGTTTAAATAAATATAATATGTACATCGATAGTTAGATAATGCATGCACATTTAAATATATATATATATATGTACGCAAAATAACTCATATGCACAATATTATTTAAGTACAATATACACTATAAACAATTTGATGAGTACAAAATTAGATAGATATCACATGCACAAGATAAACATACATATATACATATGTACAAAGCATAATTACATACAATATCCATGGAATAAGTAGCATAATATGCACATCAATAGTTAGATAGTATATGCACATTATTATTAATATGCAATATGCATAAAGTTAAATAAGAACAATCTATACAACAATAATTAATTTGCATACACACACTTAAATTGACACATATATATATACACACATGTACACAACATAGTTACATACATTATGCATGAAATAGATAAATACAATATGTACATCAATAATTAGATTCAACTTGCACATTTATACACATTACATGCATAGAAAATTAACTCATATATACCTACAAGTTGTATAGCAATATTCACATATTGTATGCACAACATTACTTAATATAAAATGCATGGTTTTTAATTAAGTACAACATGTACAAAATTAGTTAATTACTTATATTCACAGAAAATAATATATATATACTTACATATGCACATATAAATAAATACATTACATGCACGGAGTATCACATATATATTCAAACATATCCATGCATATAAGAACTAAATAGTTATAATATGCACAAACTTAATATACACACTATATACCTAACAATAGATACCACATGCACAGTATAAAATGAACAAAATTTTGGGGTCTCACACAGTGGGACTCTTTTTTGTTTTTCTTTGATTACCCCCTTCCTTTTGGCATCCAAGTGTACCCCTCCCCTTGGCGCCCATGTGCACCCCTCCTCTTGTGTCCCCCATGGCACACTCCCTTCTTTTCCTTTCCCTCGCACACTACGTGCGCTCCTATTCCCCCGATTACCATTTTGTGTGTGTGCACCACGAGGAAGTTGCAAAAAAAGGAAAGTTTATGTTTTGACGGCTTCTATTTATTGCCTCTTGTGCGCTTGGCTCGGAATTTCATATTGCTCCATTATACTTTACTCTGTGTGTGCTGGTGAATTCGTGTCTGAGGGAGTGGATGCTATTCTGTGAGCTGTGACTTTTCAGTCAAGCGTGATTTTGGGTTCTTGTCTGGCTCCTAGACCACCATCTGACTGAAGGACCTTTGCAGTAGTTCTCTGCATCCAGGACATATTTTGGTCCTCTCTCCATATCGTAAGCTCCACACACCTTCTTGGTAAGGGCGATCTCTCCGTTGGGCATTCCGTCCCTTTGGACTAGGAGACCCTCAACCAAAACTTTCGTAAGTCTTTGTACCTCATGGATTCCCTCACGAGGATCGAGCAAGTTGTACCTCTAAAGACCCAAATAGTTGGCCTAGTAACATGGTGAGCTCAATCCTAGTTGTCCCCGAAGTGAAATCCAAATCAAACTAGAGTTCCTACCTTGAGTGGAATTTAAACTTTCCAAATCCATTTAATCCACTAAAGGAAACTCTTAAAACAAGGCGTTAACATCACAACTTGATTGCTGGTTTGTGCTTATCATTTGATATTTGTTTCCTTAAGTGATTGTTTTTGCCTTGTTTGATATGGACATGCCATATAATCATGCTTACAATAATGGTGTAGCAACCTGCTATTTTCAATATTTTGTAAAATGAAAGAAAACCCAAGTTGTACACATTAATAAATTGGTAAACTAATAAATGATGGAACCAATAGTCCAATAGGTGGACAAACAAAGGTAATTAATGTTAAAAATTCGTGTTAGCCCCATACCCAATAGTAAAAGGGTTCATTTAAGCCTAAATAAGGGAAATTTGGGCCATAAAACATGTCTGAACCTAAGTCCAATATGGGAGCACAAAATTGCTCTCTAATACTTACCAAATAGGAGTGGGATTGATGGGGAAATAGCTCTTATATAAGTTCTAGTCATGGTAGGAGATTAAAAAACTTCAAACTCGGAATTAAACAACCCTAACATTATAAACCATCATAACACCCTCTATGGCCGACTTTAGACTTCTCTTTCCATTTTTAGATGTGGGAGGAACTTCCAGGAGCAAGAGGGACAAGCCAAGAGCAAGGATTTGTGAAGTTCTTCTTCCCCTTAGCATCTACATCGATCTGTAGGATCCTAGAAGTTGGAAGCAATCAAAGGTAGATGATCTCGGGTTCAAACTTAACATGGCATATTCCATCTGAAATCTCTTCGAGTCTACTTTCATTTTCTCCTATTTTTCCCAATTTTTATTGAGTGTGTAAAGAGTATTAAGCGTTTTGTGACCGTCACGTAGTTTTAGGCTTTTTCTTGTTATCCTCATGCTTTATGCATCCCTAGGTCAACTTGGATGAACCTAAGCCATAGAGTTCTTCTTCTCCAAGTTTCCAACAAGTTTCATGTTAAGCATTTTGTCTAAAAAACCCTAGAACCTCGAGTTTTAAGCCAAAACATGAGATCGCGCAACCCAATCCGCGTTCTGGTTGAGCACTTGAATCGCATCCAGCCCAGTGGACGCGATTTAAGGCCTCTAAAATGCGTCGACTGAAGTGGTCACAAATTTAAGGTGTTTTTAACCATGTCCAGTCATCCCAATGCGAATTTCAAGCCGACCCTAGCCCCTAAATACATCATTTTGTGTGCCATTTCGATTTTCGAGTCATATGTAAACCGCGTCCAACTAAGTGGACACAATTTTGATGATTTTTCCCACCCACCTAACCCCACAATTTTCGTGTAACTTTGAGTTTGGGGTCCACCGTTAGACTAGAAAAAGGCATCCGATCAAGTGGTCGCGATTTAGACCCAGAATTAATTTCGTCATGTTTTAATATGTTAACCCTACTTAATGTGCGTCGACTGGTTCCGACGTGAGTTTACTGTGTACCAGAGACTTCTTACTTTGACAACCTTGATTTTATGGTTATTGTATGCCTCCTTACAGTGTCCTTTATGTTTTTGTGCACCCAAGTGTTGGCCTACTTAGATGGCAGCAAGGATAACCTAGAAAGGTGGGGGGGGGGGGAATAGGTGATGGCAAAAATCTAAAAACACAAATCACAACTTGAAACTTTGGTTAGTGAATGTGATGGTGTGTGATAAGGAGTAGCATTTTGGAAGCTATTAGAGAGACAATCACACAAATGGATACAAGGATTTTATCATGGTTCAACACCTCCAAATGAGAGTCCTATGTCTAGCCCCCAAGCAAATCTTTGGATTTCACTAACCAGGGTACAACCCCCCAAAGATATACAAACCCCATCTCCCCGCTGGTCCTCTTCACTTTCCGAGTAGAAAGGAGACTCACTTTTCTTACAGGTCAAGAATCCAATCTCCTGGTACAAATCCCAGTGCGATTCTACTGGAACAAATCCCAGCTAGGTTCTTCCCTTAACACAAGAGGAACACTGGTATAGACCCCAGCTGGTTACAACCCACCAGCAAACCTGCTGGTCCTCCCTTCACACAGAAAGAGGAAACCCTTGCTCTTCTTTAAGGAAGAATGATCTGGCTGTTGAGAATAAGTTCTGTAAAAAGAACTTAACTTTCTTGATCTCAGACAGCAACCTGAGAGCTACAAGAATACAAATGAAGTACAGACTCTCAAGCAAAGATCTCTCTCACAGAATTACATAGAAGTACACAGAGAGAGATGGAGAGAGGAAAACCTACAATGCTTAAGAAGATTTGTGTTGCTTTTTCTTTCTTGAATGGGCTCGAGCTCTCTCTCTCTCTTTTCCTTGAATGTGTGTGGAGTTGGATGCTCACTAGATGTAAACTCAATGCTTAAGAAGATTTGTGTTGCTTCTTCTTTCTTGAATGGGCTCGAGCTCTCTCTCTCTCTTTTCCTTGAATGTGTGTGGAGTTGGATGCTCACTAGATGTAAACTCCTTGAATGATGTTTAGGTTTTCTCTCACATTCATATCTATTATATTCTTTAGGAATGTCTTCCTTTTATAGGCTGCATCTTTGTAGCCATTGCTCCGGTCCGTTTGATTGTATTTGTTGGAGGGATAGTCGTTGCATGTCTCCTTCTAAGGATGACGTGCATGTCTTTAACATTCACATTGCTCAGATAGTCTTGCATTGATCATTTTTGTCTTTTTCCTGAACGAGACAAGTTCTAAGAAATATACTAGATTCAGTCCAGTACATTGGCTAAGGATATGATCATAGATACTTGTGAGATATTTCAAATATTAACATCTATCTTTTATGCGCTAACAATTAATGATATGTGGACAAAGTTCTGCACAAGTTCACACGGATAACATAGAATATGTGGTAGGTAGAGATCGTGTTTTGCTGTTCTGACAGAAGACAAAGTGGATGTTTTGTGGCAGGTATCAGATGACCTTTTTTCACAGATTTCGACTAAAAGTTCAAGATACGAATATTTCTAGGTTTATGAGGCAAAGCAAAATGATATTATATATTTGAGAGCTTTGCGAAAGGATTGAAGGTAATGTTCTCAAAGATTGGTTTGATTTTAATCATCTATGTATTTGTATGAAAAACTCATTTCTCAGATATCATATCAAATAGGAATTTTATCATAAGCAGACGTTCAATCATTCATTAAATTTTCTTTTTATGAAAGAATGTTATGAATGTGATAAACAAATGTTAATGAGAAGATATCATATAGATTATGTGTATTCATTACACCTGTTTAAGATGTTTTTCGAAATAATACTTTGGATATGATGAAGTGGATTTCGTATATGACGAATTGGCTTTCGTATATGACAAAGTGGCTTTCGTATATGATGAAGTAAACTTCGGATATGATGAAATGAACTTCATATATGACGATTTCAACGTGATCAATCGAAGTGAGACCTTCGTGTGTTACTTCGCATATGAGGAAGTGAATTTCGAATATGAGGAAGTGAATTTTGTATATGACGATTTCAACATGATCAGTTGAAGTGAGACCTTCGTGTTTTACTTCGCATATGACGAAGTGAATTTTTGTAACCTTCTGACTGTTCGGATCGTCATTGTGTGGTTATGGAGGCCAGTGTGTGGCCGATGATGTGTGTGTGTGTGGCAGGTGGTTTCTGCAGGTTATGGGATTTTGCCCAAAGCAGTCACTGTTTCTCAGTTTCTAACGCGACAGTGAGGGGCGTCGCATTTTGATCACGACAGCCCGTAGCGCCGCGTTCATGGCACCGCTAGGTTAAGTGAGCGTGTGCATGTCTACCGCGTGTCACCGGCTGGGTGCTCGGGTTGACGTCAGCAGTCTGAAGGCGACATGCAGGAGCGTCGCGTTCAGGTCGCGACCGGTTAGGGCGTTGCGTTCTTAACTGCAAGGCGTTTTTAAGTAACCCTGGCAGAACAGAGCTCGTGAAGCCCTGCTCGGCCAAGGGGATTTACTGTGGGGATTTCTTGGTGATTTGGTTTGTTAGAGCTCGGTTTGACGAGTTCCCACCGCGAGGACGTTACGTGGAGCGGAGGGAACCTCGTACGGGCTTCGTTCTTCGTGTTCTTCACGAAGGTAAGGAGATTTACTATCGTTTGATCCGTGGATTACTCATGTGGTGTGGATAATACGTTTATTGCTTTCTAAACAGTAGATAGCATGTGTAGGAACACATTAAAGCATGAAAATGGACTGAAACCACAGGTTTTAATGAGTTTTGGGGTGGTCCGGATTGAGGATCCCGGATTAGGGTTCGCATCTGCTAAGGTGACAGCTATGGGCGTCGCGATCAGGTCGCGACACCCCGATATGTCACGTTTTGAAGGCAACACATCGCCCTGTCGTGATAACAGCCGAGAGCTGCTATTCATGATGTTTTATTAATATACGATTATCCAGTTATCGTGGATTGTGGTGTGTAGCGATAGTAAGCGGTGCATTGACACTCACAACGCTCAGGGAGTATGTGGTGTGTGTGGTTTACGTGGTGTTCACGTGGTTCACGTGGTGGTTTTCCGTGACTTGTGCAGTGTGCACGTGGTTTCCGTGTACGTGGTAAGTAGTAGACGCCTACCGTGGATACCTCTTCAGTTGGTAGCCCTAGGTTTTGTGTGAGCCAGGCACGTGAGTGCTCGGGGCTTGTCCCGGTACTTGGTACCGACGAGGTCTTGTCGTCTTCCTGGACACCCTCACTCTTGTGTTGAGTAGTACGTCTGGCTGAGGGAAAGACGGCAGTGGGACAACGACTAGAGATAGAGTTTGTTGTGTTATCGCTTGTAGCGCGCTCTTAGTTGGGGGAGACGGACACCAGTAGTCGTACTGGACCCCAGCTAGTCCTGTTTTCCAGTGCCTCGCTTTAGGGAGCTCGGGCCAGAGTCCCTAAGGGTGCCAGGCATGGGCCTGCGAGGTGTGTGACTTGCAGGTTGTGGTGGTTTAGTTGGACTCCACAGTTCTTTGTACTTGTTTAGTGGAGCGGCAGCTGGACCTTTCGTCCGTGGCTGCAAGACTGAGAGGTAGTCCTGTGTTGTTTGTCCGGGTCAGTAACTGGTGTCGCGAACCAGTTGACGTGGCCCGAGTGTGGCGTTTCTCTACAGTAGCTCGTGCACCTGTTTGGTTTTGCTGTTTATTTATTTACGTCGATTCCTGTTAAGCAGCAAAGGGTAAGTGGTACTTACAGTTTTATATCCTGCTAGATAATAATATAAATTGCTAGTGTAGCATTTCCTGTTTTGCTACCTGTGTTCATTTGCTCAGTTTCTAGGGAGTTTCCCTACTGAGCCAGTGACTCGAGAGGCTCACCCCTACCTCCTACCAGGTGAGGGAGATCAGGAGATTTCGCGCCCGTCGTCTAGTGGATGGTCAGCACCACCGGTAGTGTAATTTTACTTTTCTGTTGTTCACCTCGAGGTATGCCCCAGGTTCTGTTGTAGTTTGGTTACAGTTGTAATGCAGTTATGTATTTCATGTAAATATTTGTGAGATTGGCAGATCTTATGAATATTTGAGTTAGTTCCTTTATGTTTCTACGGACTCGTGGTATGATATCCCTTGCAAGGCTCCGCCCGTTCGCGGGAGGCGGACTCGAGTTAGGCTCGTTATTAGGTTAACGGGTCTGAACGGCGAGGACCGTCACAATTTTGATAAAAACATGCATGAGGAAGTTGAGGCTTCGGATATGATGAAGTTACAGGCGATGGAAAATACAATAATCATGAAAGCAAATGATATTAAATATATCAATAATATTTAGGATAAGCATGAGTTTTGTTATCACCAAAATAAAAGAATAAAATATAAGAGTGGTTCAAAAATCTCCCCTTTTTTTGGTGATGATAAAACTCATGAGAATTTTCTAACATGTTTACTTAAACATGAAATAAACAGAAAATTTAGAGATAAAATACTCTCCCTCTTTTTGTCGATAACAAAAAAGAACGGATCTTACCATTTGCACTCTCCTTACTATTTGTGTGGAGATCTCTTACTAGAGGGGTTCAACAATGAGTGTTATAAAATGGTATTCCCCCTTAGTGTATGCTCCCCCTAAATGTGAGGATCCCCCTTGATGTGAGGATCCCCCTTAGTTGATGCTCCTCTTGTTGTGTTTGATCTTGTTGTTTACTTGATACATCCATTTGTTGTTTGTTAAGTCTTCAAAGAGTTCCCTGCATTTATCTTACAAAAGGACAGAAATTCTTGCAAAGATGATAGTAGCATACTAATTTAAAGAATATAACAATAAAAGGAATGTATGTTTAAACAAAAAAAAAAGAGAAAGAAACTAAATATTAAGGATGACTATTTCCTCTTCTGATTGGAGTGAAGTGATGAGGTGGCAGTCACCATTGCTTCAAACCATAATCATTTGAATGCCTTTTTGTTTTGTCTATTAAAATCAAATTGACATTCTCTTCTTCTTCTTCAGTGCTTGAACTGTCTGAGGAGTCATCTCATGTAGCTGTCATGGTTTTTCTTTTATATTTCTTGTACTTCTCCTCTTTTCTTTTCTTCTTTTCAAAATTTCTTGGCCTCAGATGTCCAGACTTTCTACATTCATAGAAAACATGTTCCTTCTTCTTTTTCTCTTTCCTCTTGGCTAAGATCTTTCTGATGATTTCTTCTTTACTGTCAATATCACTGCTCTCACTGGCAGTGGCTTCATCCGACATGCTCTCCTCAGTCTTGAATGCATTGTTTGTCCTTCTTCTTGAAGTGTTTTCTTCTAATCTCTTCATGTTGATCTCAAGAGCCATAAGAGATCCAATGAGCCTTTCCAAAGTCATTTTGGAGAGGTCATTTGCTTCTTCTACAACAATGACCTTTGGAGTCCACTGCTCTAGAAGAAATCTTAGGATCTTCTTGACCATGACTCCCTAGTTGTACTTCTTTCCCAAACCTGCAAATCCATTGACAATTTCAGTGAAATCGTTGTACATTTGAGTAATGGACTCATCTGGTTCCATTTGAAACTTTTCATATTGAGTCACCAAGATGTCAATCCTAGTTTCTTTAACCTTGTCAATTCCTTCATATGTGAGCTTCAGCTTATCCCACATCTCTTTTGTTGTCTTACAAGCAGATATTCTATTGAATTCTTGTTTTGTCAGTGCGCAGCACATGTAGCTTTTGGCCTTGTTGTTGAAGGATATATTATTTTTATGCTCAATTGTCCATTCTTCCTTGGGCTTAGATGTTGTCTCCATGTGCTTGATGTTTTGAGGTTGACAAAATGAGCTTATGATGAAGTATGTGACTGTAAGTATTTTATGGATTTTATGTAATTTTATGTAAGGTACTCATGATCAATCTACCTTGGTTAATTTCATATGCAAATGAACTCAATAAGACTCTCATGATGATTGGAGTTCACACACAAGAGGCCAAGGTGAGTGTTTAATTATTTCAAGTGTTAGATTTCAGATTGACTTGATTTCTGCACTTTTGTAGGGAATCAGTCGACCGACCCAGGGTAATCGGATGACTGACCCAGCCAGTATAGTTTACTACTACAGCAGTCAGCCAGTCAGTCGATCGACGTCTAAAAATCGAACGACCGATAATCAAGACCAATCGATTGAAGGTCAGCCCAATCGATTGATGTATGAAAGGCCAATCGATTGTCCCCAAGGTTTCAATGGTTGAAGGAAAGATCGAAGGACCGATTTGGAGGACTCGGTCGACCGACCTAGCCAAAAGATTTGGGACTAGGACAGTCAAAAAGTCAGATGACCGATTTGACTAAATCAGACGACTGATTCTCCAGTCGAAGTAGAGTACTTTGGATGTTGCCTGCTATACTTGAACAACTAAAGTATAGGTCGACCGACAACACTAAATCGAACGATCGACTTGGTCTTGTGTGTCGACACATGTGAAGATCCTGTCGACACCAAAGCTAGATTCTTGATCGCACAACCGACCTTGCAAAATTGGTAGAACGATTCCGGAAACCTAGTGACAGCTCTCTATAGGACTCTATCTTATCTTGGATTTTGCATGAGTTTATCTTTGGATCTACGGCCAAGAAGAAGTCCTTTGGTCGTGGGACTCAAGGATTGAAGCTTATCTTGGCTGAAGTACAAATACTCATCTTTAGAGAAGAAGTCCTAGCATCCATAGAGGTTAAAGAAGGCACAGGAGAACCAGAATTTCTCCCAGGCATTCATCTTCGGGTTTGTTGATTTAAGTTGAAGCAATTGGACGTCCAGAGTGATTTGAAACTAGTGGTGCAACGTGCAAGAAACCTACAACGACTGTTTGTTCTCTACTTCAACGTTCTTCTCAACACTGCAGATAGGAGATTTCTGAAACTCTGTTTTCTTGTTCTTTCTCTTGTTCCCTGCATTGAGAAAATCCTCACAACATTTGTTCAAGTGTGTGTGAGAATTGTGCTCGTGGTTTGCGAGCGGTGTGTGTGTAGGTTTTGACAGCAAGGCCTTGTTGCTGTTGAGACTGTGTTTGTGTGTGTCCTTCTCTGTGTGTGTAGATGATATGTACTATGTATCTCCGGCCAAGTTCAGAGTAGTGTGTTGCCACCTCA
Source organism: Colocasia esculenta (assembly GCA_014218235.1). NCBI lineage: Eukaryota > Viridiplantae > Streptophyta > Magnoliopsida > Alismatales > Araceae > Colocasia > Colocasia esculenta. The sequence goes on along the minus strand of CM024757.1, from coordinate 119,363,239 downwards.
CGTCTATGAGGGTTGACGTAGGTGCATAATCCTTGTGTGATTGAGCCACCTAAAAAACTACGTACTGTGTGGTTTGTACCTTTTATTCTACCTCTTCTACATACGTGGTTAATATGTGGTAACGTGTTTGGTCCGATAGTGTTTGTTTGTCATATCAAATTAGGTCAAATTTTAATTTGGTAGTAAACCAATTCACCCCTCCCCTCTTGGTTGTACATTGCACATGTTCACTTCAATTAGTATTAGAGCAGGTTCTCTTCCTCTGAAAGAGAGATCCTTGTGTGCAATGGCCGACAAAGGGTATATCGCTGAAGGCCACTCGATCAACCGTCCACCATACTTTGATGGTAATAACTACACATATTGGAAAAATTGGATGCATGTCTTTCTCAGAGCTCAAGATTATGAGGTCTAGAAAGTTGTTAGAAACGGTCCATACGTGTTACCAGAGGATGAAGAGCAGTGGACGGAAGATCAGATTAAGAAATCTAAGATCAATTATAGTGCTATGAATATTATGCAGTGTGAAATTCATCCTAATGAATACTTATGTGTCTCCATGTGCAGCTCTGCTAAAGGTATGTGGGGCAACCTCAAACTGATCTATGAAGTACCTTGGAAGTCAAAGAAACCAAGACAAACATTCTGGTCTCCGAATATGAGTTGTTTCAGATGAAACCAGAAGAAACGATCTGTGAGATGTTTGCAAGGTTTACTGTCATAACAAATGGCCTAAAGGCTCATGGAAAAGACTATACCAGTTCTGAGTTAGTCAAGAAAATTCTCAGGTCACTCCCTTCGGCCTGGCATACCAAGGCAACTATTACTGAGGACTCCAAAAACATGGCAACTCTCTCACTCAAGGAGTTAATTGGATCATTGATGACATATGAGCTCAACATGAACAGAAATGAGCCTGAAATAAAGAAAGGGAAAGGAATTTCTCTTAAGGCCGGATTAGTCCATCAAGAAAGCAGCACTGATGAAGATAGTGACATGGATGGAGAAGAGGAAGAGCTAGCAATGCTGACCAAAAAAATACGAAACTTCCTCCGCAGGAGAAAGCCCTTCCAGAGCAATCCAAAGAAGCCATCCAGAAGGTCCTTCCCACAAAAAGGTTAAAGCAGCAAGGAGAAGGAGGTTATCTGCTATGAATGCAAGAAATCGGGGCACATGCGAGGTGAGTGTCCTGAATTGCAGAAGAAAATCAAGGAGACTAAAGCCATGGTGGCTACCTGGAGTGATGAGGATTCAGACACCTCATATGTTGATCCTGAAGAAAACACAGAAAATCTCGGTCTCAGGGCTCATAGAAAGGAAGCTGGAGAGGTAAATGATGAAATCGAAAACTTTTCTTCAGAACAATGGGAATTAGTCTACACCTCTTTATTTGAAAATTTTAAGAAAGTAAAATCTGAAAACAAAATGCTGAAGAATAAAATTGAATCTATTATTCATGATGAAATACCTTGCCCAGCATGCATAGCATTAAAAAGTGAATCTGAAATCTTGAAAGAATCTCATGAAAATTTACTTGCTAAGCTTGCTCTATATCAAGATGAAATTGAGTGCATGAACAATGAAAAGGGCAATGAGAAAATTGTTCAAATTGAGAAAGAAAACACTAAACTTAAAACTGAGATTGTCAAATTGAAAACTAAACTGATCATGTGAGACCCCGAATTTTTTCGTCATTTTATATTGAGCATGCGATATTTACATGTCATAAATATAGTGTACGTATTAAAATTTTCGCATACTATAACTACAAAATGTTCATGTGCATATGTGTGTATGTATATTATTTTCGTGAATATAAGAAATTAGCCAATTTTGTATATAAGGCATTTATTTAAATATTATGCATAATATATTAAAGTAATGTTACACATATAATGTGAAGTGCCATCATGCAACTTGTAAGCATATATGATTTTACTTATGTACATGTATTGTAATTAAATGTATATATTATCTAATGGTTGAAATGCATATTGTGTTTAATTATTCCATGCATATTATATGTAGCTATGATGTGTATATATGTGCACATACATATTAAACTTGTTCTAATTATATATCTATTTCTAAGCATGATAAATTGCTATGATGTGTGAACAATAATGTGAATCGTGTATGTATCTAAACGATGTAGGCATGTATATACATATATGTTTATCCTTATGTATGTTATAAGTATGATTACTCATGAGTATACGCATGTATACATATATCTATACGTCCATCCTATGCAAATGATAATTGTTGATTATTAGCATGCTAAATTGTTTATAGTGTATATGGTACTTAAAAATAATAAGGTGCATGTAAAATATATCAAAATATTATAAGCAAGCTATATTTATGTAAATTCATGCATGTTGTACTAAATTATACTTTGTACGCGTATAGATGTATAAATCTAATGTTGTACATATGATATTTACTTATTGCAATAACCATTGACTTGATTATGACATGTACGATATCTAGATAATAGAGTGTGTATTACATTTATATATATATTCGTGCATAATACATGTAACTATGGTGCATATGTATACATATGTATGTCACTTCGTGCATATTATCTTTAATAGAGATTAGTGCAAGTTATAAATATAAATAATGTGTAATGCATGTATTTTATGTGGTAAGGATATATGTAATTATTTTTACATATACTAAATCGTTTAGATATATTTACGCATTTATTTTGGTGTTTGGCAGGGTCTTGACTACACTGTGCAGTTGGTGGCCAAGACCTGGACGCCAGTGTGGTTGGCGTCCACATCCCTGGACGCCAACCCGCAGTAGGCGGCCACCCCTTGGACGCCAACCCCCTGTTGGCGGCCAGCCCCTTGACGTCAACTGTGCAGTTGACTACAACCGATGTTGAGGTCTATATCATCCTGCGTAATGGTTCCAGATTTGTTAATGCTCGCTTAATGGCCGGTTCTAGTTTAGGAAACCCTTCCTAAACCTTGGGTAACCTACCCCAGTGCATGCCCAACCTATCCAACTTTATAAAAACCCATTTTCTGGCCGCACAAAGCCCTTTTGGTCATTGGGAAACCCTAGTACTTTCTGTGAGAAAACCTGGACTTCCCAAGCTCTGATCCGGCGACTGGAGGATTTTCTAGGAGATCTACGACGACTGGAGCGTAGTCTAACTATCAAGGAGCATCCCCAACCCCGAGGAACGATCTACATCGATGGGAGAACAAGATTCAAGGAGTTTCTGAGCACCCTCTGCTTTGGCCGAGGAGGGGTTCAACAGCAAGATTTGAACTTCTAGGATTTTATTAGAGGCAAGTAACCTATGTACATCATCCCTATACATGTCCCCTAGGTCCTAGAAGTTTAATGGATTTTTCCTCGAGTCCTGGACCCTCCAACTTCCCCGTACATATGAGTGTGACTGTGCAGATTGTTGTCTGGAAGTTGACGGCAACATCCCCTGCCGTCAAGTTCATCAGTTGACGACAAGAGATGTTGCAGTTAACACAGTTGGCGGCCAGGACTGTGCAGTTAAGTTCTTCAGTGTTCTGAAAAATGCTGTTTAATATATTTAAATGATTTCTGGGTATGTTTTCCTGCTGAAATTTTTATGAGGGGTCAAGGGTGATTAGTAGGTCATGTCGTGAGGTTTTCATAAATTTTCATGAAATTTGTTAATTATTAAAATTCTGGATATTGAGTTATGACCATAAGATAAGCATGTTTAATCTGTGTAAATAGGATATTTGTGAGTTCGGGTTTGGTGAATTTTATGTAATGATATGGTTATTGTATGAATGTATTGACACCATCATATTAGTCTATTTTACTGAAATTTTTGTTTAAGAGAAATTAGTGATAAATGCACTTGTACAGTGATTTAATTGTTATAAATATGTTTCTATTCAGAAAATTTTGAAAAATTCAGAATATGTTTTGTTTACTGTCCTTAACTTGTGATAAACATTTCGTGAAATTCTGATGACAGTAGGTATTTTCATGGTTTTAAATGTGAAAATAGCCATGTTAAGCATGTTAGAGTTAATCATGGGTAAAGCAAAGGTTAGCAGCATGTTAATGCCTTATTATCAATGTGAATTTCTGTAAATGGAAATGGGGTTAATAATATGTGTATGAGCATGAGTAAAAGGTGATAAGAATGATAAAGTGATTAATGAAATATTTAGCCATGTATGACACTGCTACCATAGGGGTCTGAGAGTTGTACCATAGAAAAGTCCCTATGGAAGGCTCAACATTATGAGATAAATCCTAAGGGCATTAGGATAAAATCTTGGAGGTGGACAAGTACCACTGGTTAGGGTGGAGAGGGATTCTCCCGGTTCTGCGCAGTTACCTAGATAGGCCACCGCATTGCCTAGGTGACAAATATGTGAAAGTGAGTGCTAAGTGCTAAGTGGTAAAGTGATTGTTTTCCTCTACTTGGTAGTTAGGACTATGTGTCACGGCAACTTAAGAGATTAAATGTGAATATAGTGTAAAGTGATAAATGTGAATGAAAGAGTAAAGGAAATGGAAGGAGTGTGAATTGATATGAAAGGGAAGAGTAAAAGATAATAAAAGTATAATTTCATGTGAAAACCAATATGTTAATACATGTGTAATTACTTATGTCATTCATGTGTCACCATCATAATTATAATATCATGTTTAGTATTATGTGATATAGTTTAACCATCTCCATATGGTGGTGTGTATGAATATGTGCATGTAAATATGTAAAGAAACGCAATGTAGACAATTGAGTATGTAGAATTGACAAATGAATAAAATGGCATGATAATAAGTGTAAATCCATGTAATTAAGTTTAATTCATGTCAAAACAGCAAGCTAAATGAGATTTGTTTTTGATAAACACACGAAATAATGTCTAAGTTCCATGATAGAATTGCTATTCATTTAGTATGTAGTTTCATGCTTAATTTGTAGATGATTGTCATCCGATTTGAATGTGTATTAAATCTTCATTCCATGTTTAATAAAGGTGATATCATGGTGAATTATTCATATTAAAACAGCAAATGAAATGTGTAAATAAATGAGAAAAGTGCATGTGAAAAATAAATAGAGATCATATTAGGTTGTTATCTACGTTATGTGTAATTGCATGTTCTAATTGGTAGAGCTGTTACACAATAAGGAAAAATGTTTAGATTAATATATCATGTTACATGATAGGTGTTTAAGATTGCATATGTTCATGTCATGTATGTATTAATTGGATTATGCTTAACTATGATAGAAAGATTATTATCATATTATGTAGTTTACTAGAAAACATGTGCAAGTGTCATGAGTGTATGATAAATTGTACATTAAAACAGCAAGTTAGTTGTATGACAAAGTGATGTGAATACATGAGAATTTGACCAAATACTATGCTAAAAGTATTCATCATCTTGTACATAACCTTGTATTTAAATTTGATTAAATTATGCAATGATATGATAAAGATTTGAACCATGTATCATAGAATATATAAAATGTGTAGAGAACTTGTGTGGATGTATGTTATTTTTATGATTTAATATGAGCATGTGTTAATTTGGAATGTGTTTGGGAAACATAGGTGTTGTTAACCATAAAAAGCTTGTGCTATGTGAATTAACGTGATTAGTCTGATAGCATGTGTTTCATTATTGTTGGTAGCTTAATGTGTATGTGATATGTATAAGTTTGATGCTTTAGATTACTTGCTGAGTCTTGTAAGACTCATACTTGCTTCGGCGTACAGGTGTGACAGGTTATCCAGTAGCTGAGGAGAGAATAGTGAAGATTAATACCGCATACAAGGAATAGGATTTGAGGAGATTTTACTTTGGTAGTTGCTTAAATTTATAGTTTGAATAATGTTATTCATATGGACAATGTACGGACAATGTAGCTCTTTTCAAGTTGTAATAATGTGAACTCTAGTGCTTTCTTTTACTATATAGACGGTCGAATGTGTGGTGATGATGGAATGAAGTATAATATCTCTTTTAATTCTGTTGTACTCTTTTATTATTCATGGACATATCAACCTTATCGTTTAGTGTTGGGTTACTATCCCACTGTGACGATGCTCTTTGTACCGATGGGGATTGGTATAATCGTACTGGTATAAAGGGGGTCGTTACAGAGATTGGTATCAGAGAATCAAGGTTGAGAATGTATATGAATAAACCATCATCTCACAACATTGCAAAGTCTTTATAGAAAATTTGTCCATATGTGTAGAAAGTAATAATAATGAATGAAAGATAGTAAGAAAGGTAGATAGGATTTAATAAGTTAGACTTTAACTATATTGGATTTGCAGGCAATGGTGAGTCAAGGAAAGTGTGAGGCTAGGGCTAGGGAGCATGAAGAAAAACGCAAGGTGAGAAACTTCATAATGAGACTCAGACCAGCAGTGAGAGCGAGACTTTTAGAATGCGATCCCCACAATCTGGACGAGCTTCTTAGCACGACTAGGTTTGCGGCCTCTACAGCTAGCGGGAAACCCATGTGTATGCACAACAATAAACACCATGGCGGGAATCAGTGTTGGGAAAAGGAAGGAAAGTGCCTCAAATGCGGCAGCAAGGACCATCGGATTAAAGAATGTCCAAAGTTGAAGAAGTTTGATCCCCGAAGTGCTACAACATCAACATCAAAAAAGCCAGCAGCAGAACTTCAAGCACCAGCCAAAGAGAAGGAGGATTTCATTCTTTTTCCGGATATGGCACCAATGACATCACCAAAGGTACTTGAATCGATCTTCGAGGACGAAGATCTTTTTCTAGGGGGGGAGAGTGTGAGACCCCGAATTTTTTCGTCATTTTATATTGAGCATGTGATATTAACATGTCATGAATATAGTGTACGTATTAAAATTTTTGCATACTATAACTACAAAATGTTCTTGTGCATATGTGTATGTATATTATTTTCGTGAATATAAGACATTAGCCAATTTTGTATATAAGGCATTTATTTAAATATTATGCATGATATATTAAAGTAATGTTACACATATAATGTGAGGTGCCATCATGCAACTTGTAAACATATATGATTTTACTTCTATACATGTATTATAATTAAATGTATATATTATATAATGGTTGAGATGCATATGTGTTTAATTATTCTATGCATATTGTGTTTAATTATTCCATGCATATTATATGTAGCTATGATGTGTATATATGTGCACATACATATTAATCTTCTTCGAATTATATATCTATTTCTAAGCATGATAAATTGTTATGATGTGTGAACAATAATGTGAATCGTGTATGTATCTAAACGATGTAGGCATGTATATACATATATGTTTATCCTTATGTATGTTATAAGTATGATTACTCACGAGTATACGCATATATACATATATCGATACGTCCATTCTGTGCAAATGATAATTGTTGATTATTAGCATGCTAAACTGTTTATAGTGTATATGGTACTTAAATAATACGGTGCATGTAAAATATATCAAAATATTATAAGCAAGCTATATTTATGTAAATTCATGCATGTTGTACTAAATTATCCTTTGTACGTGTATAGATATATAAATCTAATGTTGTACATATGATATTTACTTATTGCAATAACCATTGACTTGATTATGACATGTACGATATCTAGATAATAGAGTGTGTATTACATTTATATATATATTCGTGCATAATACATGCAACTTTGGTGCATATGTATACATATGTATGTGACTTCGTGCATATTATCTTTAATTGAGATTAGTGCAAGTTATAAATATAAATAATGTGTAATGCATGTATTTTATGTGGTAAGGATATATGTAATTATTTTTACATATACTAAATTGTTTAGATATATTTATGCATTTATTTTGGGGTTTGGCAGGGTCTTGATGCACTGTGCGGTTGGCGGCCAAGACCTGGACGCCAGTGTGGTTGGCGTCCACATCCCTAGACGCCAACCCACAGTGGGCGGCCACCCCCTGGATGCCAACCCCCTGTTGGCGGCCAGCCTCTTGACGTCAACTGTGCAGTTGACTACAACCGATGTTGACGTCTATATCATCCTGCGTAATGGTTCCAGATTTGTTAATGCTCGCTTTATGGCCGGTTCCAGTTTAGGAAACCCTTCCTAAACCTTGGGTAACCTACCCCAGTGCGTGCCCAACCTATCCAACTTTATAAAAACCCATTTTCTGGCCGCACAAAGCCCTTTTGGTCATTGGGAACCCTAGTATTTTATGTGAGAAAAGCTGGACTTCCCAAGCTCTGATCCAGTGACTGGAGGATTTTCTGGGAGATCTACGACGACTGGAGTGTAGTCTAGCTATCAAGGAGGCATCCCCACCCCAAGGAATGATCTACATCGACGGGAGAACAAGATTCAAGGAGTTTCTGAGCACCCTCTTGCTTTGGCCAAGGAGGGCTTCAACAACAATATTTGATGTTCTAGGATTTTATTAGAGGCAAGTAACCTATGTACATCATCCCTATACATGTCCCCTAGGTCCTAGAATTTTTACAGATTTTTCCTCGAGTCCTGGACCCACCAATTTCCCCGTACATGTGAGTGTGACTGTGCAGATTGCTGTCTGGATGTTGACGGCAACATCCCCTACCGTCAAGTTCATCAGTTGACGGCAAGAGATGTTGCAGTTAACCCAGTTGGTGGCCAGGACTGAGCAGTTAAGTTCTTCAGTGTTCTGAAAATACTGTTTAATATATTTAAATGATTTCTGGGTATGTTTTCCTACTGAAATTTTTATGAGGGGTCAAGGGTGATTAGTAGGTCATGTCATGAGGTTTTCGTAAATTTTCATGAAATTTGTTAATTATTAAAATTTTGGAGATTGAGTTATGACCATAAGATAAGCATGTTTAATCTGTGTAAATAGGATATTTGTGAGTTCGGGTTTGGTGAATTTTATGTAATGATATGGTTATTGTATGAAAGTATTGACACCGTCATATTAGTCTATTTTACTGAAATTTTTGTTTAAGAGAAATTAGTGATAAATGCACCTGTACAGTGATTTAATTGTTATAAATATGTTTCTATTTAGAAAATTTTGAAAAACTGAGAATGTGTTCTATTTACTGTCCTTAACTTGTGATAATAATTTCGTGAAATTCTGATGATAGTTGGTAATTTCATGGTTTTAAATGTGAAAATAGTCATGTTAAGCATGTTAGAGTTAATCATGGGTAAAGCAAAGGTTAGCAGCATGTTAATGCCTTATTTTGAGTGATTTATCACTGTTAAACAGCAATGTGAATTTTGTAAACAAAATGGGATGAAAAATATGTGTATGAGCATGAGTAAAAGGTGATAAGAATGATAAAGTGATTAATAAAATATTTAGCCATATATGACACTGCTATCATAGGGGTCTGAGAGCTGTACCATAGAAAAGTCCCTATGGAAGGCTCAACATTATGAGATAAATCCTAAGGGCATTATGAAAAAATCCTGGAGGTGGACAAGTACCACTGGTTAGGGTGGAGAGGGCTTCTCCCGGTTCTACGCAGTTACCTAGATTTGCCACCGCATTGCCTAGGTGACAAATATGTGAAAGTGAGTGCTAAGTGCTAAGTGATAAGCGCTAAGTGCTAAAGTGATTGTTTTCCTCTACTTGGTAGTTAGGACTATGTGTCTTGGCAACTTAAGAGATTAAATGTGAATATAGTGTAAAGTGATAAATGTGAATGTAACAGTAAAGGAAATGGAAGGAGTGTGAATTGATATGAAAGGGAAGAGTAAAAGATAATAAAAGTATAATTTCATGTGAAAACCAATATATTAATACATGTGTAATTACTTATGTCATTCATGTGTCACCATCATAATTATAATATCATGTTTAGTATTATGTGATATAGTTTAACCATCTCCATATGGTGGTGTGTATGAATATGTGCATGTAAATATGTAAAGAAACGCAATGTAGACAATTGAGTATGTAGAATTGACAAATGAATAAAATGGCATGATAATAAGTGTAAATCCATGTAATTAAATTTAATTCATGTCAAAACAGCAAGCTAAATGAGATTTTGTTTTTGATAAACACACGAAATAATGTCTAAGTTCCATGATAGAATTGCTATTCATTTGGTATGTAGTTTCATGCTTAATTTGTAGATGATTGCCATCCGATTTGAATGTGTATTAAATCTTCATTCCATGTTTAATAAAGGTCATGGTGAATTATTCATATTAAAACAGAAAATAAAATGTGTAAATAAATGAGAAAAGTGCATGTGAAAAATAAATAGAGATCATATTAGGTTGTTATCTACGTTACGTGTAATTGCATGTTCTAATTGGTAGAGCTGTTACACAATAAGGAAAAATGTTTAGATTAATATATCATGTTACATGATAGGTGTTTAAGATTGCATATGTTCATGTCATGTATGTATTAATTGGATTATGCTTAACTATGATAGAAAGATTATTATCATATTATAGTTTACTAGAAAAATGTGCAAGTGTCATGAGTGTATGATAAATTGTACATTAAAACAGCAAGTTAGTTGTATGACAAAGTGATGTGAATACATGAGAATTTGACCAAATACTATGCTAAAAGTATTCATCATCTTGTACATAACCTTGTATTTAATTTGATTAAATTATGCAATGATATGATAAAGATTTGAACCATGTATCTTAGAATATATAAAATGTGTAGAGAACTTGTGTGGATGTATGTTATTTTTATGATTTAATATGAGCATGTGTTAATCTGGAATGTGTTTGGGACATAGGTGTTGTTAACTATAAAAAGCTTGTGCTATGTGAATTAACGTGATTAGTATGATAGCATGTGTTTCATTATTGTTGGTAGCTTAATGTGTATGTGATATGTATAAGTTTGATGCTTTAGATTACTTGCTGAGTCTTATAAGACTCATACTTGCTTCGGCATACAGGTGTGACAGGTTATCCAGTAGCTGAGGAGAGAATAGTGAAGATTGATACCGCATACAATTAATAGCACTTGAGGAGATTTTACTTTGGTAGTTGCTTAATTTATAGTTTGAATAATGTTATTCATATGGACAATGTAGCTCTTTCAAGTTGTAATAATGTGGACTCTAGTGCTTTCTTTTACTATATAGACAGTCGAATGTGTGGTGATGATGGAATGAACTATAATATCTCTTTTAATTCCGCTGTACTCTTTTATTATTCATGGACATATCAACCTTATCGTTTAGTGTTGGGTTACTATCGCACTGTGACGATGCTCTTTGTACCGATGGGGATTGGTATAATCGTACTGGTATAAAGGGGGTCGTTACAGAGATTGGTATCAGAGAATCAAGGTTGAGAATGTACATGAATAAACCATCATCTCACAATATTGCAAAGTCTTTATAGAAAATTTGTCCATATGTGTAGAAAGTAATAATAATGAATGAAAGATAGTAAGAAAGGTAGATAGGATTTAATAAGTTAGACTTTAACTAGATTGGATTTGCAGGCAATGGTGAGTCAAGGAAAGTGTGAGGCTAGGGCTAGGGAGCATGAAGAAAAACGCAAGGTGAGAAACTTCATAATGAGACTCAGACCAGCAGTGAGAGCGAGACTTTTGGAATGCGATCCCCACACTCTGGACGAGCTTCTTAGCACGACAAGGTTTGCGGCCTCTATAGCTAGCGGGAAACCCATGTGTATGCACAACAATAAACACCATGGCTGGAATCAGTGTTGGGAAAAGGAAGGAAGGTGCCTCAAATGCGGCAGCAAGGACCATCAGATTAAAGAATGTCCAAAGTTGAAGAAGTTTGATCCCCGAAGTGCTACAACATCGACATCAAAAGAGCCAGCACCAGAACTTCAAGCACCAGCTAAAAAGAAGGAGGATTTCATTCTTTTTCTGGAGATGGCACCGATGACATCACCAGAGGTACTTGAATCGATCTTCGAGGATGAAGATCTTTTTCTAGGGGGGGGAGAGTGTGAGACCCCGAATTTTTCCGTCATTTTATATTGAGCATGCGATATTTACATGTCATGAATATAGTGTACGTATTAAAATTTTCGCATACTATAACTACAAAATGTTCATGTGCATATGTGTGTATGTATATTATTTTCGTTAATATAAGACATTAGCCAATTTTGTATATAAGGCATTTATTTAAATATTATGCATGATATATTAAAGTAATGTTACACATATAATGTGAAGTGCCATCATGCAACTTGTAAGCATATATGATTTTACTTCTGTACATGTATTATAATTAAATGTATATATTATATAATGGTTGAGATGCATATTGTGTTTAATTATTCCATGCATATTATATGTAGCTATGATGTGTATATATGTGCACATACATATTAATCTTCTTCGAATTATATATCTATTTCTAAGCATGATAAATTGTTATGATGTGTGAACAATAATGTGAATCGTGTATGTATCTAAACGATGTAGGCATGTATATACATATATGTTTATCCTTATGTATGTTATAAGTATGATTACTTATGAGTGTACGCATGTATACATATATCTATACGTCCATCCTGTGCAAATGATAATTGTTGATTATTAGCATGCTAAACTGTTTATAGTGTATATGGTACTTAAATAATACGGTGCATGTAAAATATATCAAAATATTATAAGCAAGCTATATTTATGTAAATTCATGCATGTTGTACTAAATTATACTTTGTACGCGTATAGATGTATAAATCTAATGTTGTACATATGATATTTACTTATTGCAATAACCATTGACTTGATTATGACATGTACGATATCTAGATAATAGAGTGTGTATTACATTATATATATATCGTGCATAATACATGCAACTTTGGTGCATATGTATACATATGTATGTCACTTCGTGCATATTATCTTTAATTGAGATTAGTGCAAGTTATAAATATAAATAATGTGTAATGCATGTTTTATGTGGTAAGGATATATGTAATTATTTTTACATATGCTAAATTGTTTAGATATATTTACGCATTTATTTTGGGGTTTGGCAGGGTCTTGACTGCATTGTGCAGTTGGCAGCCAAGACCTGGGCGCCAGTGTGGTTGGCGACCACATCCCTGGACGCCAACCCACAGTGGGCGGCCACCCCCTGGACGCCAACCCCCTATTGGCGGCCAGCCCCTTGACGTCAACTGTGCAGTTGACTACAACCGATGTTGAGGTCTATATCATCCTGCGTAACGGTTCCAGATTTGTTAATGCTCGCTTTATGGCCGGTTCCAGTTTAGGAAACCCTTCCTAAACCTTGGGTAACCTACCCCAGTGCGTGCCCAACCTATCCAACTTTATAGAAACCCATTTTCTGGCCGCACAAAGCCCTTTTGGTCATTGGGAAACCCTAGTATTTTCTGTGAGAAAAGCTGGACTTCCCAAGCTCTGATCCGGCGACAAGAGGATTTTCTGAGAGATCTATGACGACTGGAGTGTAGTCTAACTATCAAGGAGGTATCCCCAACCCCGAGGAACGATCTACATCGACGGGAGAACAAGATTCAAGGAGTTTCTGAGCACCCTCTTGCTTTGTCCGAGGAGGGCTTCAACAGCAAGATTGATCTTCTACGATTTTATTAGAGGCAAGTAACCTATGTACATCATCCCTATACATGTCCCCTAGGTCCTAGAATTTTTACGGATTTTTCCTCGAGTCCTGGACCCACCAATTTCCCAGTACATGTGAGTGTGACTGTGCAGATTGCTGTCTGGAATTGATGGCAACATCCCCTGCCGTCAAGTTCATCAGTTGACGGCAAGAGATGTTGCAGTTAACCTAGTTGGCGGCCAGGACTGAGTAGTTAAGTTCTTCAGTGTTCTGAAAAATACTGTTTAATATATTTAAATGATTTCTGGGTATGTTTTCCCATTGAAATTTTTATGAGGGGACAAGGGTGATTAGTAGGTCATGTCATGAGGTTTTCGTAAATTTTCATGAAATTTGTTAATTATTAAAATTCTGGAGATTGAGTTATGACCATAAGATAAGCATGTTGAATCTTTGTAAATAGGATATTTGTGAGTTCGGGTTTGGTGAATGTTATGTATTGATATGGTTATTGTATGAAAGTATTGACACCGTCATATTAGTCTATTTTACTAAAATTTTTATTTAAGAGAAATTAGTGATAAATGCACCTGTACAGTGATTTAATTTTTATAAATATGTTTCTATTTAGAAAATTTTGAAAAATTGAGAATGTGTTCTGTTTACTGTTCTTAACTTGTGATAAAAATTTCGTGAAATTCTGATGATAGTTGGTATTTTCATGGTTTTAAATGTGAAAATAGCCATGTTAAGCATGTTAGAGTTAATCATGGGTAAAGCAAAGGTTAGCAGCATGTTAATGCCTTATTTTGAGTGATTTATCACTGTTAAACAGCAATGTGAATTTCTGTAAATAGAAATGGGATGAAAAATATGTGTATGAGCATGAGTAAAAGGTGATAAGAATGATAAAGTGATTAATGAAATATTTAGCCATGTATGACACTGCTACCATAGGGGTCTGAGAGCTGTACCATAGAAAAGTCCCTATGGAAGGCTCAACATTATGTAAATCCTAAGGGCATTAGGATAAAATCCTGGAGGTGGACAAGTACCACTGGTTAGGGTGGAGAGGGCTTCTCCCGGTTCTGCGCAGTTACCTAGATTTGCCACCGCATTGCCTAGGTGACAAATATGTGAAAGTGAGTGCTAAGTGCTAAGTGATAAGCGCTAAGTGCTAAAGTGATTGTTTTTCTCTACTAGGTAGTTAGGACTATGTGTCCCGGCAACTTAAGAGATTAAATGTGAATATAGTGTAAAGTGATAAATGTGAATGTAAGAGTAAAGGAAATGGAAGGAGTGTGAATTGATATGAAAGGGAAGAGTAAAAGATAATAAAAGTATAATTTCATGTGAAAACCAATATATTAATACATGTGTAATTACTTATGTCATTCATGTGTCACCATCATAATTATAATATCATGTTTAGTATTATGTGATATAGTTTAACCATCTCCATATGGTGGTGTGTATGAATATGTGCATGTAAATATGTAAAGAAATGCAATGTAGACAATTGAGTATGTAGAATTGACAAATGAATAAAATGGCATGATAATAAGTGTAAATCCATGAAATTAAGTTTAATTCATGTCAAAACAGCAAGCTAAATGAGATTTTGTTTTTGATAAACACACGAAATAATGTCTAAGTTCCATGATAGAATTGCTATTCATTTAGTATGTAGTTTCATACTTAATTTGTAGATGATTGCCATCCGATTTGAATGTGTATTAAATCTTCATTACATGTTTAATAAAGGTGATATCATGGTGAATTATTCATATTAAAACCGCAAATGAAATGTGTAAATAAATGAGAAAAGTGCATGTGAAAAATAAATAGAGATCATATTAGGTTATTATCTACATTACGTGTAATTGCATGTTCTAATTGGTAGAGCTGTTACACAATAAGGAAAAATGTTTAGATTAATATATCATGTTACATGATAGGTGTTTAAGAGTGCATATGTTCATGTCATGTATGTATTAATTGGATTATGCTTAACTACGATAGAAAGATTATTATCATATTATGTAGTTTACTAGAAAACAGTGCAAGTGTCATGAGTGTATGATAAATTGTACATTAAAACAGCAAGTTAGTTGTATGACAAAGTGATGTGAATACATGAGAATTTGACCAAATACTATGCTAAAAGTATTCATCATCTTGTACATAACCTTGTATTTAAATTTGATTAAATTATGCAATGATATGATAAAGATTTGAACCATGTATCATAGAGTATATAAAATGTGTAGAGAACTTGTGTGGATATATGTTATTTTTATGATTTAATATGAGCATGTGTTAATCTGGAATGTGTTTGGGAAACATAGGTGTTGTTAACTATAAAAAGCTTGTGCTATGTGAATTAACGTGATTAGTATGATGGCATGTGTTTCATTATTGTTGGTAGCTTAATGTGTATGTGATATGTATAAGTTTGATGCTTTAGATTACTTGCTGAGTCTTGTAAAACTCATACTTGCTTTGGCGTACAGGTGTGACAGGTTATCCAGTAGCTGAGGAGAGAATAGTGAAGATTGATACCGCATACAAGGAATAGCACTTGAGGAGATTTTACTTTGGTAGTTGCTTAAATTTATAGTTTGAATAATGTTATTCATATGGACAATGTACGGACAATGTAACTCTTTTCAAGTTGTAATAATGTGGACTCTAGTACTTTCTTTTACTATATAGACGATGGAATGTGTGGTGATGATGGAATGAAGTATAATATCGCTTTTAATTCCGTTGTTCTCTTTTATTATTCATGGACATATCAACCTTATCGTTTAGTGTTGGGTTACTATCCCACTGTGACGATGCTCTTTGTACCGATGGGGATTGGTATAATCGTACCGTATAAAGGGGGTCGTTACAGAGCACATTTGAGAAAGAAGTCTCTAAAAAAAGGATGTTGTTTCTAGACTAATGAAGGGTAAACAGAGTTTAGACGAGCTCCTCTCAATTCCTGTGAATTTTCAAAGAGCGGGACTCGGTTACAAACCTTATAAGAAAAAGGCTTTTTAGTCTAAAACTAAAACCTCATTTGTTAAGAAACTGGCAATCTGAAATTTTCTAAGCTCAACCATGCTAAATATACTCAATCCAATAAGAAAACTAAGGTTCTCAGGACCAAGTATGTTGTTCATAACTATACTTGTGTTTCAAGGCCATCACCACAGATGTCCAAAATTACCTATTTTTGTTGTTGTTGTAATGATCATACCAATGTCATATGCCCCTTCAAAAGAAATCCTCAAAATATCAAACTGGTTTGGATCAGAAAAGATTTGATTTCCTCTTTGACTAACACCAATGGATCCAAGAGGATTTGGGTACCAAAATCCAACTAGATTTTGTTTTTGTCCTTGCAGGTATGTCTTGGAGCCGAAAGCGATAAATGGTATCTGGATAGCAGTTGTTCAAGACATATGACTGGACACAAGACAAAATTCTTTGAGCTTCAACTGAAAGAAGGAGGAAAGGTAACCTTTGGAGGTAAGGGCAAAGGTAAGATCATTAGAACAGGTAAGATTGGGAACCATATAGAAAACATACTTCTTGTCTAAGGCTTAAATCATAATCTTCTGAGTATAAGCCAATTGTGTGATAAGGGGTACAAATTTACTTTTGAAAAATCTCACTGTGCCATAATAGACAAGAATTCCAATGAAGTAAAATTCCTAGGTCAAAGAGTAAATAATGTTTATACTATTGATTTGGATTTAATGGAATCTGAAAATTTTGTCTCTTGGATAATCATTATGAGAATGCATAGTTATGGCACCGCCGCTTGGGTCATGCTAGTTTTGGAGTAATATTCAAATTCTCTAGGATGGACCTTGTAAGTGGCTTGCCTAAAATGAAATTTCTAAGTGATAAAGTCTGTGAAGCATGTGCTAAAGGTAAACAAACAAGAATGTCCTTTAAAAGGAAAAATATTGTGAGTAGCACACGCCCACTTGAATTAATTTATTTAGATCTTTTTGGCCCAACCAGAACGTCTACTTTAGTTGGAAAATCTTATGGATTTGTGATTGTTGATGATTTCTCACATTTTACTTGGGTACTATTTCAGGCCAATAAAAATGATGCATTAATGGAGTTTCAAGTGTGGTGTAGGAAAGTGCAGCATGACAAAAGATTTGTCATCACTACAATGGAAAGTGATCACGAAGGAGAATTTGAAAATTCAGAATTCAAGTCCTTCTGTGATGAACAGGGATTCACTCATCAGTTCTCATCACCAAGGACACCGGAGCATAATGGTGTGGTTGAAAGGAAGAATAGGACCTTGGCGAAAATGGGACGAACTATGCTGAGTGAAAATGGTCTTCCACGGTACTTATGGGCTGAAGTGGTAAATAATGCATGCCACATTATCAACAGTGCCATGGTAAGACCAATACTTAAGAAAACCCCATATGAGCTATTCAAAGGTAAGAAACCCAATATCACCCATTTTAGATCTTTTGGGTGTACCTGTTATATCCTAAACAATGGTAAGTCAAACTTAGGAAAATTTGATGAGAAAAGTGACAAAAGAATTTTCCTCGGCTATGCCATAAACTCAAGAGCTTATCGTGTATTCAATAAGCGAACTCTTGTAGTTGAGGAAACTCCTCATGTCATTTTTTATGAATCTAACTTGAAACTAACTTCAGAACTTTTGACTAATGATGAGGCATAGGATACTACGAAGAGTCAAGAAGTTCATCCCCAAAAGTGAAATAGCTCTAAGTAAAAAGATACTTGATCCTTCAGATACCTTGGAGAAATATGAAGATCCACCACTTGAAGAACTTCAAGAAATTTCAACGGAGGACCCTGAACTTTCAAAGGAATGGAGATTTATGAAAGATCATCCTCCAAGTAATGTCATTGGTAGCCATGAAGACAATTTGAGGACAATATCCTCACTGAGGCAAGTGGTAGATCAGGACTTAACTGCCCTTGTTTCTCAAGTGGAGCCCAAGAATGTGGACGAGGCACTGGCAGATGAATCATGGATAATAGCTACGCATGATGAACTGCACCAATTCCAAAGGAATGAGATGCGGCTTCTTGTGCCCTTTTCTAAGGACCATCCTGTGATTGGAACCCGTTGGGTTTTCAAGAATTAACTAAATGAATCCAGAATGGTAATTAGGAACAAGGCCGAGCTGGTAGCCAAAGGGTATAGCCAGGAAATGGGCATTGATTTTGATGACTCATTCGCACCAATAGCCAGGCTAGAAGCAATTTGCATTCTTCTCTCCTATGCATCCTCGTTAAATTTCAAATTGTACCAAATGGATGTAAAATCTGCATTCTTGAATGGTTACATTAAAGAAAATGTGTATGTAGAGCAACCCTCAGGTTTTCAGGATGCGAATAAACTTCCTCACATCTACAAGCTTCATAAGGCATTGTATGGGTTGAAGCAAGCTCCACGGGCGTGGTATGAAAGGTTAAGTAACTTTTTACTACAAAAGAATTACAATAGAGGTAAGGCAAACCAAACACTGTTCACCAAGAATTCTGGTAAAGATATCATTGTGGTTCAAGTTTATGTTGATGATATCATATTTGGCTCAACTAACTCCAGCCTATGTAAACAATTTGCAGATCTCATGCAAGGGGAGTTTGAGATGAGCCTAATGGGTGAGCTAAGCTTTTTTCTTGGTCTGCGGGTTAAACAACTCAAGGAAGGTCTATCCATATGCCATTCCAAATACACCATTGAATTGCTCAAGAAGCATGGGTTTGAAAACTCTAAATGTCATCATCAATTAAATTGGAAAGCGATGAAAAAGGTAAACCCGTAGACCCTACCTTATATAGAGGCATGATTGGATCCTTGTTATATCTAGATGCATCTAGACCAGACATCCAATTCAACGTCAGTCTATGTGCCCATTTTCATTCATGTCATAAAGAGCCTCATTTAATGGCTGTCAAATGGATTTTTCGCTATCTTGTGGGCACAATAGACTTAGGCCTCTGGTATCCCATCGATCGCTCCTTTGATCTAGTTGCATATATCGATGTGGATTATGCTGGATGTAAAATTGATAGAAAAAACACTAGTGGTATGTGTCAGTTTCTAGGAGGTTGTTTGGTGACTTGGGCCTCCAAGAAACAACATTCAGTGGCACTCTCCACTGCCGAGGCAGAATATGTTGCCGCCGGTAGTTGTGGTGCCCAAGTGCTTTGGATTAAACATCAATTGCTTGATTATCATGTTTCACTAAATTGTGTATCTATAAAGTGTGATAATATAAGTGCAATTAATCTGAATCCAATTCAACACTCTAGAAACAAGCTTATAGAGGTCATGCATCACTTCTTGAGAAATCATGTTGGGAAAGGCAACATTGAATTAAAATTCATTGAAACTAATGCACAAATTGCTGATATTTTCACTAAACCCTTGAGTGAGGATAGGTTTACCACACTTAGAAGAGAGTTGGGTTTTAGTTAAATTTAGAGTGCGTTGAGTAAGGGGGAGATGCATGTGAGATACTTCCATGTGTGCATGTGGATTTTTTTCTGTATGTTTCTGATATATATATATATATATATATCTTGCTTGCGTGTGTCTATATATATGTATATCCTACTTCCTTGAACCTTCTAAGGCTGATCTCCTTGATATTCAAAGCAAGTCTCCAGGTCTGTGACACTCATAGGCAATCACTTAGTTGGAGGATATCATGTTTAGGATATTGGAGGACCTACAGATTTTCCCTATCTTTCAATCTATTTTGTGTCTCCATGAAAAATTAGCTCTAAAAAATTTTATAGGGATCGAACCACGGCATGGATATGCTATTGATTGACAAAATCCTTCTGATTTGTCAATCCTAAGGGCGTTCATTCCATTTCACTACTAGATGAACCAAATTTCCTTGAAGTCAGGGAATTCAGTCGACCGAAACATCAAAGTCGGTCGATCGATTCCGATCGCGCGCCCAACCGGCTCATTCCGGTCGCAACCAACTTTGTTGGTGAGACCCAATCTGGTTTCATATGGCCTTGGGGTTTCAAGAGGTGTCTCTTGCTCTTCCATTTGCACCCTTTCTGTCCCCAAGTGCCCCCTTCTTAAACCCTTGAACTCTTTCCCCTTCTCTAGAGTTCTGAGCCCTAGAGACATTGGGATATCCACCATCTTGACGATTCTCCTACCCATTCTCCTTAGCCTGCACATCGCAAGCTTTCCTTGTCTCATTCAGGTCCTTGTTGGGGTCCTCATCATCCAAGACTCAGGAGGCATCTCAACCTCAGTAGATCTATTCCTCCGACAGTGTTGTGATGGCTCCACAGGTCCGCGGTGGTCATGTGAACCCGAGGCATCGCCAGGAGGTAGGCGAGAGTTCTAGAGCAGGTGCGAAAATTCTAGTGGCACTAGGAGAGTTGTTGAATGATCAAAGGAGAAAGATACTCCATCCATGGTATGTTGACTTTGATGACTTGGATGAAGTCGAACCCATGCTGTCCCTTCTATTTCAAACTCAGGGATGGGTTAGGTTTTTATCCAGGCATAAGGTCTACTATCAAGAGTTGGTCCAACAATTTTATGCCAACTTCTATACAAGCAATACAAGGTTGTTTACTATAATAACCAGTATATTCGGATCGAGGTTTACCGGGTTTGGAGGCCAGTGTGTGGCCCATTGTTAGACCATGGAGGTCTATGCGCATTTTTACAGGTTTCTTGGTCAGGTGGGAGGCAGGAGGGCTGGGCATCCCAGCCCAATTCGGCCTCTGTCAGGATCCTTGAGAACGCGTTGCATACAGACGATGCGATTCTCATAGGAGAACGTGTCCAGTTTCCTCGACGTGATTAGGATCTTAGACGCGTTCACTATAACGAACACGATTTTGCACCGTCGTTGCGTGGTCGTCGCTGCATGCGCGCTACGTGGCACATGCAGACGTCGCAGGTTTTAGTCACGTCGGCAACATCGGATGCGTTTCTTAACGCGTCGGGTATGTACGACGTGATTTGATTATGTTGTGTTAAGTGTATCTTTCCCTGGCCGAACAGTGCAATTGCACTTCTCAGCCTGGGGAGATGCTGTTGCGGCCCTGAGGGGAAGCTGGGGCGGTTTTGGTGGTTTCGGAGTCCGATTGGAGTAATTCTGGCGCGAGGACGAGCTCCGGAGCGCGAGGAATCCTTTGGTGGTATCAGAATTGTGTCTTCTTCATAGGTAGGGGAACTCTACCTGATTTTCTACTCTGTTTGCATGTTGTATGGTTTGTGTGGACCAAGAACTAAGATTCTTCTTGTGGGAATTGCATGTGCATGGTAGAAAGCATGAGTAGGAACTCATCTGCATGGTTATTTCCAGCTTAACATGGTTGTGGGATTGGGTGGTGTGATTTCCTGAACGAGCATTTAGGGTGTGCTCTTGAACTCTGAAAGGCGTCCAGTATAGTGGACGCATTCATGTGAACACGTCGCTTGTGGCTGACGCAATTCAGAGTTCAGTAGCATCCTGTATAGCCGACGCGTCTTTGATGTGTAATGTGACGTCTGTAGTGGACGCATTTAAGAAAGTGGCCACCCGAGCTCTGGTGTGCTGGGGCCAGTTTGTTTGGTTTCTATTCCATGTTGCTTGGGTTGTGTTCCCAAGGCAATGTAGGGTCTATATGGGTTGTGTTGACCCATGTTGTGATTGATATCGAGGTGTCTTGCGTGGAATTGTATGCATAGAAAGTTAGGTGTCACGCCTTCCATAGTTACCTCTCCAGTCGATTACCCTAGCACCTGGTGCTTAGGGCTTGTCCCGGTATGGGAGTACAATCGAGGTTTGTGTCGTCTTCCTAGACACCCTCACTCGTGTGTTCGAGTTGTACATCCGGCAGAGGGAAAGACGACAGGGGACAACGGCTTGTGTTTATGGGTGTGCGGCCGTTTGTAGAGCGCTCTTGGTTGAGGGACGGACACCGGTAGATGTACTGGTCCTCAGCTAGTCCTATTCCAGTGCCTCACTTTAGGGTTCTCGACCGGAGCCCCTAAAGGTGTCAGGCTTGGTCTTGCAGCGGTGTAGCTTGTAAGTGTGGTGTGGTTAGTCTCCACGGTTCTTGTTTTACTGAGGTGGAGTGGCAACTGGACCTTTCGTCCATGGCTGTGAGGCTGAGAGGTGTACTTGTGTAGTTTGTCCGAGTCGGTAGCTGGTGTCGCAAACCAGTTCTCGTGACTCATGTTCGGCGTACCCTTCCTTTAGCTTGTACACTCTTACGTGTGTTGCCGTTTATTTACTTACAACTATAGTACCATGTTTAGATGGTTACAACTGTTACATGATTTACAGCTTTGATATAAATTGTGTTTCTCAGCTTTGGGGGAGTTACCCTACTGAGCCAATGACTTGTGAGGCTCACTCCTTTTTCTTCCAGGTGAGGGAGAGCAGGAGGATTCACGTCCCTCCTCTAGTACTGGTCAGCACCGTAGTGGAGTCGGGCCCTCGCCACCAGCAGAGTAAAGTTCTTACTTGTGGAGCCTTGGGGGTTTATCCCGGGCTATTGTATCTTGTATAATGACTATGTATGGAACTTAGTATGTACATTTCATGTGGATGTGTGAGCAATGTATCATATACATGTTTTGTGTGTTTCTTTTATATTTTCACGGACATATGTGGTTGATATCCCTTACGAGGCTTCGGCCCGATCGTGGGAGACGGAGTCGTGTCAGGCTCGTTATTGGGTTAACGGGTTTGAACGATGTGGTCCATTACAGTTGGTATCAGAGCAAGGTCCGTGTAAGTATGAAAGAACGAGAAATGTACATAGTTGTTCCTTATCATGGTCTTCTGCTTGTAGTTGGCCCTATTTTTATAATGATATACTCGTGTGTTGTGTAGATGGAATGTGTATGTGCAGGTTTATAATTGTTGATAGGAGAGATTGGGGAGGAGAAGGTGATGATCCTGAGGAGTCTACTCACCAGATGATAGAGAGAATGTGGGAGAGTATCATGCACATTCGGACAAGGTTGGATCAGCAACTATCGGGTCAGCCCTCCGGAGTAGCACCACCGGTGACGAAGGAGATCATGCCGACACCATTAGTACCATCCTATGGAGTAGAGGCACCCCCTGTAGCACCTTTACCTCCAGTGGTACCAGTGCGGCCAGAAAATGTGGAGGAGTCCACGATGTTGGTGGAGAGGTTCTTGCGTTGCAACCGCCAACATATTCGGGAGGTCCAAATCCGAACACAGCTGAGCATTGGATTCATGAAATTGAAAGGGTGTTTGTCACAATGAGGTGTCCTCAGGTGGATAGGGTCATCTTGGCAACCTATCAGTTGAGGGGTTTTGCACAAGAATGGTGGAGACTTAAGATGCAGACCCTGTTCACCGGTAGAGCTGAAGAAACAATTACTTGGCCCGAGTTTCTTGAGGTATTCAATAACACTTTCTTTCCAGTACAAGTTCAGCAAACAAAAAGGGAGAAATTTAGAACACTTCAGCAAGGGAACTTGTCGGTGTTGGAATACCAAATGAGGTTCATGGCCTTGAGTAGGTATGCCCCGTATGTAGTAACCAACAATGCAATGATGATTGAGTACTTCATCCGGGGATTAAGGCCGCAGTTGCAAGATGCGGTTATTCCCTTGATGTGTGGTACAATGGAAGACGTAGCCTAAAGAGCAGCAATACATGAAAGAACCATATAAGCCAGGCAGTCTAGTGGATCGGGATCCAGTGGTGGTAGTTTCGGCTTTCCACAACAGTCCGCGGGAGTTAGCAAGGGAAAGGCACCTTCGGGAGGATCGTCTTCTTCGGGCTTTGGAAAATGGGGTAACAAGTTGAAAAATATGTTTAGAGGCCGAGGAGGTGGCAAGCAGTAAGGATTTCAGCAACGGCGTGGTTACAAGCCGGGGATGGAGGAGTCCCAACAAAGCACAGCAAGGCAGCCTGGGGAATTCCGTTGTTACAATTGTGATCAGCTGGGGCATATGGCGAGGAATTGTCCATATCCAAGGAGAGCTAATTATGGTAGAGGGGCACCACAGCAGCAGTAGCAGCCGCAACAACAACCTTCAGCAGGGCAAGGGAGAGGCGCACCTTACCAAAGGGGCGGAGGATGAGGACGAGTAATGGTGATTACCAGGGCCCAAGTGGAAGCATCAAATCTGATTGAAGGTATTATACATTCTCTAAATTTTCAGCAAGAACATTGATTAATCCGGGTGCATCACACTCTTTCATTTTCGAAGATTTTCTTGATGTTATGGTGCATCATTTTGAGGAGAGGCAGTGTGAGCTTATGGTCGTCGGGAGATTTTATGCTTACCACATGTTATTTGGATGAGGTACCTATTATGATACAGGTAATCAGTTGTCGGCTAGGCTATATGCTTTACAGTTAAGGAGTATGATATGATATTGGGTATGGATTGGTTAGAAGCATATGGGGCAGTGGTGGATTGCAGGAAAAAGAAAGTGAGGTTCAACTATCCAGGAGGAGAATTATTTGAGTTCCAAGGTATGCCATTTTATACCCCCTAAGTTTATCATTTCTGCCCTTAAGGCTAGGAAATTGATTAATGCAGGGTGTGTAGCCTATTTAGCATCAATTAGTTTGGTTAAGGCAGAAAAGGCAGTAGATATGGTACCTGTTGTTAGGGAGTTTGTGGATGTATTTTCGGAAGAGCTACCAGGTGTGGCACCACACAGGGAGGTAGATTTCACAATTGATTTGCAGCCGGGAAGTATGCCCATTTCCAAGGCACCATACAGGACGGCACCTGTAGAATTGAAGGAGTTAAAGAAGCAATTGCAAGAGTTACTTGAGAAGGGATCATTCGACCGAGTCATTCACCATGGGGAGCATCGATCCTGTTTTTAAGGAAGAAAGATGGTAGCATGAGGATGTGTATAGATTACCGCCAGTTGAATCAAGTCACAATAAAGAATAGGTATCCACTTCCACGCATTGATGATTTATTTGATCAATTGCAATCAGCAAAGGTGTTCTCCAAGATAGATTTGAGATCGGGGTACCATCAATTAAGGATCCGGGAAGAGGATATTGACAAGACGGCATTTAGAACAAGGCATGGGCATTATGAGTTTGTGGTTATGCCATTTGGGCTAACCAATGCACCGGAGGCATTTATGAACTTGATGAACCGAATCTTTCATCCTTATTTAGACCGGTTTATTGTGGTGTTTATTGATGACATTTTAGTATATTCAGCCTCAGAAGAAGAGCATGCAGATCATTTGAGAATTTCATTGCAAACATTGAGGGAGCATCAACTTTATGCGAAATATAGTAAGTGTGAGTTTTGGCTTAAATAGATTCAGTTTTTGGGGGATATTATCTCAGGTGAGGGTGTTGCTGTAGATCCAGCAAAGGTGGAAGCTGTTATAAAGTGGGAGAAGCCAAAGACAGTGTCGTAAATCCAAAGTTTCCTTGGAATGGATGGGTATTATAGGCGGTTTATTCAAGATTTTTCTAAAATTGCAGCACCATTGACAAGGCTTACTAGAAAAGGAGTGTCATTTGAATGGTTGTCCGATTGCAGGCATAGTTTCATGGAGTTGAAGAAGCGGCTCACTTCAGCCCCAATATTGGAGATACCGGAAGGTTGAGGTGGTTTTGTGATATATACGGATGCCTCCAGGAGAGGACTCGGGGCAGTGCAGAAAATTGAAGCGTCATGAAGAAAATTATCCTACACATGACTTGGAGTTGGCGGCAGTTGTCTTTGCATTAAACATATGGCGGCATTATTTGTATGGGGAAAGGTTTGAGATATTCACGGACCACAAAAGTTTGAAGTATATTTTCTCTTAGAAGACTTAAATTTGAGGCAGCGCAGGTGGATGGAATATCTCAAAGATTATGATTTCACTTTGGCGTATCACCCAGGTAAGGCAAATGTAGTAGCAGATGCTTTAAGCAGAAAGGTGGTTATGAGTCACATCATGATGAAAGAATGGAAATTGTATGAGGATGTGGCAGAAAGTTCTTTGTTTGTACCAAGCAACCGACGAAGAGTTGTGTTGGCTAGTAATACCGTGGAACCGTCTTTGTATTGGCATGTTTTAGAAGCTCAAAAGGAAGATGAATATTTGGCTGATATTGTGAAGATGGAGGAAGTTACAATTGATGATGATTGTGTTGTGCGGTTTAGGCACAGGTTGTATGTCCCAAGTGAACTAGGTGTGAAACAAAAAGTGTTGGAGGAAGCACATCGGTCCAGGTACACCATACATCTGGGAAGCACTAAAATGTACCAGGATTTGAAGAAGTATTTTTGGTGGCCAAGCATGAAGAAAGAGATAGCAGAGTTTATAGAAAGATGTGCAATGTGTCAACAAGTTAAAGTGGAGCATCAAAGGCCAGGTGGTTTATTGCAGCCACTACCAATACCACAATGGAAGTGGGATGACATTTCAATGGACTTTGTTGCAGGTTTGCCCAGGACAGCATCGAGTCATAATGGTATTTGGGTTTTTGTTGATCGGTTAACCAAAGTGTGTAGGTTGTTACCGATTAGCATGTCATGGGTAGTAGATCGGTTGGCAAAATTATATATTGAAAGGATTGTACCATTGCATAGGATACCGGTTACTATTATTTCAGATCGGGATTCCAGGTTTACATCTGGTTTTTGGAGGAGTTTGCAAAGGGTTGTGGGCACGCAATTGAGGTATAGTTCCGCATACCATCCCCAAACCGACGGACAAACGGAAAGAACAATCCAAACCATTGAGGATATGCTTCGGGCATGTTGTTTGGCTTGGGGAGGTGGTTGGGAACAACACCTTGGTATGGTTGAATTTGCCTACAACAATAGCTATCATACAAGTATCGGTATGGCACCATATAAGGCACTTTATGGAAGACCTTGTAGAACACCGTTGAATTGGCATGAAGTGGGTGAAAGGCATGTAATGGGACCGGAATTGGTGCAGCAATGTGCAGAAGTGGTCAAGTTCATTAAGGAGAAACTCCAAATGGCACAAAGTAGACAAAAGAGCTACATGGATGTCCGGCGTAGGCCCTTGCAGTTTGAGGTTGGAGAGTATTGTAGACACCCGATTCTGGCCTATAATTTGAACCATTATTCTTGTTCTCTTAATGAGCCCCTAGTTAGTCACTCACCTTGAGCCCATCTTTAGCCTTGCTTTGAGCCCATTAAAAGCCTAAATCCTATCCAATTATCTCTTGAAGAGTCCTTGTGCCTTATTGATTATTCTTTCAAATGATTGGTCAGAAATTCAAGAATAATCGATTTTCCTTAACGCGACGGGTCGTAGCGTCGCATTAGCCTTTGTCGCGCCCTCCATGGATGTCGCGACAGACCATGCAAATTCATGCACGTGCCCTTGGGGTTGCGACCAACATGGTCGTCGTGACTATTCCTGTCACGCCCCTACGATTCGTCGCGACTATAGCCGTGTGCGCTGGCTTCCGCAACCACCTCCTATTTATCTTCTCATGGCATTATCCTCATCCCTAAGCAATCTCCCAACCCCTTGGCCGCGGTTTGGGGTTGTAGGGCACCTTGGGACCACCCTAAGGACTCTCCCATCCGGATTCCACTTGGATTTATCCTATCATTTTGATGTATCGCTTAATAACGGGATTTTCTCTCTCTTATTCTATATAAACAACCCTTCTGCTTCAGAGGAAGAGACAACCCCATTTTGCCATGAAGTGCTGCCGAAATCATGCCAGACCCGACACTTAGCTCGTGGCTCTCTCATCCCACCTCATTTCCTCACATTTTCCTCATCAAGTCATGCACATTTCCTCATCTATGGAGCTTGGTGTTTGAGGAGGGCGACTCCTACTTCCTCCATAGCTTCTGTACGACCCAAGGACTGCACATAACACCAGGGAGTCGCCCCCATTCGGGGCTCTTTTTTCCCTCCTCTTCCATTTCCCTCTTCATGTATTTTACTGTTTTCTTTTAGATAGGAATGCATTCCCTCTTTCCTTCCTATGTTTTTAGGCACCCCAAGGGATTTAAAACTACACCCCAGGTTCGTTCCCTCCATGCTATCCCTTTTCTCTTCATTTTTGAATAGATGCTACGCTTAAATACGTTCTAACAGGGTTTATTTGTTTGTTTTCCTTGTTTTAGCAAGTACACAAGCATCATTTGATGAGGAGCTCTTGTTCTCTGGCCGACTGGAGGACAGGAAGAAGGTCCACAACAGCATTCTCCCACACTGTAGAGAACGCGACAGGCACGAGGGTCACGACCAAGGAGACACGCCTTGTCTGGGCGTCGCGACACCAGCTCATCGCGACAGGGAGACCCGTCGCGACCTAAGTAAGTGTCATGTTCTCTTTCCTTTTCCTAGCGATGTTAGCCCATTTACTTCTCATATATGGCAACTAGCTAGGTGGCGATCACATCCTTCATACTTCCATGCTCCTTTAGCTGATTTTTAAAATCGTGTTGTGTGTCTCGAGGGGTGCACAACCCCGTGATTACACCTTTTGGTGATCACGGTGGGAGCTTCAGTGCTAGCCTCGTCGATTTTTGCCTGTTTGCCTGCCATGTTCATATGTTTAAGTGCTTTGTAGAACCCTGTTAGGTGTATTTTTGTGTCTTTTTTTGTCTTTTTGCGCTCGGGTGTTAACGCGGCGCATTGTGCTGCCGCGACAATATCGCGTCCATAAAGGTGGACGTGACTGCAGGTACACGTTCCTTCACTCTTCCTCACACTGTTCCTTCACTAAGAGTGTTTCCATGTCTTATCCATGCTGTGTTGCCATGTATATTTGCGTTCCTGCTTGTTTGAATCCTCCTAAGGTTCGGATTTTCCTTTTATTTTTACTGTTTGATTTCGGATCATATCGCGGCGGAGAGGATGGGCGCGACAGTGTCGTGACGTTGTAGGAGGTCTCTTCATCAGGTACACATTGTTCCTTATAGATTTTGATCCATGTGTCAATTTCTGTGTGTTTAGTGAGTCTTGCTGGGTAGTTTACCTTACTCCATACTTGTATTGTGCTTTAGGTTAGTCTGCTTGCCCTTTGTTTGTGTGTGATTGTGGGTCTCTGTGTTCTGTTGCCATCGCGTCTGGTCTACCGGCCGTGATAAAGTCGCGATAGATCTGGTCGTCGTGACCTCAGCCGAGCCCTGTCAGTCACTGTTTGTTAGTGTTATGTTAGATATTGCATGCACCCTGGTGCACTTAGGTTCATGCATACACTTCTGTCACGTGTAGTTTAGGTTTTCCTCAGTAGAGTAGACCCTCTCACCTGCGAGCACTCGTGGGCTGACCAGAGCCACTTACTGAGGGCCTCCATAAGTCCCCGTGGCCGTACGCACGTTGCGGTTCACCGGGCTGGTTGTACCCGTTGTACCCATAGTTCAGGCCATCTCATGCGTGAGTTTGTGCATCCCCTTAGTGTCACCTAATTACTTGAGTCCTTACCTATTAGGGTCCCTATTGACCGAGTGAAATCCCATTAATAAATCCATTAAAGGTCAAGTAAGAACCCTAAAAATTTGATGGTAATCATGTTAACTTGAGTGCTCGTTTGGTACACCCCTTCTTATCTCATAGTCCTTTCTTGTGTGTTAGGGTCTAAGAATTGTTTGGTAATTGTGTCGTCCCCCTAATTATTTAGGGGTTGTGCATGCGTCATTGCCTAGGTTGTTCGAGTCAGTCCCCTCCAACTGTTGTATTATATCACAATCCTTTGTTCGGTATGGACCATTTTCATGTCCTCACCGGTGAATCTTTGCCCATTGGGCTTCTTGAGGATGTGGCCCAACCTTCTTGCGGCCACCCTCTCCGGGCACATCCAACCCCCTACTGTCGTTGATGGTCAATGTAGATGCGAGATGTGGCCCATCCCCGTGTGGTTCTATGGCCCAATAAAGCCCGTTTGACCATTTATTGACTTGCCTCGGATGCCATGTAGACGGCAGCATCGATTGTTGCTGACTACATGTTGACGGCAAGCCTCCTGGACGTTTACTTATGTCGGCATCCACATCGGTGGACGTCTGCATGGTATTGGCAGCAGGATCTGTTGACGTCAACATGGTTTACCAGGTCTGCGCAACTACCCCGAGAATCTAGCCCACTTACGCCATTCTCTCGCCCATGCAGTGCATGGGACCATTCCCAACGGGCAAATGGGCCACCTTGGCACCCCCTTGACCCATTAAAATCCTACTTGGCCACTCCCCATTGGTTGGAGCCTTAATACTTGGATTTCCAAGTATGCAAGTGTGTTTCTTCACACTTGAGCATCCAAAGCTCCCAAGCTGCGCCCCCACTACCTATTTAACTCCCCCTTTGGCCTTCTAAGTGAGGGGGGGAGAGGCTGGACGTCCATACTTTGTCATTTAGAGAGAAGAGAGAGAAAATTGCACCCTACCTTCCACCACTCTTCTTCTTCTTTCTCTCATCACTTGGGACGTCTAGGAGGCTTCATCCCGAACTGGAGGAGCCCCACAAGGAGTCAGCAACGCCACAGCAACGAGGATCATCTCCCTCCTCTTCCTCTCTTGGATCATCTCCCTCCTCTTCCTCTCTTTCCCTTCCTTTCCCTTTAGCTTTTGCATGTTACACACACATTCCCACACACTCTAGGCATGTAGGGCACCTTCCTACACACCTAGAAAGGGGTTTCCCAACCAAAAACGGAGGGAAGAAGGGTGGTCATAACATTTGGCCACCCCTCTTCGCAAGTCCGCAACCGGTACGGGACTCGCCTTTTGGGCTTTGCTTTTTCGTTTGGGACATTTACTACACTGCATTTGAGTCTAATAGAGCTTCTTTTGTGGTAGGAATACTCCGAAGAAGACCGCGGAGCTCTCTTTCTTTGGCCGGCTGAAGAAAGGGAAGTTGAGGCCCCATCTCTGTCCGCTGCGTGCCTACGTGCATCAACGTGATCAAACCTCTCCTTGGGCACAGGTAAGGCCCTGGCGATCGCAACATCTCCCTCCATTTCTGGTTTTCTTTGTTTCCTCCTCAGTCAACTCAGTCAACTGGGGAGTCAACGAGGTCAACCAGCGACCCATCATCGCCAACGAGAGTCCAGCGACGTTCGTGAGCCATCGGAGGAACCCGCAGTCTGACGGGGGTGCGGCGAAATGGATCGTCCACAGCCTCATTTCTGGCGATCACGGTGGGACAAGCACTGCTGCTATGGTCTGTCTTCACCTAGGTAAACGGCAAGCGATCTTGCCGTCTACCCAGGTAAACGTCCACTCTTCCTGCTGTTGATTTCTCTTAAGTGTCCATATAGGTTGTCGTTTATCATGATTTCACGTCAGTCGAGCATGCCGTCAATCTACTTCTGATGAACTGCGTGTCCACTGCCTTGCCGTTTACTTCACAGAAATTTGTTGTCTGCCTGTTTTGATTTGTTTTGTTTTCTATTTGCTTCCTGATTGCTCCTAACGGTCCTCAGTCACTGGGGGGTTATTCTTCTTCTTTGTTCTAGCCTCCCCTCACATTCTAGGATAGCCTTTCTTTGGTTTACAACCTTTTACTCGGGGATTCCCTCTCGGGTAAATCAGGTTGGCTCCAAGGAAAACTCTGTAAGTCCCTAAATTCCGTGGATTCCCTCACGGTACGTGGTAGGAGTACCTTTTCCCTCCCTTTTTAGTTCACCTATTCACCCGGGCTTGAGTGAGTTTTGAGAGAACCGGCCTTGTCAAGTCAAGTTAACACATAACTTCAATATCTAAAATTTTCGGGACGTTGTTTGACAACATTGTTTGGTAGAAACCCAAATTTCTTCTAAAAAAATAGTGAAGTTAATCAACTTAACCATTCTAAAATCAGTAGGTTGTGTGCTAATGGATGCTTGGTTGAACTCTTCGAATATGACTGACAACCTGGCATTTGAATATGAGGACAATGTCCATGATGAGTTTGTTGGTATGGTTGACACTAATGTTCAGCCTGAAGAGTCTGTTCAGTCCTCCTCTCAAGCCGATAATGAGGGAAGTGTGAGTCTAAGGGTCAACCCCATGTATGCTCAAGATATTCAGGAAGACCCCGAATTTTCCAAGCTTCTCTCCTGCTATTCGCCCGAGGACATCATATCGATGCTTTCTAAGCATACTGTCCGGACAGCGGCCTCTCCTTCCCTTCCCTCCCCTCCTCCTTTCTATACTTCTTCATCTAGACCCACTCCTAGGCCTGTCACCCCTTCCCGGGCTCCTATCTCTCCCATTCCCATCTCCACTCCTTTAGCCACTCATGTTCCTCCTCTTACTCCTTTACCTCCTTCTACCCTAACTCCTCATCCTGTCTATCCATCTTATGTTCAACCCTCACCTCCCGCTCAATCTGAGTCCATTTCCTGGTCGGAGATGGAGGGTCTTGTTAGGAGACTCTTGGCTAAGTCTTTGTCCCTCTCCAAGCCTCATTCTCTCCAGAACTGCTACAAGCTCCCTAATGCTTACTTCCCTCCGGGTTTTAAGGCCCCCAAATATCGCAAGTATGACAGGACCACCGATCCTCAATTCCACCTTGCCGGCTTTACCATGGATTCCCATCGGTAGTTATACAATCGGGTTCTTTTAGTTCACCTCTTCCAACAATCGTTAGAAGGGGAAGCTTTGAGGTGGTTCACCTCCTTACCCGCATCGGACCTTATCAATTGGGACATTGTCTTCGAGTGATTCATCTCACATTTCTCATACATGGCCACCCAAGTCCCTACACTTCTCGACTTGGTGGCAGAAAAGATGAGTCGGACGAAGACTTTGTCACCTTTGCAAACCGATGGAGATCCATGGCTTCAAGAGCTGACATACCCATCCCGAAGTCCCAAGCCATAACCATGCTAGTCACCAATACCACCCCTTTGCTTCGATCCATCCTCATGCTAAGTGAGTTCCCCTCCTTTGCACATCTTTATAATCGGGCGAGGGTGGTTCAGAACCAAATCAAGGACTCCTCCCTTCCACATTTCTTTGAGGGGAAACCCAAGGGACGTAAAGCTCCCACGACACCTACCACCGAGGGGGTGACCATCAACGAATCTGTCAATGCTTGCAGTCAGCCTTTGAGGCCTCCTAACAAGTCCTCCAATCCTCCTTCCAATCCTTCCAATCCTCACCAGTTCCTGTCACACCCCTCCAAGCCTTATTCCGTTGTTCCTCCTCCTTCAGGCTACACCCGGCCTAGTCCCAAAAGGTCTCACTACCCTCCTCTCCCTGAGATCCTCGAGGACGTATTCTTCGCCCTCATGTCATGTGATGCTATCCGGCTCCCCCCACAAAGGGAAAGCGTCAATCCGAGGGTGGATACCTCAAAATACTGTCCTTACCATAGGGCTCCCAGGCATGATATCAACAATTGCTTCACTTTCCGTGACTGGGTATATGACATGAACGACCAGGGTAGGATTAACTGGGAGGACGTCAAGGTAGCCATAGCCAAGTCTAGATACACCAAAAGAGATATAGGTATTGTCCAAAACCCTCTCCCCAACTACCAAAGCAACAATCCCACCTCCTCCAACTCCCAGGAAAATGTCCACACCATGACACATTCGGAACCCCGGGTAGTGAGGAGAAAGAAACAATGGGGGGTAGAAGGTTTTGAGGAGTGGTACCCCTGTCCCTCCGTAGAGTCTGAAGAGCCCTCCACGACCATAGATGCCATTTTAAAAGAGCGGCCTTTAGTTCTTATCCGACCCATACGTCAGGAGGCCTACCCTTCCATGTCTATTTCCCCTGTCTATGAGTCGTCTATCCCCGGAACCAGACCTCTCCAGCTCATTCTCCCTAAGTCTCAGGAAGATGTTCATGTCACGCTCAGGAACCGGATTGTTCCTCCTCTCCCACGGCCATCTCAAGATGAGGAGGATAGTGAACCTTCACCACCTGCCGGCACCGAATATGACATTCTGCAACACTTGGATAAGACCCTCGCAAGGGTGTCTATTTTGAAATTGATTCGGAGATCGCCGTCTCATCAATCCACTCTCCTCCAATTCCTCCAGAAGATCATGGTCAACGATGACCTTCCTCCCAGTGGGGTCACTAATGCTATCCTCTCCCTCACCCAAGACCATCAATCTCCTTCTCGGACAAAGATCTTGCTGCTCCCGAGTGTCGTTCACTTCCTCTCTGTCTTACCATTAACCTCAATGGGTTTCGGTAGACTCCACCCTCATTGACACCGGGCATCCATCAACATATGTCCGATGAAGACCCTCAAGCAATTGGTTTGGGGGAAGACAATCTGGAGAAAATCTGCTCCACAATAGCGGCCTACGACAACTCCAAAAGGGTTGTGAAAGGTAAGATCGCTCTTCAGCTCGAGATCGGACCCGTCACCATGTCCTCCGAGTTTCTAGTCCTCGACATCGATCCGGCCTATAAGGCCATCCTTGGTCGTCCGTGGCTAGAACAGACTTTAGGGGTCCCTTCCACCACCCACCAATGTTTCAAATTTCCTTTCAATGGGCGGGTCATCAAGATTAAGAGCATTCCTACCTTGGAAACTCTCAACTCTATCACCTCAGAGCAGATGCCGCATATATTCATTCCGGACAAGGGAAAGAAACCAGTCATGTCTATTTTTGACTTCCCCTTGCCCTGTGATCTCAACCAACCTCCCTTTCCGCGTGAAGAACTTGAGCATGTCCCATGTCTCCAAGGGAAAGGTTGGGAAGTGATGGCCAAGATTGGCTACATACATGGCCGAGGATTGGGTAGGAGCGAGCAGGGTCCTATCCATAGTGTGCAGACGACAAGGTTGCTAGATAGGGCTGGTTTAGGTTTTCATCCGGACCCCATTCATCCGGATCCCTTCATCCCCTATCAACCCCTTACTTGGACCCTGAAGGAGCATTTTATTCAGGGGCCCCTCCAACCAGGAACTCGGGAACCTGTGGTAGAGGAGTTATCTGACTCCGAGAGCAAGGAAGAAGAGGAAGTTTCTGAAATCGAAGAAGTTTGCAAAGACTTCGGCCTTCTTTCGCTCTTTGGTTCTGACTCTCCTTCTTCTCCCTCCTCGTCACCCCCATCTCCTTCATCTCTTTCACAATCTCCCACCACTGAGATGTGCCCGTCACCTCACTCTCCTCCTCCATCCACTTCTTCCTCTCTTCTTTCTTCCCTTATCCTTCCTGCATCCCTCACCTGGCCAATCGGTGTGTCATTGAGTCAACAACTCATGGTTTTGAGCCTTGACTCCCAAAAAAAAATGCCGATTTTGAAAGGTGGGAATGTGAGGTCTCTGTCGAGCACCCGTCCTCTCTTGAGTCTCTTCCGCTCGGCCAGGGGCCGACGCTTTCCAGCCTAGATTTTCCTTCTCGCCCCTCTGAGGGCATTTCTCCTTTACATAGTTTTGTACATAGCAATCCTGTACATAGTGGTCTAGATTCTAGTTTAGAGTCGGGTTTTAAGTCTAGTCTAAAGTCAAGTTTAAGTTTAGAAGAGTCCAGTTCCTCTCAGCCATGTGTTCGTAAGGAGAAGGGTAGGCAAGTTCCTACCTGTTATGTCATGGCCTTGGCTGAGAGGTGTGCCAAGTTAAGTCAAGTCCCAGAATTTCTTGAGGAGCCTGCCCTTGTAGAGTCTGATTTTGAAGAAGGTGACTCTGTAGACGATGGTTTAGGAGTTTATCTGCTAGAGTTTGATGAGAAGGGTGAGCCGGGAGATCTTGGGTCAGAAGAAGAGGACCCAGTGAGCTCCTATGTGGATGGCACGAAGAGGTTCGACGAGCCAACCATGGCTGCGGACGAACCCACCAAAGAGGTCAATCTTGGCACTGAAGAATCCCCGATGGTAGTCTTGGTTAGTGCCAACTTGAGTATAAAAGAAGAAGAAGCCCTTGTAGCTATCCTTAAAGAATTCTCCGACGGTTTTGCTTGGTCCTACGAGGACATGCCGGGACTTGACACCTCTTTGGTCGAACACCAGTTAGTCCTAAAAGCCGATGCAAAGGCCGTCAAACAAAAGCTGAGGAGGCTACATCCCAAGCTTGCACTCAAGATCAAAGAGGAGATTGACAAATTGCATAAAGCCAAATTCATTCGGGTTGTGCTTTATCCACAATGGGTAGCTAATATCGTCCCTGTAATGAAGAAGGATGGTAAGGTTAGGATCTGCATAGATTTCCATGATCTTAATCGTGCTTACCCAAAGGACGATTTCCCTCTTCCACACATAGATGTCCTAGTGGACAACACTGCCGGCTTTGATATGTTATCTTTCATGGATGGTTTCTCTGGGTATAACTAGATCCGTCTGGTGGAGGAAGACCAGGAGAAAACTTCTTTCACAACGCCTTGGGGGACCTACTGTTATGTTGTCATGCCCTTCGGATTAAAGAATGCGGGAGCAACTTATCAAAGGGCAATGATGGCAATTTTTCATGACATGATGCATGTGCACATGGAGGTCTATGTGGACGATGTCTTGGTTAAATCAAAGACTCGACATGGCCATGCTGAGGTCCTCCGGGCAGTTCTCCAATGGTCTAGAGAACATAAGCTTAAGATGAACCCCAAGAAGTGTGTTTTTGGTGTTTCTTCAGGGAAGTTACTTGGGTTCATAGTTAGCAAGCGGGGAATTGAGATTGATCCCAATAAGGCCAAAGCAATAATCGACATGCCTCCTCCTAGGAATATCAGAGAAGTTAGAGGGCTAATTGGCAGATTGCAGTTCATTAGGAGGTTCATCTCCCAGCATTCAATTCGTTGCAAGCCCTTCTATGAGATGCTTAAAGGAGAGGCAAAATTTGATTGGAACGATAAATGTCAAAAGGCCTTTGATGAATTGAAGAGTTATCTGTTCAATCCCCCTGTTCTCGCTCCTCCGGTCCCGGGTCGGCCTTTACTGCTCTATGTGTCAACCACTGAAGATTCAACTGGAGCAGTCTTGGCCCAATATGACGACGAGAAGAAGGAGAGAGCAGTGTACTATCTATCAAAGTTGTTCAATGAGGCTGAGAAAAAGTACACTGCCATGGAAAGAACATGTGCGGCCGTCGTCTGGGTTGCCCAGAAGTTAAAACACTATTTCCTAGCTTATGAGGTGAAACTTCTGGCACGTATGGACCCAATTCGGTACTTGCTTGAGAAGCCCATCCTGACTAAGCGGTTGATGAGGTGGCAAAGTTTCCTCAATCAATTTGATATCACCTATGTCAACCAAAAGTCAATCAAGGGGCATGCTATTGCTGACCATTTGGCCCACCACCCCTTACCTTCGTACTCTCCTGTCGACGAAAGTTTTCCGGATGAAGAGTTAGGAGCCATTATCGATGGTGAACCTTCATGGATACTTTACTTCGACGGAGCCCTCAACTCCAAAGGTTGTGGAATAGGGGCAGTCCTCCTCTCACCGGAAGGGGTAGTCATTCCGCACGCCTACCAATTAACCTTCCGTGCCACGAACAATGTGGCCGAGTATGAGGCGCTCTTAGTTGGGCTGAAAATGGCTCTGTTGCTCGGAGTAAAAGAGTTAAGGATAATTGGCGATTCGCAGTTGATACTCCGGCAGTCTCTTAGCAAGTACCAGACCCGGGATCCCAAGTTGAAACCATACCAAGAATTGGTAGGAAAGGTAGTCCGGCAATTCAGGAAGCTCACTCTAGTCCACACTCCTAGGGCTCAGAACATTCTAGCAGATTCACTCACCTCCCTGGCTTCTTCCATTCCTATTCCTTTGGGAAAATAATCTAAAACCGTCTCTGTTCAAAGGTTAAGAGTCCCTTCCCATGTCGATCCTTGGTTCTCTCAACTCAAGTCTCCCTCCCTTCAGGTCCATGCACTCTCAAAAGAGCCCGAAATTAACCTCGAAGATGGCCATCCTTGGTACTTTGACATCGAGAACTATCTCAAGGATGGATCCTTCCCTGATTATGCCACCTCTTCCGATAGACGAGCTATTCGCCGCATCTCAGAACGTTACAAAATCATAGGTGGTGTTCTTTACAAGAAATCCCTCAGTGGGATCTACCTCTGTTGTCTTGATGAAATTGAATCCCAAAGTGTCATTGAAGCCGCTCACTCTAGTGAATGTGGTGGCCATGTCAATGGTAGAGCTATCGCTCAGAAATTACTAAGACACTATTACTGGCCTACCATGGAAGAAGATTGTCGTCACTTTGTCCGTCATTGTGCTAAATGCCAATTACACTGTGACAAAATCCATACTCCTTCCTCTTCTCTTCACCCTCTCATTGCTCCATGGCCTTTCGCCATGTGGGCATTCGACGTGGTCGGTCCACTCACGGAAAGAACTAGAGAAATCCGTAAGAAGTCCTTCATCTTAACCGCCACAGAGTACTTCACAAAGTGGGCTGAAGCAGAAGCGTTCATAGAGGTCAAAGCTTCGACAGTGGTCAAGTTCATCAAGCGCAACATTCTTGCAAGGTTCGGTGTGTCTCGAGACATTATCACCAACAATGGACCTCAATTCACTTCACAGGAGCTCCGCGACATGTGTGGTAAATATGGTATTAATTTGCATCATTCATCCCCATATTATCCACAAGGTAATGGACAAGCGGAAGCCACTAATAAAACTCTCATCAACATTATAAAGAAAACTTGCAAATCTCATAACAATGCTGACTGGCCAGACCGCTTGGTTGAGGCTCTTTGGGCTTATCGCACCTCGGTCCGAACTCCTACGGGGCAAACCCCCTATGCTTTAACATACGGATCAGATGCGATACTCCCATATGAGATCTTCGTCCCTTCACTTAGAGTTCAATTGGATTCCGAACTTGACCCCGGTCAACGACGGGAGGCCTTGTTGGCACAACTTGAACTCTTAGATGAAAGGCGAATGATAGCGGCTGACCATGCTCAAGTCTATCGCCAAAGAATTGCACGTTTTTATGCTAAAAGAGTGCTTGAGAGAAATTTTGAAGTGGGTGAAATGGTCCTAAAGCGTAAAATCATAAAGGCACCAGGTCCCAGGAGCAAATTGCAAGAAAATTGGGAAGGTCCGTTCGTTGTCAAAGAGGTGTACTCGGGGAATGCTTATAGGTTAGTGGATGTTGGGTTTTTCATATATCATGTTTTTGATGATCACATTAACATCCTTGAACATTGATTTAATGCAAAATTGATGTGCTAACTAACATGAAAAACACCATGAAAGTGATTGAGTTAAACATTGCTAAATCATAC
Source organism: Colocasia esculenta (assembly GCA_014218235.1). Taxonomy (NCBI): domain Eukaryota; kingdom Viridiplantae; phylum Streptophyta; class Magnoliopsida; order Alismatales; family Araceae; genus Colocasia; species Colocasia esculenta. The sequence goes on along the minus strand of CM024757.1, from coordinate 119,323,562 downwards.
AATGTATATCACTAACAATGTATTTGCATGTAGGTGCACAAGCATGAAACATGGAGCATTGAAGAGGCATTGAAGAAATGAGCAAAAAGCACAAATATCTGTCAAAGAGGTGTATCTGTCGACAGATGCAATGTACCTGTCGACAGATTCACACAGTCATTCCAAGACAGAGCTCAGGTTTGCATCTCTGAGTGCATCTGTCGACAGATGAAATGTACCTGTCGACAGATACACACAGTCAACCCAGGACAGAGCTCAGGTTTTCTATTCCTGAGTGCATCTGTCGACAGATGCAAACTGCCTGTCGACAGATACACTCAGAAACTCAATTTCCTGAAACCCAGTTCTCAGCCTGAGTGCGCCTGTCGACAGATGCAAGTGCACCTGTCGACAGACGACGGAAACATGAGATTTTGTGTTTCCAAATCCGGCCCCATTTGGGTGTTTCCTTCCTCCACGACCCCCACCTTTACCTAACACTATATAAGCATCCTTTTGGAGCCAAATTCGCAGAGAGCAGCCTCCCATCCAAGAGCCTCCAAGGGACTAAGAGGAAAAGCCCCAAATTGCTGCTCTGCTTCAACTTTCCGCCCAGATCGTCGTGGAATCACCATCTATGCGGAGCCGAAGCCGGATCGTCATCAATTCAACCTTCTACATCGATCAATCTACATCCAATCGAAGTTTGAAGAGCGTTTGGACGATCCACGAGAAGAATTCCAACCGGATTTGTTCCCTAATTCCTAATTCTTCTCCATTTCATAATTTCCATTCCATCGTGTGTGTGTGTGTGTGGTTGTGTTTCGAGCATCCCTTGCGCTTGATTCACGTATTTGTGGTTGTTCTGATCGTGCTTCATCAGACAACGTGTGTGTGGTTGAGTTGTAGTGTTGAATTCGCTCATAACAGTCGTTTCTGCGTGTGTGTGTGGACGGTGGATGTAGGATACACGAGTTGTGTACTCCGAACCACCTTAAATCATCGTGTTCTGTGGTTTGTTCGCGTTTTGCGATAGATGATTGGTAGGCACGGTGTTCATACGCACGTTTGATTCCCGTTCTCTTTTAGATCAACTCAAGCGGTCTCATACTTAATCGAATTTGAATCAAATTTCATTAAGATCGCTGTAGCATCGAAAAGAAGCCATCAATAGTTTAAAATTGCCGTAATCTATTCAACCCCCCCCCCTTCTAGATTACCGTATTGTGTATTTCCGCATAACTCTTCAATTGGTATCAGAGCGGGTTTCTCCGATTTACTGTTGTTCGTCATTTGATCTAGCGATCAGGAGATTTTCGATCTTATGGATTCTAGCAAAGGGTATATGTCCGAGGGACATTCAGTAACCAGGCCACCCTATTTTGATGGCACTGACTATCCTTATTGGAAAAACCGTATGCAGGTATTTTTGAGAGCTCAAAATTACGAGCTGTGGAAGATAGTCAGCAAGGGACCATACGTGTTGCCCGAGGACGAAGACACCTGGACGAAAGACCAAATAGCTAAAGGAACTCTCAACTGGAGCGCACTAAACATGATGCAATGTGCGGTGCATCCAAAGGAGTTCTCAAGAGTCTCCACATGCTCAACAGCAAAAGAGATGTGGGACAAGCTTGAACTCATTTACGAAGGTACGTCCGAGGTAAGGGAAACTAAAGTTAGCATGTTAGTGTCTGAATATGAAATGTTCAAGATGAAAACTGATGAAACCGTATCAGACATGTTTGCAAGATTCATGCTAATAGTTAACGGGCTAAAGGTCTTAAGAAGGATACTCTGAAAGTGACTTAGTAGAAAGATCCTTCGTTCTCTTACTTCATCTTGGAATACTAAGGCCACTGTCATTGAGGATTCCAAACCTTTCCAAAATGAAATTGGATGAACTAATTGGCTCTCTAATGACATATGAAATCAACATCAAAAGAAAAGAATTAGAAGAAAATCCTAGGAAGTCAATTGCTCTAAAAGCATCCATAAAACATCAACAAGTTCCAAGAAATCCATTCAACAAGATAGTGATGAGCAAGAACGTCTAGTGAGAGTGATGATGATGAAATGGCAATGCTCACTAGACAATTCAAGAAATTTCTCAAGTTCAAGAGGAGAGACACAGGTAACTCCAAACCTTTCCTAAGAAAAATTTTCACAGAAATATGAGTCCAACAAAAATCTGACATTGTTTGTTATGAATGCAAGAAACAGGGGCATATGAGAGGAGAATGCCCGGAACTCAAGAAGAAGCTGAAGAAAGAAAATTCACCTCCAAGAAGGCCAAAGCAATGTTGGCCACCTGGAGTGATGAAGATGAAGATGAATTGCACAAGAAACATCCGATGATGAAGAAGTGAAATGCTTGATGGCCAGGAGTGATGACTCCAGCGAGGTAAATTTCTCATTTGATGATTTCACTGCAAGTGAATGGAGGAAGCATACACTACTTATTTTGAAAATTTCGTGAATAAGATCTGAGAATAGAGCATTAAAAAGAAATGCAACTCCCTTGTGCATGATAAGAACAATGATGAACGAATTGCATTCCAACAAAAGAATTAGAAATGATGAAAGTTGATGAAAAAACTCATAATGAAGAAATGGATTGCTTGAAAATGAAATTGCAAGAAATACAAAAAGAAAGACTGTTTAAGCCATTCCATTGAATTCCTTCAAGAAGAACAATTGGAAACCAAGAAAAAGTTGGAACAAACTGAAAAGGAATTGAAAGAAAAATCTGAGGACTTAATGAAATTTGTAAAAGGGAAGCAAAATCTAGATGCGGTTTTGGGCGCCAAAATACATGTAACCAAGCATGGATTAGGATATCAACCTGTCAAACAAAAGAAAATAGGAGAGTCATTGATAACTTCATTTGTGATCCTAGCCCAAGCACAACCAAGCATGCTCCCACAAAGCATAATTCAAGAAAGTCTCAGACCAAGCCAATACTACACAACAAAATGTTCCCAACAAACAAAAGAAAAGCCACCTGTCGACAGATACAATGGTGCCTGTCGACAGACAAGAACAGTTTCAATGAATAAACAGTCTATCAAGCAACAGAAAATTGAAAAGAAAATTCCTTCATGCATGTGTGTAAAAAGATTGGTCATGATGAAAACAATGTTGGAATAATCCAAAGAAACAAAAAGTCAAACAAGTTTGGATTCCTAAACATCTACTTTGTTGCATGAATGAAATTTTGGGACCCAAAGTAATTTGGGTACCAAAACCTCTTGTCTGATCCACATTTGCAGGAATGCCTAGCAGCCCAACATCAAAACAAATGGTACTTGGATAGCGGCTGTTCGAGGCACATGACGGGCGACAAAGGTAAATTCTGTTTCCTAGTGGAGAAAGACGGAGGACAAGTCATTTTTGGAGGTAACAACAAAGGCCAAATCATTGGCACAGGTAATGTTGGTAAGTGTTCCTCCAATTCAATTGAAAATGTACTGTTGGTTGATGGCCTTAATCACAATTTGCTTAGCATAAGTCATTATGTGATAGAGGTCACAACGTCATTTTTGAATCAAATTCATGTCAAATTGTTGATAAAGAAACAGGAAGTGTAAATTTTTGGAAAAAGAGTGAATAACATTTACTTAGTTGACTTAGATGATCCAGAATGACAACTTGTGTCTTGTTGCAAATAGACAGGATGAATTGACCTTGTGGCATCGTAGGCTTGGCCATGCGAGCTACAACGTGTTGCACAAGATCATGAAGCTCAAATTGGTAAGTGGACTTCCTGACATTTCTTTTAGCAACAATGAATTTTTGTGATGCATGTGCACAGGGAAAACAACCCGGAAGTCTTTCAAATCTAAAGCACCGGTAAGCACATCTAAACCATTTGAACTGTTGCACATGGACCTTGTTGGACCAACTAGAACTCTAAGTCTCAATGGCAAACGTTTTGGTTTGTCATTGTAGATGATTTTTCTAGGTTCACATGGGTCAAATTCTTGGCACACAAAAGTGAAACACTTTCAATCTTCCAAGAATTCTTTAACAAGATTGAGCATGGCAATGTGAATAAAATATGCTCAATCCGCACCGATCACGGGGGAGAATTTGATAACAATGCATTTTCTGATTTTTGCAGGCACCAAGGGATTGAACATCTGTTCTCTTCCCCAAGGACTCCAGAACAAAATGGAGTAGTGGAGAGGAAAAACAGAACATTGGTGGAAATGGCTCGCACTCTTCTGGTTGAAGGCCAACTCTCCAAAAGATTTGGGCAGAAGCAGTGAACACTTCGTGCTACATTCTAAACAGAGCCATGGTAAGACCTGGATAAAGAAAACCCCCTACCAGTTGTTGAAAGGTAAGAAACCCAACCTTGGGTACTTCCGAGTTTTTGGCTCAAAGGTATTTATTCATAACAATGATAAATCTGATTTAGATAAATTTGAAGCCAAAAGTGATCAAGGTGTTTTTCTAGGCTACTCAGAACACTCTAGGGCATATAGGGTGTTTAACAATAAAACACGCACTGTGGAAGAAACTCCACATGTCATCTTGATGAGACTTATGCCAAATCTAACTGTTTGAATATTAACAGGACTGAAAAGAGGATGAAGGAACCTCACTTAAGGATCTTCAAGTCAAAGCAAAAGACAATCTGAAGAAGATTCCAAGACCAAAGGTGGATATCTTCACAGGGACTACGATGAAGATGATGAAATAGCATTCAGAAACCAGATGAAACACTTGAAGAGAATCCACCAGAAAGTGAACCTCCTGAAGATCGACACTCACAAGATCAAATTCCTCAAGGACAAGATACTCCCGGCCCTTCAACAATCACAAATGTGAGGTATTCCAAAGATCACCCACTTGATGATGTGATAGGTAGTTTAAATGATTCTGTTCAAACACGGTCTCAAGTAAGAAAAATAATTGAACATGATCTTTTTTGCTTTTGTTTCTCAAGTGGAACCCAAAAATGTTGAAGAAGCCTTAAAAGACAACTCATGGATTGATGCTATGCATGAGGAACTTGGTCAATTTCAAAGAAACAATGTATGGAGTTTAGTTCCTAAATCCCCTGAAATCTCTATCATAGGAACTAGATGGGTGTTTAGGAATAAACTTAATGAAGAAGGAAAAGTGATCAGAAATAAAGCAAGACTCGTAGCAAAAGGATATAGTCAAGAATTTGGTGTAGACTTTGAAGAATCCTTTGCTCCTGTAGCCAGGTTAGAAGCAGTCAGAATTTTATTGGCATATGCATGCTCCCATAAGTTCAAACTCTATCAAATGGATGTTAAAACTGCTTTCTTAAATGGCTATATCAAAGAAGAAGTCTATGTCTCTCAACCACCAGGTTTTGAAATTCTGAAATGCCTAACCATGTGTATAAATTGCACAAAGCTCTTTATGGTTTGAAACAGGCACCTCGAGCTTGGTATGATAGACTAAGCAATTTTCTGGTAAGCAAAACTACTCAAGAGGTAAAGTAGACCAAACACTCTTCACTAAGAAGGTTCGCAATCACATAATTGTTGTTCAAGTTTATGTGGACGATATAATATTTGGTTCTACTAACCCTTCACTGTGTGAAGAATTTCTAAACACATGCACAGTGAATTTGAGATGAGTCTAATGGGGGAGCTTCAATTCTTTCTTGGTTTGCAGGTGAAACAACATAAGAAGGATTCTTCATAAATCAAGAAAAGTATGTCAAAGAGCTTCTCAAACGATTTCAATTTGAGCAAGCTAAACCGGCCTCCACCCCAATGAGCACAAGCATCAAATTGGAAAATGATGAGAAAGGTAAACCGGTAGATGCAAAGCACTTCCGAGGTATGATTGGCTCACTTCCTTTATCTTACTGCAAGTAGACCGATATTCAATTCAGTGTTTGCCTTGTGCTAGATATCAATCTAGTCCAAAGGAAGCCCTTTAATTGCAATCAAGAGATTTTCCCGATATCTCTCAGGCACATGCAATTTGGGTTTTTGGTACCCAGCAGGCAGTAGTTTGATTTGATTTCATATTCTGATGCTGACTATGCTGGATGTAAAATTGATAGAAAAGCACTAGTGGATATTGCCAATTCCTTGGCGGTTGCATGGTTTCGTGGGCATCCCAGAAACAACACTCGGTTGCACTCTCCACTGCAGAGGCAAATATGTCCGCTGCAGGAAGTTGTGCAGCTCATGTTGTTGATCAAAAGTCAGTTAGCCGACTATAATGTTCAAATTGGATGCACACCTATCCTATGTGACAACACAAGTGCTATCAACCTTTCAAAAAACCCTGTCCAACCCTCATGGACTAAACACAGAAATCCGTCATCATTTCTGAGAGATGAAGTTTGCCAATAAAACCTTGGAACTTATTTTCATTCCCACAGAAAAACATTGCTGATATTTTCACCAAACCCTTGTCTGAAGATAGATTCACATCCTTAAGAAGAATGGGTTTGTGTAAAATGCAATGAAACTGGCTATCCATATTGGAGTACATGCTCTTTATGTGTGAATGACTATGTGGTATATCAAATGGTGAACTGTGGAAGATAGATTCACACCCGGAAGTTTTCAAAGTTTGATTATTTATATGGGCATTATACATCATTTTGTGCTTGAAGCTATTTTGCAGATATCTAAGCACAAGATGCGCTTCAGATTCGGAACACTCATGCAACCTTGAGTGTTACAAGTATGTCTAATGTAGGACCTCACCAGAGGCGAATAACTTGGTGACCGTGAACCCCGAGTTCCCCTTTTCCAATAACCATGACGGGTTTGCGATCTCTCAGTTATTTGTTGGCCTTTAGAATTTTCCTCTGGTTCTAACTTGCATTTTAGATAGGCAACCCACACCATCATGCATTTAGGCCTTCACTGCTAACATTCTCTCACTGAATCAAAAAACAATGGTGATTTTCCTCGATCATTCGATTATTCTATAGCTTCCCCAGCTCAGGCAGCCTACCGGGTCAGCCTTTTCTTGATTATCCAAATTGATACCGGGTCTTTGTTGCCCATTCTCCAAGTTGTCCCACCGTGACTTTCACAAATAATCAAGCAGTCTTATTGAGTTCATTTGAACCTCCGTCAGTCGTGAGCTTAATTCCGGACTTCAGGCTTTCCAAACATTGATTCCAGTTAGAATCTTTTGATAGTCCTTTGAGAGATCAACCAACTCCTTGTCTCCACGACCCCCTAAATTTGGGACAGACGTCCTAATTAGGCCAGCGAGCCCATGAGCTCCGGTTATGAGACTCTCTTGATTCAACCGTCATATTACAACTCCTTTGACTCAAACACACCAGAAACTAGTCAAAGTCCAACACGGCAATGCCAGGGACCCTACTGTTGGGTTGAAGTTGTAGTTACATGGGTAGATCACCCTCCCTCTTATCCATATTTGTCTCTCAGACGATTTGTCATTTGTTTCTAGCCTAACTCATTCATTTGGCTTGCTAGAACTCCTATCCTCGGAAATGGCCCTTGATCAAATCTCCGTGTCCTTTGTTTACCGAGACACCAACCATTCAGTCCGCTCTGCTCCCCTGCAAGACTGGACATCTCAGAGGGGCATTTGTAGACGCAAGATTTGGCCCATCCCCGCGTGGTTCTATGGCCCAATAAAGCCCGTTTGACCATTTGTTGACTTGCCTCGGATGCCATGTAGACGGCAGCATCGATTGCCGCTGACTACATGTTGACGGCAAGCCTCCTGGGCGTTTACTTATGTCGGCGTCCACATCGGTGGACGTCTGTATGGTATTGGCAGCATGATCTATTGACGTCAACATGGTTTACCAGGTCTGCGCAACTACCCCGAGAATCTAGCCCACTTGCGCCATTCACTCGCCCATGCAGTGCATGGGACCGTTCCCAACGGGCAAATGGGCCACCTTGGCACCCCCTTGACCCAGTAAAAATCCTACTTGGCCTCTACCCATTGGTTGGAGCCTTAATACTTGGATTGCCAAGTGTGCAAGTGTGTTTCTTCACACTTGAGCATCCAAAGCTCCCAAGCTGTGCCCCCACTGCCTATTTAACTCCCCCTTGGCCTTCTAAGTAAGGGGGGAGAGGCTGGACGTCCATACTTTGTCACTTAGAGATAAGAGAGAGAAAATTGCACCCTACCTTCCACCACTCTTCTTCTTCTCTTCTCTCATCACTTGGGACGTCTAGGAGGCTTCATCCCGAGCTGGAGGATCCCCACAAGGAGTCAGCAATGCCACAGCAACGACGGGATCATCTCCCTCCTCTTCCTCTCTTTCCCTTCCTTTCCCTTTAGCTTTTGCATGTTACACACACATTCCCACACACTCTAGGCACATAGGGCACCTTCCTACACACCTAGAAAGGGTTTCCCCCCAAAAACGGAGGGAAGAAGGGTGGTCATAACATTTGGCCACCCCTCTTCTCAAGTCCGCAACCGGTATGGGACTCGCCTTTTGGGCTTTGCTTTTTCGTTTGGGACATTTACTACACTGTATTTGAGTCTAATAGAGCTTCTTTTTGTGACAGGAATACTCCAAAGAAGACCGCAGAGCTCTCTTTCTTTGGCCGGCTGAAGAAAGGGAAGTTGAGGCCCCATCTCTGTCCACTGCGTGAGGCTACTGCACCGACGTGATCATAACCTCTCCTTGGGCACAGGTAAGGCCCTGGCGATCACAAACATCTCCCTCCATTTCTGGTTTTCTTTGTTTCCTCCTCAGTCAACTCAGTCAACTGGGGAGTCAACGAGGTCAACCAGCGACCCATCATTGCCAATGAGAGTCCAGCGACGTTCGTGAGCCACCGGAGGAACCCGCAGTCCGACGGGGGTGCGGCGAAACAGATCGTCCACAGTCAATCCCGCCCCCCTTCTCCTCCTGGGGCGGATGACCCGCACACCCAATTCAGTTAGCTCCTCCCACATTTGAGCCCGGACCAAGTTCAGGAATTTCTAGCCGCTGCCAATGGCAAGCGTCCCTTATCCCCGCCATCTCATCATTCACCCCAGTAGGAGGCCTCTTCTGCCCCTGCTGCCTCTGCGCCACCATGGCGGATCCTACTCCTTTGTGTCCATGGGCTATTCATTTTTCCGAGCCCAGCTACCTTCCCGCGCAGGAGGTTCGGCCCAAATCCCCTCCTGCCTCCTCATTCTATCAAGTTGTACCTGCTTCCTTTTCCCGTGAGAGGTCCTATTCTTTAGAGCAATCCCACTCCCTCATTCCATTCCCGCTCATCACGCCACGTCCCCCTCTGACTTCCTTGCGGAGTGGACGTCTATGAAAAGAGATCTCCATGACCTCTGGAGACAATTGTATCTGCGGAAAGCCATTAATATTCCCCTTCCTTCCTTCCACACATCTAGGTCCCACCCCAGTCGGAACTCCCTGTCTACCAGCGATATTCTGGGGTAGGTGACCCCTATGTGCATTTGAAAGATTTTGTATATGAATCGGCCCCGCACAAGTACGACCGCCATCTTATGGCGTACTTGTTTTGCAAGTCATTGGATGGAGCGGCCCTCGAGTGGTTCTACTCTTTGCCCCCCTCCGAGGAAGCCAAAGATTTTTAGATTGTTTAAGAAAGGTTCTTACACCAATTTCAGGATCAGGTCGGACCCGAGTATTCTTTTGTTGATCTAGTAGACGAAAAGATGAAGCCTGATGAGGAGTTTACAGTTTATGCTGACAGGTGGCGTGCCCTAGCTTCGAAGGTCCACTGCCCAATGCCTAAGGAGGAGAAAGTCAAGTTGATAATTGCCAATGCCACACCTACCTACTGTGCCATCTTAGCCATAAACGACATCACCTCCATGCACCAGCTATACAGCTGAGCCCGTTTTATCCATACCCAACTTAAGGACTCACCCATCCACTCTATGTTTGAGACCCCAAAGTCCCTCTATCCTAAGAAACCTCAAGGTCCTGTTACCGAAGGAGTCCAAACTAATGAGCAGGTAGGTGCAGTTAACAATCCTCAGGGTCCGATAGGTAGGTCCCCTTATTCCCAACAGCCTCAGTAGCCATGTAACAATAGACAGCCACCTCCTCACACCCAAAACCCCCAACAAGACCAACATCAATACAATCAGGTCCCTCCACCCCAAAACGGCTATGCACCCAGGAAGCCTAATGGACCTAAAAGGGCTCAATATCCTCCCCTTCTAGAGAGCCTAGCTAACATTTTTGCGGCCCTCATGTCCTTTAATGCCCTTAGGTTACCTCCCAAGAAGGCAAACTGGAATATGGCAGCTGACCAAACAAAGTATTGCGTGTACCACTGTCATACGGGCCACAATGTGTCAGATTGCTTTCAATTCAGGGATATTATATATGATCTCCACGAACAGAATCAGATTGATTGGGCTGAAATGAAGAGGCTGATCCAGACATTGAGGGACCAACAGGGACAGAGGCAGCAGCAGTAGCAGCAAAGGCGATAGCAGCCACAGCAACAGCAGCATAATTCCAACATCAACAACAGCAATTCCAACATCCTTTCCAATTCCAACAGCCACAGCAGCCACAGCAACTTGCAAATGACCTCGGCATAATTTCCAATCCTATGCCGCAGCACTAGCCTGCTCTAAGCCCCTAACCTACTCCACCACCTCCTCCACCAGCTCAAGTTAACCCCGTCATCCACCATCCGCCACCTATAGCCGCATGGGCCTATGACGACGAGCACAAAGTAGGCCAACTCTTGGTTATTTCCCACATCACGCCTGCCTCCACCTCACCTACCATTGCTACCATTACCTCGCCACTCTATGCCCCCATCATACCACCCGTCACTCCGTTACCCCTTAACATCCCATTATCCCCTATGCCTCCACCCATAATAGCCAATCCCTCTATCATCGACACTTCTCCACCCCCACTTTATCATAACCTTGCCCTACGGAGCAGGCGGATGTTCCACCAGATGTACCCTAACACATCCGCATCTATGCCAGGTAAATTTCCAGCAGCAACAACCAACAACAACAACAGGAACTCGAAGAGATAGACCCGGTCCCTGGGACCCAATATGATATATTAAAACATTTGGACCAGATTCCAGCAAAGGTATCAATCCTCGAGCTGATCAAGAGGTCACAGACCCACCAAGATGCCTTAAAGGCTTTTCTGCAAAGGGTTATGATAAATGAAGATATGAACCCTGACAATCTGCCATATGTTCTCTCTATTGTTAACAAAGGGCCAACAATTACTTTCATAGATGGTGAGCTAGCTCCCCCAGAGGCCAGAAGGATGCCCTTATGTGTGACTCTCACAATAAACAAAGTGGCCGTCGAGGCTGCCCTAGTTGATACCGGAGCTTCTATAAATGTGTGCCCTCTAAGCACTCTACGGTCTTGCAACATCTCTGAGTGCCGCTTGCAGCCCACTCCCACTACCATAGCGGCTTATGATAATTCTAGACGAGCCTGTCACGGTTGTTGTCTCCGTACAGGCAGAATTAGGCCCGCTTTTTATGACCATGGATTTTTATGTGCTTGACATTGACCCAACTTTTAAGGCTATCCTGGGTCGTCCTTGGATTGAAGCATTAGGGGCGGTCCCCTCCACAGCACACCAATGCCTGAAATTCCCATTCCAAGGGCGCATAGTCAAGATTAAAAGTGCAGCAACCACCCATACTGTGAAAGCCATAGAGAAAATCATGCTGGAAGTTTGGCCCTCAAATAAGCCCATCATTTTGGTGGTTGATGTAAATTATCCGTGGGCTTACACATTCTCCTCCGACCACCAAACTGTGTCCCCATCATTGGCAGCTATCAAGAAAAGTATACAGTCATACATCAAAGGCTGGAACATCATGCTCAAGATTGGTTATCAGCTGAGAAAAGGTCTTGGGGCTCATCTCCAAGGGAGGACTAAAGCCATTGCTAGATCAAGGCAAATCACTAGGCGTGAACTAGGATACAAAGAGGAGCTCGAGCCATGGACATCTCTTGCATCCATTTCCATATCAGAGCAAGAACCTCTTACCTAGACGTTACATGAGCATTTTGTTAGAGGACCTATACAACCAGGATACAACACTGTCATGGTAGAGGCACCGGTGTCGGCATATCAAGTTTTGGAGGCTCAGCGGCCTAGCAAGAAGAAGAAGGCTGAAGAGGCAGAGGAGTCAGATTTAGAGGACCTAGTGACAGCGATCAGTCTCTTATTCAGGGAAGGTAGTATCACATAGCCCCCAGCAGTGGCAGAGTCAGCACAATTAGCATCAGCAACCACCTCCAAGCGACAGTTGCTTGGGCATGGTGAGGAATTTGAAGTTTTGAACCCCATCAATCTGGTAGGTGAGTTCTGGCCAGAGCATCCCCGGCCTTCTAGTTATTCTGTATTTTCCATCCTTGTTTCTAAATTTTCTTTCATCCCTCCTTCTCCGCTTCTCGTTCTCCAGTTCTCCACTGACGCTCTTGAAGCATTAGCCACTTCTTTGTCCTTTTTCAGTCTTTCTTTCAATGGCTCGGTTCTATCTTTCTCCCAATGTCTTTGCATGTAGGGTGGTTAGTTTCCTTTCTTAGTTTAGTATGTTGTGCTTAATTCAAAAAAAAAAAAACCTTTCTTTTCCACTCCTCTTCATTCCCCCAAAAATCGGACGGCGATCCCCGTCTTTTCTCCCCTTTCTTCGGACGGCGATCCCCGTCTTTCCCTTTTTTCCCCTTCGAACGGTGATCCCTATATTTCCTCCCTTTCCAAGCACCAATCTCCCGCTTCCATTTTCTCAATCCCCACGCTTGACGGCGATCCCCGTCACTCCCCGCTTTCAGCTTTTCGTTGCAATCCCCGCGCTTGACGGCGATCCCCGTCACACCCCGCTTTCAAATTTTGGACGGCGATCCCCGTCCCCGTGTTTCCTTGCTCTTGACGGCAATCCCCATCATTCGTGCACTCTTTCTTCGGCGGCGATCCCCGTCTTTTCCTCCTCCTTCTGCATGAAAAGCGATCCTCCCCCACTGACCAGTATGGTCACGTTGGGAGATTTGGGTGAGGGGCCTTCTGTTCCCCTGCACCCTGACTCTGAAAGATATGCAGAACTATCTATAATGGTAATCTAGAAGGGGGGTTGAATAGATTACTACAAATTAGAACACTATGGCCTTCTTTTCGATGATAACACTGAGTTTCCGAAATCTCAAACAGATTTGCACTCAACTCGAACCAAGATGTATGTGTTGATTATGAGCAAAATAAATAACAACCTATCTAGCATGTGAGAAACCAACGTGCCTACCAAGCATCTAACGTAAAACATTCAAACCACAGACACGATGATTTAAGGTGGTTCGGAGTACACAACTTGTGTATCCTACATCCACCGTCCACACACACACACAGAAAGACTGCTTATAAGCGAGTTCGACTCTTACAACACACACACTCAAGTTGTCTGAAGCAAACACGCATTCAGAACAACTAGCCACATGTGAATCAAGCACAAGGGATGCTTGAATCACAACCACACACACAGATGTATGAAAAATATGAGAGGACAAGAGTTCTAAGATGAAAGAACAAATCCAGATGAAGAACTCTTGTCGTTGGTCGTCCAGAAGAACTCCAAGCTTCACTTTGATGATCCTCAGATGACGTAGTAGCTTGAACCGTGGATGAACCGACTTCAACTCCATTCAGAAGATGGATCTTCCTCGCTCTGGATGGAGGATTGAAGCAGAGCAGTAAGAAGAAGCTTTCTCTCTTGGGTTTTTACTTAGGGTTTTGGTATGGTGGCTTCTTACTGCGAAAATACCTCAATATGTTCTATATATATGGGTGTCCAAGTTTGGAGAGACGTGGTAAAAGGAAACACCCAAATATAAAATATATCCAAATCTCATAACTGAGTTTTCTCTTCGTCTGTCGACAGCCAGTATTGTGTCTGTCGACAGATGCTGACAGATTTCCAGTTTCCTGAACCATGGTCTTGTGGGAAAGGCTTTATCTGTGTGTAGCTGTCGATAGGCGATTTGTTGCTGTCGACAGACAGACTTCATTTGTATTTCCTGAACCTTGTTTGTCTTCCCTGTGCTTATCTATCGACAAGGACCTTCAGGGCTGTCGACAGTTGCTTGCTTGAAGTCAATCTCTTGAGCTTTTGCTCTTGCATTTGAGTGCTTGTCTTGTATACTTTCACACCTATATTGAAGAACATTCTAAGTGAGATATAATCAATATATAGATTATCAATTGAAACATGTTTTGATATGATTGTATCTTGCTTGACGTTTTCACTGTCACCATGTTTCAACCATTCATACAACATCAATTAACAGTGTTCATCATAAAAAATGTTTAAGTACAAACATCATACATGAGAACCCAACATTCTCCTCCTTTTTGATGATGACAAAAATTTCAATTTATGCACAATTGATGTTTCTCCCCCTTTGGCAACATTCAAAATGATAAACCATGCACTCATGAATAGAAATGAGACAGATAACTATGAATTGCATTCATTGAGCATTCAGTACACACAGTTACAAAAGAGTTGCATGACATAACCTTGACCTGAAGAAAGCAAAAGAAAGGAAATTACAAGACTGACGAAGCAAACTAATACACCAATCATATGACGCAAGCCTAGTGAGAAATAAAACTAGATAACCTAGACTGAATCCTAGACTCTCTAGACATCGTCATTCCCAGTAGCAGGGGGATGACAGATCCCATGATGCTCTGTGGAGAGCCTGGTAAGTCTATGCTGAATTTGCACATTAGTGTCAACCAAAGCATCCATCCTTGTATCAATGTGATTAAACCGAGCATTGAGATGTGCAAAACCAGTGGTGATCTGTTGCTGCATTTGGGCCAGCTAAGCAGTGAGAAAATCTCTAAGAGATGGTTCTTGAGGCTCTGGTAGTCCTTGGTCTTCGGCATCTTCTGCATCTTCATCATCATCTCCCTGAGCGTCCATTGGCTCTGCGTGGGAGTCCGCATCAGCATCTTCATGACCAGAATCTTCTTCACCGGCCTGCTCCTTGCCCTTTAAGTCCCTAGTGACTTTCCCATCAATGAACTTGTAGCCCATCCTATGGGCGGTTGTAAGATCAAATGCACTGCATGATTTAAGGGTTACAAGTTCACTAGCAGGAATGTGGATGCCAATGAAGAGAAGAAGTGAAGTGATCGGGCAAGCATAGGGCATTGATCTCTTGGTGTTTTAGAAGCATTGACGGATCAGACCAAGCATGAGTTCGGGCAAATTGATTTGTTTGCGCTTCAGGAAGAAGAAAAATAGGGATTTATGAACCTCAGTTACGAGTTCCCGACTACCATGCTTTGGAGCAATCAAGGTGGTGAAAATGTGATGGATCAGTCAGTGTAGTGGAGGAAAGAAATTGGCATTGAGCTTGACAATATCTTTGGTGGAGTCATAAGGTTGAAGGGTGATGAGCTGGTAGTACTCAGAGGTAGATGGATGGCTTAGAAGAACATCAGCCCCAGAGTTGGGAATTTGAAGAGCAGTGCTGAGAAGGTTTGGAGTAAGCTTGAAGCTTGTACCTTTGACGGATGTGAAGAGGTCGCCATCCGCAGACATGCCGAGGTTGTTGAAAAACTCTATCACGGCAGTGAGAGAGTATTTCATGTGGGAGTATGGAAAGACTGTCTAGCCTTGGGTGTCAAACAGGGCCTGGAGATTTGGAAACATGTCTTCCAGGGATGGGAAGTGAACATAGCGGGGCTGCACGAAGTTGCTAAAGGTTCCCCATACCATGGTGAGTTGCAAACCCTGGGGGATGACGAGCTCTGGCAGCCGATCATTGCGGTGCTTACTCCGGTGCTCAGAAGGGACTCGAGAGCCTTCGCCAGCTTCTGGAGAGATAGGACGGTGACGGGAAATAAGTCGTTTTCCCTTGGGAGCCATTAGGAAGAGGAGGTCAGAGTGGGGAAGATTTCTGAAGAGAGAAAGGGACAGGAAGAGTAGAAGAACTAGGAAAAGCCAAAACCTAGGTCTGGCGCCCTGGAGAAGGGAGGTTGGGGTTTAGAGAGGAAGAAGAGGGTTTTTTGGAAGTGGGGAAGGGATGAGGAGGCGTGGGTTCCCTTTTAAAGATTTTTGGAAAGAATTGAAACAGAAAGGGACCCACAAAATCTGGTCAAAAAGGTACGCTAGTTGGGCTTCTGAACCGCCCTGGCCGCCGGCTGTCGACAGGTGACTATGCAGCTGTCGACAGGCACAAATAGGTTTTAGCCAATTTTGCACTTTTACAGAATTTGCTGGGCAATGAGCGTCCAAATGGTATTTAAGGTTGAAAGTAGGTACATACACATTATAAAATGTCATACCCACTGATATTAAGATGTGTCAAAAGTCTACAACGGTTATAAAATAATACCCCAGTAGTCTCAAGTTATAGCATTAAGAAGACATCGTACAAACACATATGAAAAATAAGATAACCCATTTGAATAAAACCATTGTAGAAAAACATATTTCTTAGTGGGTGATGATCAGTTGGTATATGAAAGTGATGTCTACATGAGCAATCAACCATAAACATCATATTGCCCTTGATTTAAAAGCATGGAGGCTTCACTCTATTTCTACTTTGAATTATTGCTTAATTTAAAGGGAAAAGTGGTAATTAGGATCACTATCACCTTTTGACGTGAGGATAGACATGGGGAATGCTCGTACCCCCAGTTACTCAGTGGGAGTGACCTTCATACCATTATACAGAGATAATGAATAAGGTTTTTGATGCGAAGACAAACATTTGGGATGCCCATGTCCCCGGTTACTCAGTGATACTCATCATTGCTCTGCCTTTGCCCTGATACATTGTCTTGTTGATAAACTTTTGAGTGTTATAAATAGGTAGCTTTTCTCCCCTTTTTTTTGTTTTGTAAATCAAGGTCAAAGAGTATTTAAGGTTAAAAGCCAATGCAAGACATAAAGTTCAATGACCTCTGGACGTATCAAGGCACGTGGGAAAAATGATTATCCACAAGGGAGTCATTCAATTGAGTTAGGTTAAAGCCATTAGATTTGTTCAATGTATTCTAAATGATACAACCTAGACTCATACAAGAATAGTATGCCAAAATCATTGTGACTCAGACAATATCTTTGATATGATGTGAGTACGATAGAGTATAACACAAGTAGGTACCCAATATTCACCTTGCATTAATTGTATGAACATGGCCATGAAGGATGTTGAGAAAAGATGAAGGATTTCATTTGAAATGAGTATCTATCGACAGTAAATTTGAGCCTGTCGACAGATGCAGACAGTTTTGAAATACTGGGTTCAGGCAGATCATGGCTGTCGATAGCTGGGATGCTGGCTGTCGACAGATGCACACAGATTGAAAGAATGGAGTTCGGGGAGGACAATTACTGTGTCTGGATGTCAACAGCTGGGATGCTGGCTGTCGACAGATGCACACCGGCTTCAAAGCCTAGTGTCTGTGAAGACATAGCGATCGACAAATGTGTTTGGGGCTGTCGATAGGTGCTTGACAAATCAGGTTTAAGACTAAGAATAGAGAGAACTTTGAACTTCATGCTTGGGAAATTATGACATATAAGGAATGGAGATTTTCCCTCATGAATTTCACTCACCAAACCTGAACTCACTCCCCCATAGTGTGTGCATGTGATGACTTAACATTCAACCAATTCAAACAGGATATTCATATGCATGGGAAAACATTTGCACACAAGAGAGCATTCAAAAGCATATGAGCACAGTTGGTCATTTGGTTTCAAAAGTAAATGGGCCAACCTAAAAGAAACTATATACCCCATTTGAAGTAGATGACCTTTATATGCAACTTGACAATGGATACGTGGCGGAGAATATTTTCTCACGCATAATGATAGTTTCTGAACAAGCATAACTTGTTCTTACACATGTCACCATTTGATATACCACATAGTCATTACACACAAAGAGAATATACTCCAAGATATTCTCCCCATACATGAGAATATTCTCCCCTATGTTGTCTATTGAGTTAGAGGCATACCTACCTACCTTACCTGTGCCAATGATTTAGCCCTTATCGTTACCTCCAAAGACAACTTGACCTCCATCTTTTTCCACCAGCAGACAGAATTTTTCTTTATTACCTGTCACGTGCCTCGAGCAGCCACTATCCAAGTACTATTTGTTTTGATTTTCGGCTGCTAGGCATTCTTGCATAGATGGATTAGACAAGAGGTTTTGGTACCTAAATTACTTTGGGTCCAAATTTTTCATTCACGCCAAAAAGTAAATGCTTTGGAATCCAAACTTGTTTGAGTTTCAGTTTGTTTGAATTGTTCCATCATTGTTTTTCATTATGGCCAAGTTTCTTATAAACATTGCATGAAGGAGATTTTCTCAAAGCAATTGTTTTGTTATTTTGATGAACATTCATTAGCATTTTTCTCTTTTGATGCCTGGATGGCTGTCCCTTGGCAGCATATTTCCAGGCCTGTCGACAGCTCACATTGGGTCTGTCGACAGACTTCTTAGTTTGTTGAACAGCTGAAATCTTTTGTTTGGGTTGTTGTTGCTTACCCTTTGCTTGAGTTTTCTTGCTCTTGGGAGGAACTTGTTTACTTGTGCTTGGACTACAATCAACAAATGATGTGATCAATGTCTCTCCAATTTTCTTTTGTTTCACTGGTTGGTATCCAAGCCCATGCCTTGTTACATTAATTCTTGCACCCAAAACAACATCAAGATTTTGCTTTCCTTTTACAAATCTTGTAAGATCTTCAGTCTTTTCTTTTAGCTCTTTTTCCAATTGTTCCAATTTTTTCTTAATCTCTTGATGTTCATTTTGAAGATTTTCAAGAGAATTGATTAAGCTTTGTTTTTCTTTGTCATTTTCCTGTAGTTTTTCTTTCATGCAATCCATTTCCCCACTGTGAGCTTCCTCATCAATTTTCATCATTTCAATTTCTTTATTTAGGATTGCAATTTGTTCATCATTGGATTTGTTGTGAACAAGTGAATTGATCTTTTTCTTGAGTGCTTTATTTTCAGACTTATACTTACAAAATTTTTCAAACAATACAGTGTATGCTTCTTCCCATTCATCAACAGTATAGTTCTCGAAGGAAGAATTTACCTCAGTGGAGTCCTCACTCCTTGCCATTAAGCAATGAATCTCTTCATCTTCAGAGGTTGCTTGTGCGTCCTCATCTTCATCTTCATCGCTCCAAGTTGCCAACATTGCCTTGGCTTTCTTGAAGGTGAATTTGTCCTTCTTCAGTTTCTTCTTGAGCTCCAGGCATTCTCCTCTTATATGCCCTGGTTTCTTGCACTCATAACACACTATCATGTCAGATTTTCTGTTAGAATCAAATTTACTTGAAGAATCTTTCTTTTGAAAAGATTTGAGGTTACCTGAGCCTTTCCTTTTGAACTTAAGGAATTTCTTGAACTGTCTAGTAAGCATGGACATTTCATCGTTCTCACTATCACTAGATGTTCCATTGTCATCACTTTCCTGTTGAATATCTTTCTTGGAGCTAGAGGAATTTTTGCTGAAGACTTTCAGAGCAATTGATTTTCTGAGATTTTCTTCAGTTTCTTTCCTCTTTATATTTATTTCATAAGTCATCAAGGAACCAATTAACTCATCTAATTTCATTTTTGAAAGAACTTTAGAATCCTCAATGACGGTGGCCTTAGTATTCCAAGAGGATGGAAGAGACCAAAGTATCTTCCTAACTAGGTCACTTTCTGAGTATTCTTTCTTAAGAACTTTCAATCCATTGATTATTAGCATGAACCTTGCATACATATCTGATATGGTTTCTTCATTTTTCATTTTAAACATATCATATTAAGATATAAGCATGCTAGCCTTGGTTTCCCTTACCTCAGACATACCTTCGTAAATGAGTTCAAGCTTGTCCCACATTTCTTTTGCTGAAGTGCATGTGGAGACTCTTGAGAACTCCTTGGGATGTACAACGCACTGCATCATGTTTAACGTGCTCCAATTGAGAGTTCCTTTACGAATTTGTTCCTTTGTCCAAGTATCTTCATCCTCGGGCAGCACATATGCTCCTTTGCTGACGATCTTCCATAGCTCAAAGTCTTGAGCTCTCAGAAAGACCTGCATGCGATTTTTCCTGTATGGATAATCAGTGCCATCAAAGAAAGGTGGCCTGGACACTGAGTGTCCTTCATCCATAAACCCATTGTTAGATTCCATGAGATCGAATGTCTCCTAACCGTGAGATCAAGCTATGAAAGCAGTAAATCGAGAAACCTGGCACTGATACCCATTGAAAGATATGCGGAACTATCTATAATGGTAATCTAGAAGGGGGTGGTTGAATAGATTACTACAAATTAGAACACTATGGCCTTCTTTTCGATGATAACACTGAGTTTCTGAAATCTCAAACAGATTTGCACTCAACTCGAACCAAGATGTATGTGTTGATTGTGAGCAAAACAAATAACAACCTATCTAGCATGTGAGAAACCAACGTGCCTACCAAGCATCTAACGCAAAATGTTCAAACCACAGACACGATGATTTAAGGTGGTTCGGAGTACACAACTTGTGTATCCTACGTCCACCGTCCACACACACACACAGAAAGACTGCGTATAAGCGAGTTCGACTCTTACAACACACACACTCAAGTTGTCTGAAGCAAACACGCATTCAGAACAACTAGCCACACGTGAATCAAGCACAAGGGATGCTTGAATCACAACCACACACACAGATGTATGAAAAATATGAGAGGACAGGAGTTTTGAGATGAAAGAACAAATCCAGATGAAGAACTCTTGTCACTGGTCGTCCAGAAGAACTCCAAGCTTCACTTTGATGATCCTCAGATGACGTAGTAGCTTGAACCATGGACGAACCGACTTCAACTCTGTTCGGAAGATGGATCTTCCTCGCTCTGGATGGAGGGTTGAAGCAGAGCAGCAGGAAGAAGCTTTCTCTCTTGGGTTTTTTATTAGGGTTTTGGTATGGTGGCTTCTTGCTGCAAAAATACCTCAATATGTTCTATATATATGGGTGTCCAAGTTTGGAGAGACGTGGTAAAAGGAAACACCTAAATATAAAACATATCCAAATCTCGTAACTGAGTTTTCACTTCATCTGTCGACAGCCAGTATTGTGTCTGTCGACAGATGCTGACAGATTTCTAGTTTCCTAAACCATGGTCTTGAGGGAAAGGCTTTATCTGTGTGTAGCTGTCGACAGATGATTTGTTGCTATCGACAGGCAGACTTCATTTGTATTTCCTGAACCTTGTTTGTCTTCCCTGTGCTTATCTGTTGACAAGGACCTTCAGGGCTGTCGACAACTACTTGCTTGAAGTCAATCTCTTGAGCTTTTGCTCTTGCATTTGAGTGCTTGTCTTGTATACTTTCACACCTATATTGAAGAACATTCTAAGTGAGATACAATCAATATATAGATTATCAATTGAAACATGTTTTGATATGATTGTATCTTGCTTGACTTTTTCACTGTCACCAAGTTTCAACCATTCATACAACATCAATTAACAGTGTTCATTGATAATTGCAAAAATTTTCATGTTAAAGTTCATACATATAGTTGAGTTTAGACATTCGTTGTCTGTAAATATTGTGCAATTTGATTGTAATTTTCAATTCATCCATGGATAAGTTTTTGAACATATTAGTTAAATTTTCGGGTAGAACACATAGTTAGATTCTCATTTAATAAAGTCGATATCTTTTGAATAGTTCTTTTCTCTTTTTGTAGGTATATTGTACATAAATAAATTCTTGGTCTTAGATTTTAATAAACAATCTTCTAAATAATTCTTGTAAATATTGATTTGTCAATAAATCAGATTTTAAATAAATTTTAGTTAAATAAATATCCAATATCATCATGACACATACCCCCACCCCTCATGAGTCCATTGTGCCAGAATTTTTTTCACCACCACTGATCCATTGCACCATTTCCCTCATCCAATCAGAATTAGCCACACATCTCACTTCATCCCTTTTATTCTTTTTCCCAGGTCGACCGAAGCTGGAAGAATCCAGATGCAGCAGCTAGGCGGCTGGAGGCTGGGGCGTGCAGAGCAGCTACGCAGCGGCTGGGGTGTGGAGTTCTGGCGGATGGCGGTTGGAGCTCTGGCGGGATAGAGGTGTGTGAGAGGCGGGCACAGCAGATCTGATGCAGGCGCCAGGCATGTGAAGCTGGCGGAGGGTGATGGCGCTCCGGATCTGGGCGCGCATGGAGTCAGTGCTGAAGCTGGTGTGCGTGAGCGGAGGTGGCAGCTGGTGTGATGGTGCAGTGCAGCTGAGGTGGCGGCCGGCGCGATGGTGCAGAGCAGCTGGAGGCGATGCTGTACAGTGACTGGAGGCAGTGCGCAGGGGATGGCGATGGAGCTGGGCGCATATGGAGCTGGTGCGGCTGGGATGTGCACAGCTGGAGGCGGGAAGCGCAGCTCGTGTGCGCTAGCAGTGTGTGAAGCAGAGGCTGTGCACGTGGATCTGCTGAGGTGGATGGAGCTCGTGCGTGCGGATTTGCTGAGGCAATGGAGAAGGCGGGAAGAGGAGCTCGCCTTGAAGGTCCGGGCACCTATAAAAGGACCCCAAGGTCCTTAGAGCAGGAGGTTTCTCTAGTTCGGATTTTTTTTTGGGTGTTTAGTTTTCTCCTTTCTTCTAGTTCGGCTGTAGGGGAGGGAGAGTTAGAATTTTTTTTTTGCGTTTTTCTGCTTCTCTTCTTGGATTTTGATGGTTGGGTGGTAGAGGTAGACATTTTAAATTTTCTTTTCTGTGTGAGCTGCGGTGTTGGGGAGATCGAGTGCTCTTCTTCCATTTCTTCTGTGTTCATCCGGAGATCGATTGGATTTTTTTTTAGAATTTTGTTTTGTTCTTCTTCTTCTCTTTGCTACTGCTGTGAGATTGTTCTTCTTCTGTTCTTCACTGCTGCTGTGAAGGTCCTACAACTGTGAGATGGTTCTGCTGTGAAGGTTCTGCAACTGTGAGGGGCTCCGGTATTTTTGGGGATTTTTCTTTCATCTCTTCTGTGCTACTGGGAAGGGAATCACACTCTCCATTTCGTCTGTGTTGATCTTGTCCATTTCTTCAGTGTCGACTTTTTCCATTTCTTTTGTGCCGGAGAGTCTGAACCAGTGGAATTGTTATTTTCATTTCTTCTGTGTTGATTTCATCATTTCTTCTGTTGTTGGGAGGGGGACTGCTGTGATGTTGTTTTTCTTCTTTTTGTTGTTCAACATTTGAGATGGTTGCAGGGGAGAGTTCGATCCAGTGAAAATTCTCCATTCTTCTGCATTTTATTTGTTAGTCTGGGAGAGATTGTTCTCATTCTTGTTCTGCAGTGGTAGCATTAGGAATTGGCTTTAGCAACAGTAAACTCTCGTTCTGGATTTTCTGTTCATCCCTCGAGCTGTGAGGGTTCAATGATCTGAAATTTTTATAGTTCATATTGCTTTCAGTTTAAATCTTTGATTGAGTTCTTTGATTTCTTCACTGTCTCATCTGGATCTTAGAATGTAATAAAATTGTGATATATCTCATGTTCTTGTTATTTCTTTTTGCATAATTGAAACGTTCATATGTTATTTCTTATTTTCTATCCGATCCTTGAGCTTTAAGAGTATTGTTTCGGTGTTTGTAGAGAGCTACTTTTGTTGACCGTTCATCCCCTGAGCTGTAGGGGTAAATTGGTTCGTTAGTTTCTAGTTAAGCTTTCTGTTTACCTATTTGATCCCTCAATTGACAGGGTACAGTGATACCAAGGTTCTTTAATTGCAATTTGCTTTATTAAGTTTGACATGTCGAGTGTGAGGGATTTGATTGGTGCAATTTACAAAATTAATTTTCATGCAATGTTATTTTGGTGAATAAGTGTTTGTTAGAATTGTTTCAAAAAGTAGTTTCTTAAGTCAAATTCTATTCAGCCTCTTTGTGGATATGACATGTTCTCACCACTCTATTAGTTCATTTTTACTATTTTAAATCTGTGAGACTAGAGAAGGTGAGCATATTGATTCGTGCACGAAACTCTAGACAACGGATGTGTACAATCAACAATGCCGCATTCATCTTGGCGCCATTGCCGAGGAGGCATTAGAGTTTGATTTAAATCTGCTTTCATTTGATTTTATTTGCATTGTGCTTCTTATTGACTTGATTTGGGCTTTTCATTTCAGATTTGCACAAGAAGTGGAGCATGGAGATTAGACTTGACATTTGAGCCCATTGGAGGAGGATAACTTGCTGATTTCTTTTCACATTTGCTTTCATTCAAAAATTTAGATAGAAGAGTGTGAGTGAAACTTGTAGTGAGGATTTTATGTACTCCTGTGCATGTACAGAGATTTCTTTCCCGTTGGCATGTAATAATTGGCCTTTTGGTGGTTTGGAATTGGTTTATAGTATCACTTTATATTTTCTTAGTTAAGTTTCATTTCATTTAGTTAAAAAAACAAATAAAAATAAAAAAAATCTAAATCTAAATTTTTTTTTCCAAATCGCTCTTTCATGTAAGCCGTTTGTTTGCAAATAAAAATTTCATCTCTCAAGATTAGAATCACTTGTTTTAGGTCATTCATCATTTTAATTGTCATTTGAATTCCATTTCTTTTTCTTGCATTGAAGAGTGCGGGGGAAAGGTAAGATTTCTATCTCTTGTTTCATGCATTAGACTTAGCATTAGAAAACCATTGTTTGGACTTGATTTGTTGTATTTCATTTTTGTAAAAGGGACTGCTTAAGGGCATCACCCTTCAGAAAAAAAATAAAAAGATAAGGTGAGGGATTTCATCACCCTTTCCTTTGCCCAAAAATCACAAAAATTTTCCACATTCTTGCATTTGCCTAAACTTTCAATAAAAACCAGTAGACTTGGCCCTAGGGTTCATAATTAGATTTGTCCTTTCTTAAATTCAAAACTTCTCTTTAAGTCTGGTGTCTAGGATTAGAGGTTAAAAAACTTATGCTTAAGTGAGTTAGAGGTTATTTAATTGGGTCCTTGCGAAAGCAAGGGGGGCCTCCTTCTACTCCACCTCTTACCTGTCCGGTACAAGAAGAGCTAGGATTGGGTTTAAGCAAGCATAAATCCAATTTTGAGAAAAATAACATAGGTCTAAGGAACACTTAGTGCTTAGGTTAATTTGTTTTGAAAGTGTTTGTTTGTTTGTTTGTGTTTGTTTATAAAAATTCATCAAAAATCAATAAAAATCCAAAAGTTCAAAAATCAAAAATAGAGGGCTTTTCAACTGTGTATGCTTGGTAGACGCTTCCTGAACATAGATTTGGCTCAACCTATAGACGAGATTGAAATATTCTTTCATAGGATGGCCAGCCAAGACCAAAACCAAGTTGCTAGAAATGTAGAGGAGGTCGCACCCAGATAGATGAAGGAGTACTTTATTCATTCTGATTATCAACATGCTACTTGCATCAGGCCGGAAATTCCTGCAAATCACTTTGAAATCAAGCCAGGAACCATTCAAATGTTGCCATCCTTCTATGGCAATCCCAATGAAGATCCCTATAAGCATATAGATGAGTTCCTAGAAATTTGTTCCACTGTAAGAATTCAAAATTTCACTGAAAATGCCTTAAGACTGACCCTGTGACGGCCCTCATTATACCGGTACGGTTATACCAACCCACGTCGGTATAGCGAGAGTCCTCACAGTGGGACATTTACCCAAACGATACAAACAGCTGAGATACACGCGAATATACGACAGAGTAGCGGAAGTAAAACACAACTGTCTTCATTCATTCATCATCCACATTAAACATACATGAAATTTGCAATTTACATTAAGAGCTAAAAGTTCACATAATTAAATTGCTGAAAATTAAGTACACAATGTCCACACTTATACAATTTTCTCATGATAGTTCTAGTATAATGTCACTTTTACATACTATGAAACAAAAAGGGGTACACTACTCCAACAATCTAAACTCCACGCTCGGAGTCCGTCTCTATCGTCTCCTCCACGAGAGTCTCGTCACCGTCTATACCTGTATGCCGAAGCAAGAAGTGAGTCTTAAAGACTCAGCAAGCAACACTACTCATAACATACACGTATAAGTCATAGCGGTTTCTACATGCACATTCACAAATTTCAACACATAGCATGCTAGTCATTTGAAAGTTGCAACCTATCATGAAAGTTCTACAATTTAATACATGGATCATGCTTTCAGATTTCTAAGAATAAAACTCACCTATCACATGCTCTCTATTCAATTTACTCCTGAAATTTTGCCTTTAAAGAACCAAGACATGAGAGCTACCAACATGAACACTGTGCATATATGAAGGGAAAGCACAACTAGCATGGATATTACATGTTCCTAAGCACATACATAGACATTTTCACATGCTCTAAGTTGCTGCTTTCACATGGTTTAATGGTTGTAAACCTACACATGAGAGCTACAATGTTGTTTAAAACATACCATGTGAACAACCAATCATGCTATTTTGTACACGTGCTCATCAATTATCCCTAACATGGATTCTAGACATTTTTGCACATATAAACATGATGATAACAACAAGAAATTACTGATTTCACATGGTTTCAGATTTGTCTCACATGGATTTCAATGTCATATTCTCACATTTTTAGTTTCACATTTTCTTTACACAAGTTTCCCATTTCACATGGTTGCACTTTACACATACACATTTCACATTGTCACTTACACATTAACACATGAACACATGCACATTACACATTCACATTTTAGGTGCCGTGACACATAGTCTAAACCACCAAAGAAGGACATATACACATCACATTACACATAGACGCCATCTAGGCATTACAATGGCGACTCTTGGACTGCGCAGACCGGGAGAACAAGTCTCCACCCTAACCAGTGGTACTTGTCCACCTCCAGGATTTCCCCCTAATGCCCTTAGGGTCACTTACACATTGAACTTTCTCAGGGGGACTTTTCCCTGATACAGTTCCACTGCCCTCTACGGAAGCAGTGTCACATTGGCACAGTTACACATTTACACATTTTACCGATTTTACACATAGTTTTACACATATCACTTTTCATCTCACTCACATGCATATCTCTATTTTCCTGACATGACACTACAGATTTCAGGAGTTTAACACACAGTAAATTCACCAATCAGGTTGGGTTTAAACGATATCTAATCACTTTACGATGACATGCATAATTTTTTTACATTTCACATGGAAAAATGCATAACTCCTTATATACTAGTCCAAATGACCTAAAAATTTAACCACATGCTATTTTCGGGTTCAAGATCATACATTCAATTTTTCAGATTTTTCTGAGCTAAATGGAATTTACAGAAAATCAAATACCTATTTAGCATGCTATTCATAATTTAAGTTGACATGGAGCTTAACACCATCATACATTTTTGCCACTTACTGTCTGAACAGAGACTACTGTTATATGCATGATCTGAAAATATAGAATTACCCTAAATCATACAACCATAGATCGATCACAACAATTCTTTCTTGCATGCCTTTTTATTTACCGAACCGAAATTAATAGCAATTTATGCAAGCATGGACAATTTATCAAAATTTGAGTACACATACACTGATCCACTAACTTCATGATCTGACAAAACTTAGGGCACTCCGACTAGTCCTAATCATAAAACATGGATTGGCAAGATCACCAACAAATCATGCTTGAAATTTCATGGAATAATAATTTCTAACATTCACCACCACACATCACACTCATCCACACACCACATTTACCAGTATACATAGTGTATAGGGTTACCATATATCCTCATCACGGAAAACCCATCGAAAATAATCGTATAAGAGGGCAGAACAGTTTACTGTTCTGTCCAGATGAACTCGGCGGCGGTCTCTGGCCGCTAACTCAGTGTCAGCGGCATGGTCAATGGACGCCAAGCATGATCTCAGCGTCCAGGGACCTTGCCGTTAATGCAGGTCTGTGCAGAACACAGACCCGAGCTCTCAAGATAGGGTGAATGTGGGGGTCAAGGACACGAAGAAAAATACACAAAAAATGTTAAAACCATCCTAGACTCATACGGGAACCTTATGGTAGGGTCACTTGCCTCTAGGAAATTGCTTTAATGGATCTAAATGCTCGGAGAAGCTCTCCTTGGGCAGTCCCAAGAAGTGCAGAAATGACCTCCAAGATCTCTTTCCTCCGGGCTCTTGGATGATCTCCACAGAAAGGAAATGTCGGGGAGGCCTTCCTCGATGATCCCTCTAGCCTCCAGTTGCAGTAGAACGCCGGACAAAGCTTCAGAAGTTCAGATTTTGGGGCTGCAAGTATGGGGTTTTCTCACAGCTCAGAAGCTAGGGTTTTTTTCTCCTCTGGTTTCTCTCTTGCAAAAGGGTGAAGAGAGGGTTTGGGGAGTAGATTCGGGTTTGGTATATGGGAGAGACTTCTCTCCCACTCACAGGGTGATATGATGTGTTTCAGAGCCGTTGGGGACAGCTCCCCAATGGGTGAGCTTCCTTGTTTCCGGAATTTCTGGCTCTACAACGCATGCAGGTCAGAGAAATAGGCGTCCACATTGTTAGACGCCAGGATTAGTGTTGGCATCCATGGGTGGACGCTGACACCACCTCAACGGCTAGGGGTTGACGCCAATCTGGCCTTCGGCCAGAACTCTAAATCATGCAGAAAACTATGCATGCCATGCATATATACATGCAATATGTATATGGTAGTGTATCCATACTATCACCATTCAATACATGCATTATTTACATCTAGTATAAACACATGCACACGTAATTGTACTAATTAATACATACGTAAATATGTATATACATACACAAGCACAAATATACACATACAAATACAAATAATGCGACGGAAATTCGAGGGCCTTACAGACCCTGTTCCCATTCACTTTAAAAGATAAGGCCAAACATTGGCTAGGAACCATAGGGAGAATCATTAGAACATGGCCAGAAATGCAGCAGGAGTTTTTGAAGAAGTTTTACCCCATTGGCCTCACTAACACCATGAGAAGAGTAATAACTGGATTCTCCCAACCCCCGAGAGAGTTAATGCATGAATCATGGGAGAGATTAAAAGAGTTGCTTAGAAAATGTCCCCACCATGGTCTGTCGAGGTGGCAAATAGTCCAAGCTTTTTATGAACGTCTGACAAAATCAAATAGGCAGATGGTTGATGCCTCATGTGGAGGAGCATTCATGACTAAGAGCGAGGATGAGGCATATAATCTATTTGAAACATTGAGTGAGAATTCTATCAATCATGCCTCACTTCACTCTTATGAGAGAGCACTAGGACCTATAAAGAAGGCTGGGTTGTATGAATTAAGAGGGAGAGGAGAATCAGATTCTAGGGTAGAAGATTTGTTAGATAGACTTGATCAGAGATTGGAGCAGAAGTTGGAACAAAAATTTGATCAATTACTATCTTTAACTAGGTGAGCCACACCCAAAATTTCTCAACCATCTGAAACTTGTGCTATGTGTGCTAGCTCAACTCACCCCATAAATGCTTGTCCCACTACTACCCAATTGCCCCCTTTTATTCAAAAGCAAGTTCAAGTTGCCCAAGGTTTTTACAAACCCTCATACGATCCATATTCTAACACATACAACCCTGGTTGGAGAAATCACCCGAATTTATCATGGAAAAATCAATCTGAACAAGTGTCTCAACTTTCTTTTAAGCAATCCATGTATGGTCAATCCTATCCCAATCAGAATCTAGGATTTGGCCAATCCTCTTACTCCAAACCTCCACAAGTCCAAGGAAATCAAAACTCCAATCAATTTACTCATATCAATTTCCAGCAACCTTCATATAATCAACCACCACCTCCTCAGCCCAATTGGGAAGATAAAATAAATCAACTCCAAAACATGATGACGACTCTATGCCAAACTGTGCAAGAACAACAAAGTCAATATCAAAATCAAAACCAAAATTTTCAACAAAATTTGGCAAGGATACAGTCCCAAATTGCTGAAGTATGTCAAAGGAGGGAATCAGGTCAGCTGCCAAGTCAAGCTATAGCAAACCCAAGGAACAATCCACCCGGATTTTATCAGAACCAGCAATACCATCAAGTCCAGGGGTACAGACCACCTGCTCGCCAAAATGCACTTCCACCACCAAACCCACAACAAGCTTTTGTCCAGAACATTCCAGCACCACAAAACCAGAGTCAACCTATACAACAGGGCCCTCCTTCTGCCCAAGCTAGGGGCCCCCAAGTAGAGAATGTAAAAACTGTGTCTACCTTAAGAAGTGGAAGAATCAGAACAAATCCTCACCCACACATGTCAACATTGCATAAGGATAAAGAAAATGAAAATGAAATTTAAATTGAAATTGAAGAAGAGATTGAAGAAAAAGTTGAAAAAGAAAAATTCAAAGGAAAAGAGAAAATAACTGAAGAACCTCTAGACAAAATCAAAATGAATGAAAACCCAAGTTGTTACATTCCAAGAGTCCCTTTTCCTGAAGCTCTAAAGCCAAAATCTAAAAACAAACCAACTGGTAATGAAGAACTCTTGGAACTCTTTAAGCAAGTGCACATCAACATTCCTCTCCTTGATGCCATCAAGTATGTGCCTGCTTATGCCAAATTCTTAAAAGAAATGTGTACTCCAAAATGTAAAGTGAGGAATAAAACTGAAACAATCATTCTTCCAGAAATTGTGAGTACCATTATCTTGAACCAACTCCCTAAAAAGCTCAAAGATCCAGGCACTCCACTAATTCCTTGCACCATCGGTGGAGTCACTTTTGAAAGCAGCCTTTTGGATTTGGGAGTCAGTGTCAATCTCCTACCTTTTTCTATTTTTGAGAAATTCAAGCTAGGAGAATTGAAACCCACTTCTGTTGTCCTTCAACTAGCTGATCGTTCTGTCACCACTCCTAAAGGCTTCGTTGAGGATGTCATTGTGAAAATCAATGATTGTTATTTCCCTGCCGATTTCATCATTCTGGACATGAACACTTCTCAAGATTTAACTCAGTCCACCATCATCCTTGGTAGACCTTTTTTGGCCACAGCTAGAGCTAACATTGATTGTGCTACCGGGATGATGGATATATCATTTGGGGATAGGCGGGTTAGTATCAATATTTTTAGGGCATCTTGGCATCATGTTGAAGGAGAGAGTTGTCTAGTGGTAGACTCCTTGGAAGAATCTTGTGTGGAAGAAGCAGTAGACCAACCCTATGCTCTAGGGTTTGAGGGAGAGGAAGGACAATTTAGTTCCCTATTTTAGAATGATGATCCATCATTTCTGTTAGAGTGTCCTCCTAAGGTTGAGCTAAAACCACTCCCTACTAGTTTAAAGTACATCTTTTTAGGAGAGAATGAGACTTGGCCCGTTATAATTGCTAGTGATCTTGAAGAAGGGCAGGAGAAGAAATTGATGGAAGTCTTGAAAAGTCACAAGAAAGCTATAGGTTGGACAATAGATGATTTGAGAGGGATAAGTCCTTCAGTGTGCACACATCGCATATACTTGGAATAAAATGCTAAAAGTTCAATAGAAATACAAAGAAAGCTTAATCCCAACATGAAAGAAGTTGTTAAGAAAGAAATTGTCAAATGGCTTGATGCTGGATTCATTTATCCCATCTCTGATAGTCAGTGGGTTAGTCCAACTCAAGTTGTGCCTAAAAAGTCAGGACTAACGGTAATTCAAACTGAAAAGGGTGAGCTCATTCCCACTAAGCTGGCTACAGGATGGAGAGTGTGCATTGACTATCCCAAATTGAATGCGATGACCAAGAAAGATCATTTCCCCTTGCCTTTCATTGACCAAATCTTGGAGAAACTTGCAGGCCAAAAATTGTTTTGCTTTCTTGATGGATATTCAAGGTATAACCAAGTGGCTATTCACCCTGAAGATCAAGAAAAGACCACTTTCACATGCCCATTTGGAACCTTTGCCTTTAGACGCATGCCCTTTGGGCTGTGCAATGCCCCTGCAACTTTTCAACGTTGCATGCTGTCTATCTTTTTTTTTTTGGGGGGGGGGATTACTTAGAAGTCTATCTTCTTAGATATGGTTGGGGATTACTTAGAAGTCTTCATGGATGATTTTTCTGTATTTGGAAGTGACTTTGATTTGTGCCTCGACCATTTGACTGAAGTGCTCAAAAGATGCATTAATGCCAATCTTGTTTTAAGTTGGGAAAAGAGCCACTTCATGGTTAAGGAAGGGATTGTCTTAGGGCATATTGTCTCAGAGAGAGGGATAGAGGTAGATAAAGCCAAGGTAAATCTCATTTTCGAATTGCCTCCTCCCAACTCTGTCAAACAAATTCGATCCTTCCTTGGTCATGCTGGATTCTATAGGATGTTCATCAAAGACTTTTCCAAAATTGCAAAGCCATTGACTTCTTTGTTAAAAACACTCCTTTCATTTTTGACGAAGCTTGTCATAAAGCATTTGAGGACTTAAAAGACATTTTAACCAGAGCTCCAATTCTACAATCTCCAAACTGGTCATTACCATTTGAAATAATGTGTGATGCTTCAGACTTTGCAATAGGTGCTATTTGGGTCAGAAAATTGATAAAGGATCTATAGTGATTTATTATACAAGCAGAACATTGAATGACACTCAGATTCGATACACAACCACTGAGAAAGAGCTCCTAGCTGTTGTCTTTTCCTTAGAGAAGTTCAGATCCTACCTTTTAGGAGCCAAAATTATTGTTTTCACTGACCATGCTGCCTTAAGGCATTTGCTTGCCAAAAGGATGCCAAGCCTAGGTTGATAAGATGGATTCTATTATTACAGGAGTTTGATTTGGAAATACATGATAAGAAAGGGTCTAAGAATGTGGTAGCTGACCATTTGTCCAGAATAGTTGCCCCAGACTCTATGCCTATTAGAGATGCTTTCCCAGATGAGTACATTTTAGTTGTCTCCAATATTTCATCTCCATGGTACGCTCACATTGTGAATTATAAAGTCATTGGACAAGTACCTGGAGATTGGACCAAAAATGAAAGAGAGAGATTCTTTGCTAGGGACAAGTATTTTATTTGGGAGGACCCGGAGCTATTTTTCATAGGACCAGACCAAGTGATAAGATGTGTCCCTGAGAGTGAGCATCAAAGTGTCCTCAAGTTTTGTCATTCTCTTGCTTGTGGAGGGCATTTTTCAGGAAAGAAGACCGCTGCTAAGGTCTTAGACTCTAGTTTCTATTGGCCTACGTTGTTTAAGGATGCCCACCAATTTTGTAAGGCCTGTCCTAGATGTCAAACCATGGGAAACATTTCTAAGAAGGATATGATGCCTCTTAACCCCATTTTGGTTGTAGAAATTTTTGATGTATGGGGAATAGACTTTATGGGACCTTTTCCACCGTCCTTTGGATACACATACATTTTAGTTGCTGTTGAGGCCATTGCCACAAAGACCAATGATCATAAAGTGGTCATCAAATTTGTTCAGAAAAACATCTTTTCGAGATTTGGGTGGCCCAAGGCAATCATTAGTGATGGAGGACCGCATTTCATTAACACTCAGTTTAGGACCCTCCTAAGGAAGTATGGGATCACCCATAAGCTGGCAACACCTTACCATCTGCAAACTAGTGGCCAAGTGGAAGTATCAAACAGGGAGATTAAGAACATTCTTCAGAAGTCGGTTAGGCCTGATAGGAAAGACTGGTCAGAAAGGTTAGATGATGCATTGTGGGCCTACCGAACCGCTTTCAAAACTCCCATTGGAATGTCCCCTTACCAGCTTGTTTTTGGAAAATCTTGTCATCTGCCGGTAGAACTTGAGCATAGAGCCTATTGGGTTATTAAACAGGTAAATCTTGATTTAGCCCAAGCTGGTCAACAAAGGACCCTTCAGCTGAATGAGCTAGAAGAGCTCAGAAATGAAGCCTATGAAAGCTCCAAGATCTATAAAGCCAAGGCCAAAGCATTCCATGACAAACACATTCATAGAAAAACTTTTCAAGTGCATGATAAGGTTTGGTTGTTTAATTCTAGGCTTCGTCTATTTCCGGGAAAATTGAAGTCCCGATGGGATGGTCCTTACACTGTCGTCAAAGCTTATCACAATGGTGTTGTTATTATTCTTGATTCTAAAACTGGACAATCATTCACTGTTAATGGGCAAAGGTTAAAGCATTTCTTTGAAAGCCCATCTTCCATGAAAATTGAGTCTAGCAAGCTAGATGAGCCAAATAGAGCTTAATTGTGTTTGGCTAAAGACGATAAACTTAGCGCTTTTGGGAGGCAACCTATGTGTACAGATTTCCTTTATCAGGTAATTCTTTGTCTTACTTTCTTTTCCTGTAAATAAATTGGGAAGGGTAGAATAAGCATGCATTCATAGTCCTCACCCTAACCAGTGCTTCATTTTTTCTTTTTAGATTGTACATATGCAAATAAAAACTTCACAATGTTTCATCTTTGAATAAAATGCTTGGCATTGCAAAACACAGACTATGTGTCTTATCTTTAACCATTAAAATTTTGTAGTTGTCACATTCCTTTGCAAACATCCATGTTAGGTGGCCTCTAGTAAAAGATTACATGTACTTTTTGTCTACCTTATGTAAGGATTTATGGTAAGAAGTTTTTATACACACACTACACAGCCACTTAGACTAGCTGAACCCGAATATAGCAAATTTGTCGAGGCTAGTAGGAGAGAGGTGATTGGTTTTCTCCCTTCCCCTTAAGTGAATTGCGAAGGAAGTGAAGGCATGTGATCAAGGAACCTGACTGCCCATCCTTCCTTTAAGAGGAAAAAAAAAAAGAAAAAAAAAACAAAAGCAAAAGAAAAAAATATCCATGAAAAATGCCCCGGATCTGAGTAAAGTTGGACTCGCTACTCTTGAAAAGTGATGGGTTGTGCAGCATTATGGATGAAAAAGAAAGAAAATTATGAGTGCACAACGTGCAAATAAAGGGGCAAAGTCCTCAGCTCAGAGAAATAATCCTCAAGTAAGATGGGCAGAATGGAACTAAGAGAAATAGCCCAATCTGACTGAGTAAGGATCTTATTCCACAAATCTTTTCTTCTCTCTCGAATTAATCTAATCTCAAGTACTAGCTGAGGCAGAGGAGCTCCAGGAGGGCTGATGTAAACTCTTAAGTGAGCTATCATCTGTGCACTAATTTCTTGCCTTAAGCCCTTACAATTAGGAAAGGTATATATCCGTATTAATCTTTTACATGATGGCTACTTAGCATGAGACATTACATCTTTTAGTCCTACATTTGGAGTAATTTTTATTGTTAAGGGACTAGCAATGTTCAAGTAGGGGGGAGTGATAATTGCAAAAATTTTCATGTTAAAGTTCATACATATAGTTGAGTTTAGACATTCGTTGTCTGTAAATATTGTGATATTTGATTGTAATTTTCAATTCATCCATGGATAAGTTTTTGAACATATTAGTTAAATTTTCGGGTAGAACACATAGTTAGATTCTCATTTAATAAAGTCGATGTCAATTGAATAGTTCTTTTCTTTTTTTTGTAGGTATATTGTACATAAATAAATTCTTGGTCTTAGATTTTAATAAACAATCTTCTAAATAATTCTTATAAATATTAATTTGTAACTAAATCAGATTTTAAATAAATTTTAGTTAAATAAATAACCTTATCCAATATCATCATGCCACATAGCCCCACCCCTCATGAGTCCATTGTGCCAGAATTTTTTTCACCACCACTGATCCATTGCACCATTTCTCTCGTCCAATCAGAATTAGCCACGCATCTCACTTCATCCCTTTTATTCTTTTTCCCAAGTCAACCGAAGCTGGAAGAATCCAGATGCAGCAGTTGGGCGGCTAGAGGCTGGGGCGTGCAGAGCAGCTGCACAGCGGCTGGGGTGTGGAGTTCTAGTGGATGGCAGTTGGAGCTCTGGCGGGATGGAGGTGTGTGAGAGGCGGGCGCAGTGGGTCTGATGCAGGCACCAGGCGTGTGAAGCTGGCGGAGGGCGATGGCGCTCCGGATCTAGGCGTGCATGGAGTCGGTGTTGAAGCTGGTGTGCGTGAGCTGAGGTGGCGGCCGGCACGATGGTGCAGTGCAGCTGAGGTGGCGGCCGACGTGATGGTGCAGAGCAGCTGGAGGCGATGCTGCACAGCGACTGGAGGCGGTGCGCAGGGGATGGCGATGGAGCTGGGCATGTATGGAGCTGGTGCGGCTGGGATGTGTACAACTGGAGGCGGGAAGCGCAGCTCGTGTGCGTTGGCGGTGTGTGAAGCAGAGGCGGTGCACGCAGATCTGCTGAGGTGGATGGAGCTCGTGCGTGCGGATTTGCTGAGGCGATGGAGAAGGCGGGAAGAGGAGCTCTCCTTGAAGGTTCAGACGCCTATAAAAGGACCCCAAGGTCCTCAGAGCAGGAGGCTTCTCTAGTTTAGATTTTTTTTTGGGTTTTTAGTTTTCTCCTTTCTTCTGGTTCGGCTGCAGGGGAGGGAGAGTTAGAATTTTTTTGGGGTTTTCTGCTTCTCTTCTTGGATTCTGATGGTTGGGTGGTAGAGGTAGACATTTTAAATTTTTCTTTTCTATGAGACTGCGGTGTTGGGGAGATCGAGTGCTCTTCTTCCATTTCTTCTGTGTTCATCCAGAGATCGATTGGAATTATTTTTAGAATTTTGTTCTGTTCTTCTTCTTCTCTTCGTTGCTGCTGTGAGATTGTTCTTCTTCTTCTCTTCACTGTTGCTGTGAAGGTCCTGCAACTGTGAGATGGTTCTGCTGTGAAGGTTCTGTAACGGTGAGATGGTTCTGCTGTGAAGGTTCTGCAACTGTGAGGGGCTCTGGTATTTTTGGGGATTTTTCTTTCATCTCTTCTGTGCTACTGGGAAGGGAATCACACTGTGACGACCCTCATTATACCGGTACGTTATACCAACCCACGTCGGTATAGTAAAGGTTATCACAGCGGGACATTGACCCGACACTAACAATTGATTGAGATGTACACAAATATAGATACAGAGTCGCGGAAGTAAAGGACTAACTGTCATCACATTTCATCATCCACATTTGACATACAAGATCCATATAGCAAATTAAAAGACTAAACTTTCATAATTGAAATTAAACCAAAATACATTGTCCACAAGATTAAGGTTCTACATTTTAATACATAATTTGTCCACAATTACAAAATGATAACTCTAATACAAGCTACAATTTACATACTATGAAACGAAAAGGGCACAACGAAGACTCCGCCAACTAGTCTCCACGCTCGGAGTCACTCTCCACGGTCTCCTCCAAAGGTACCGGGTCACCAACTAAACCTGTACGCCGAAGCAAGTAATGAGTCTAAAAGACTCAGCAAGTAACTCCATACACATCATTCATGCATACATCACAGTAGGTTCCACTAATTCAATTACAAGGCAACATACAACCTATCATGGTAATTCTACCAAATCAAAACACATGGTACATGGTTTAAGATGTTTCAATAACACTTCCTATCACATGCTTTCTACTCATTTAATCACATGAAGGCTACACTTCCAATTTGACTATAACATGATAGCAATTTACATGGAACTAGAAGTATCATAGCATGAATTATTCTCTCATACTCTAACACATTCACTTCACATGGTTACACATTCCCATATTTCTCATGGTTCATTTTCTTTCAAACAATTCACATATACACATGTTCACATTCTAACCTAATAATTCACATGATTTCACATTCACATTCACATGTTCACGTATACACATTTTACACATGTTCACACATACACATTTTACACTTGTTCACAATCACATTTCACATATTATTTGCCGTGACACATAGTCCAAACCACCACTAGAAGGACACATCACATACACATAACACATAGCACATCACCTAGGCAATACAGTGATGACTCTTGGCACTGCGCAGACCGGGAGAACACGTCTCCACCCTAACCAGTGGTACTTGTCCACCTCCAGGATTTCATCCTAATGCCCTTAGGATATCTTAACACATTGAACCTTCCCATGGGGACTTTTCCATGGTACAGTTCCACAGCCCTCTATGGAAGCAGTGTCACACACGGCACATTTTTCACATTTCACATTCCGATTAACCCACGTTTTACATATGATATTCACACTTTCTTATTTATGCACATGGTTCTGTTCTTCCCTAGCATGATGCCACTAATAACAGAAATCAAGCATTTAGTAGCTCTCATGGGTTAGTTGGAACGCACATCATTTAACCTTAATCATGGTACATGTAATTATAACTCATTTTCACATGGAAATCCCATAGTGTAGGCTACTGTTATCAAATTTTCCTGAAAATTTAACCACATGCTGTTTTCGGGTATAAGAACACACATGCAAATTTTCACATTTTTCGGAATTCACATGTATTTATAGAAATTGAAACATCCAGTTTCATGCCATTCATGAGTTAAATTAACATAGAACATGACATGGATTTCAGATCTGATCATGTACAATCATAAATCACACATACATATTGACACAAGAAATTTTCTAAAATTTATTTCCCAACACATGATTTACTAAATTTTTCACAAGATGTACACATGTTTTCTATTTCTCATTGCAGGAATTATAAAAATTCACATGAATATGGGGAAATTCCCAAATTTGCAGGGCATGGACTGATACATATAAAAATGGTTCATAAAATTTTACAGCATTTAATTCCTCAGGAATCATGAGAACAAAATTAAACATGCATAACCTCTTTCCTACACATGCCTTTCAGTAATTCTAATAATTATTTCCATCCACAGAAAAATACAAGAATTTCACACACATCACATTATCTATTTTACATAACATATAAAATTTACATTATATCCTCATGCGCCAAAGTCCGGAAATTAAAGATATAGGGCAGAACAGTTCACTGTTCTGTCAAGAAGAACTTAACGGCATACTCTGGCCGTTCACAAGAGTTGGCGGCAACATCGTTAGCCGCTGACTCAAGATCTCAACGGCAACATCTCTTGCCGTCAAGTTCGGACCTGTGTAAAAACACAGTCCGAGCTCTAAAGAATGGTGAATGTAGGGGATCCAGGACACGAGGAAAATCCATAAAAATGATAGAAACCTCCTAGACACATACATGGACAAGGTGCAAGGGTTACTTGCCTTTGGAAAAACCTCCAAGGGGATCAAAAGGGCCGGAGAAGCTCTCCTTGGGCAGTCCCAAGAAGCCTCCAAGATGCCTCCACTCCGGCTTCTGTGATGCTCCCCTCTGAAATCCGGGGCCGGGGATGTGTAGCCGGATGTGTTGTCCTCCTTGTCGAGGTAGATCGCCAGGAAGAGCCT
This sequence comes from Colocasia esculenta, assembly GCA_014218235.1. Classification (NCBI taxonomy): domain Eukaryota; kingdom Viridiplantae; phylum Streptophyta; class Magnoliopsida; order Alismatales; family Araceae; genus Colocasia; species Colocasia esculenta. Next base: position 119,284,321 of record CM024757.1, on the reverse strand, counting down.
TGGATCGCCGGATCAAAGCTCTCAAACCTCAGGTTTTCTCACAGCTCACTAGGGTTTTGTTTTCTCTTTGCAAAGAGCCAAGAGGGCTCTAGAGGTTCCAACAAGGGCTCTCTTATGAGAGGACCCTCTCACCCCACGCAAGAGATCGGTTGGAAGGCCAAGGAGCCGTTGGGGGAGTGGTTGCCACGCCCCATCAAGCATGGCACACCATGCTGCTGCGGTCAGACCTGCCAGGAAGTAGACGTCTACCGATATTGCCGCCTACTTACAAATGGACGTCCACCTATATGGACGTTAACAGTAAGTGAACGTCCATCCATGTTGACGTCGACTAACCCTCTGGCCGGAACCCAAAGCCATGCAAACCCTAATTCCTCCTAAGTATATACATGCAGTACATAGGGTGTAATGTACACACTCATTAAATCACGAAATCGACCGATATACACAACTAAGTATATACATACATTCATAAGTACACCAAGTAATGTATACATAATACTTACATGATAATGCATATACATATACAAGCATAAAATTGCACATAATAAAATAATGAGGACAAAATTCGAGGGCCTTACACACACTCTCCATTTCGTCTGTGTTGATCTTGTCCATTTCTTCAGTGTCGACTTTTTCCATTTCTTTTGTGCGGGAGAGTCCGATCCAGTGGAATTGTTATTTTCATTTCTTCTGTGTTGATTTCGTCATTTCTTCTGTTGTTGGGAGGGGGATTGCTGTGATGTTGTTTTTCTTCTTTTCGTTGTTTAACATTTGAGATGGTTGCAGGGGAGAGTTCAATCCAGTGAAAATTCTCCATTCTTCTGCATTTTATTTGTTGGTCTGGGAGAGATTGCTCTCATTCCTGTTCTGCAGTGGTAGCATTAGGAATTGGCTTTAGCAATAGTAAACTCTCGTTCTGGATTTTCTGTTCATCCCTCGAGCTGTGAGGGTACAATGATCTGAAATTTTTATAGTTCATATTGCTTTCAGTTTAAATCTTTGATTGAGTTCTTTGATTTCTTCACTGTCTCATCTGGATCTTAGAATGTAATAAAATTGTGATATATCTCATGTTCTTGTTATTTCTTTTTTCATAATTGAAACGTTCATATGTTTTTTCTTATTTTCTATCCAATCCTTGAGCTTTGAGAGTATTGATTCGGTGTTTGTAGAGAGCTACTTTTGTTGACCGTTCATCCCCTGAGCTGTAGGGGTAAATTGGTTCGTTAGTTTCTAGTTAAGCTTTCTGTTTACCTGTTTGATCCCTCAATTGACAGGGTACAGTGATACCAAGTTTCTTTAATTGCAATTCTGCTTGTTATTTGATTAAGTTTGACATGTCGAGTGTGAGGGATTTGATTGGTGCAATTTAAAGAATTAATTTTCATGCAATGTTATTTTGGTGAATAAGTGTTTGTTAGAATTGTTTCAAAAAGTAGTTTCTTAAGTCAAATTCTATTCAGCCTCTCTGTGGATATGACCTGTTCTCACCACTCTATTAGTTCATTTTTACTATTTTAAATATGTGAGATAGTTTAGAGAAGGTGAGCATATTGATTCGTGCACGGAACTCTAGACAACGGAAGTGTACAATCAACAATGCCTCATTCATTCATCATCAAAATCATTTAAGTACAAACATCATGCATGAGAACCCAACAGACTCTACTGTAGGCACCCTAAGCTCGGGTGGCCCGCCTTTCCCTCCAGTCCCAACGGAGGACCCCTGCGGCCGTGCCACACCCGTTTCTTTCCCTTCAAATAACCCTCTGGACACTTCTCCAGAGTCCTCTGTAAATATCAACCCTAGTTTAGGCTCAAGGGTAGAATCTAGAAAGTCCCCGTCCTTGTCTAGGAAGAGTAAGGGTAGTGGCATACCCCGTAGATATTTAATGGATCTGGTACAAAGGTGTGGCGCTCTTCTAGCTGTCGAAGAGTTCATCCAAGAAGCAGTCATTCTAAACATAGAAGCTCAGCATGAAGAGGAGGGGCTAGACGACGGATTTGGAGTTTATGAAATCTTAGCTGAGGAGGACCCAGTGAATGAAGAAGACGGTGAAATAGAGGACGCTGCCGAGATGTATGCCAGTGGCATGAGGAGATTTGATGAACCTACATCGGCAGGGATGAACCCACTAAAGAGGTAAACATTGGAACAGAAGAAGAACCCAGGCTCTTGACCATAGCTTCTAATCTCCCTCCCGAAGAAGAAGAGGTGCTCATAGAGATGCTAAGGGAGTACAAAGATTCATTTGCCTGGTCATACGATGACATGTCCGGCATTGACCCCGAATTGGTGGAACATAGGTTAATCTTGAAGCCGGGGGCAATAGCTGTTAAACAAAAATTGAGGCGGTTCCTCCCCCACATTGCTTTGAAGATGAAGGAGGAGATCGATAAACTACACAAAGCTAAGTTCATCCGTGTAGTCCTTATCCTTTTTGGGTGTCCAATATAGTTTCGGTGATGAAAAAGGACGGAAGAGTACGAATCTGCATAGACTTCCAGGACTTGAATAGGGCATGTCCAAAGGACGATTTCCCATTACCTCATTTGGATGTTTTGATTGATAACATCGCCGGGTTTGAAACCCTTTCATTCATGGATGGTTACTCAAGATATAATCAAATCTGTCTAGCCCCGGAGGACCAAGAGAAGACCTCCTTCACCACGCCCTGGGGAACTTATTGTTATGTGGTCATGCCGTTTGGACTAAAAAATGTCGGCGCCACTTATCAAATGGAAATGTTAGCAATCTTCCATGATATGATTCATATTGATGTCGAGGTTTACGTGGATGATATTGTGGTGAAGTCTCGGACCCGAAGTAAACATTCCTCCGTGCTTGCCGGGTGTTTCGGCACGCACAAGAGTATCAATTGTAGATGAATCCAAAGAAGTGCGTATTTGGGGTTTCCTCAGGCAAGTTGTTAGGTTTCATAGTCAGCAAGCGGGCGATTCAAATAGACCTGAACAAGGCCAAGGCAATAAATGAGATGCCTCCTCCTAAGAACATATCTGAGCTTCGAGGACTAATTGGTCGACCACAGTTCATAAGAAGATTCATATCTCAGCATTCCCAAAGGTGTCATCCTTTCTATGAACTGTTGAAAGGGGGAGTCAAATTTGAATGGAATGTTAAATGCCAAGAAGCCTTTGATGAGCTTAAGAGCTATCTGATGAATCCGCCCGTGCTGCAAGTGCCTGTCTCAGGAAAACCCCTAATCCTATATTTGTCGACTATTGAGGACTCCCTAGGAGCTGTCCTTGCTCAACATGATGATTCAGGCAAAGAAAGGGCAGTCTATTACCTATCTAGGCTCTTCAATCCTTCCGAGCTCAAGCTCACTACAATGGAGAAAACATGTGCAGCGCTAGTGTGGGTAGTGCAGAAATTGAAGCACTACTTCCTAGCCCATCAGGTGAGTTTGATTTCTAGAATAGACCCTATTAGGTATCTTCTAGAGAAGCCAGTCCTCTCCGACAGATTGGCACGTTGGCAGAGCTTCTTATCTCAATTCGATATCACCTTTATAGTCTAGAAGGCTATAAAAGGGTACGCCATTGCTGAGCACCTTGCTCACCTTCCTCTTCCTCATTGTGACACGGTCCAGGAGGAATTTCCTGACGAAAACCTATCACTCATCTCTCACGATCCCTTCTGGTCGCTCCATTTCGATGGGGCTCTCAATTCTAGGGGACGGGGCATAGGTGCTATCTTGCTCACCTCAGAAGGGATCGCAATTCCACTGCCTTATCAGCTTCAGTTCCCTACCACTAATAATGTTTTTGAGTATGAGGCTCTCCTAGCCAGTCTAAAGCTTGCCTATCTCTTAGGCACACGTCATCTCAAGATCATAGGAGATTCTCAACTTGTCCTTCGGCAGGTCCTTTCTACCTACCGCACTCGTGACCCTAAGCTCAAACCTTGTCAAGATCTAGTCACTCTCTTAGCCAAGCAATTCCGCAAACTTATCTACATTCACACTTCTCACTCTCAGAACATCTTGGCTGATGCCTTGGCATCTTTGGCCTCATCTCTCTCCTTCCCTCTCAGCTGCAGCATTGAGACTATCATTGTCCAGAGGTTAGAAGCACCCTCCACTCAGGATCCTTGGTTCAATAACCTCAGGAGCTCTTTAGTGTTGAAGGCAGAGAGAAGAGAAGTGAAGGAAGTAATGCTTATGGAACTAGGAGAAATGATGGAAGAAGAAAGGCCATGGTACCATGAGATCAAGCAATATTGCAAGGACGGTACCTTCCCTGAAGAAGCTGAAGTTGAGGATAGAAGAGCCATCCGTAGAGCCGCGCTAAGATATACTATCGTTGGAGAAGTGTTGTACAGATGCGCTCTAAATGGAATACTCCTCAGGTGCTTGTCGGACGAAGAAGCCTGGAAGGTGGTGGAAGGAGCCCACTCTAGTGAGTGTGGAGGGCATGTGAATAGCCAAATGCTAGCTAAGAAAATCCTTAGGTAGGGCTATTACTGGCCGACCCTAGAAGAAGACTGTGTCATCTACATCCGTAGGTGTGTTAAGTGCCAGCTCCATGCCGATAAGATCCATGCTCCATCTTCCTCCTTACATCCACTATCTTCCCCTTGGCCATTCTCCATGTGGGCCTTTGATATCATTAGACCTCTCGGTGATCCTAATGCTCAAATTAAATAAAAATCCTGCATCCTGACTGCTACTGAGTACTTCACCAAGTGGGCCGAAGCAGAAGCATTTGTAGAGATCAAAGGTTCAACCGTGTGCAGGTTCAGTATGAAGAATATCATCTCGTGGTTTGGAGTGCCAAGCGGCATCGTCACTGACAATGGACCCCAGTTCATATCTCAAGAGCTTCAGGACCTATGTAAGAAATTCAATATTTCTCTGCATCATTCGTCTTCGTATTATCCACAGGGCAACGGTCAAGCCGAAGCCATAAATAAAACACTTTTGAAAATTTTAAAGAAAACTTGTGAGTCTCATAAATTTACTGATTGACCTGAGAAACTGATTGAGGCTCTATGGGCCTACCGCACCTCCGTCCGCACACCCATTGGGCAAACTCCCTTTTCTCTTACTTATGGGATGGAGGCGGTATGTCCACATGAGATCCTCATTCCTTCGCTAAGGGTACATCTGGACAAAGAACTTAACCTCGATGAACATCGAGAGGCATTACTTACACATCTGGAACTCCTAGACGAGCGGCGTCTGGCCGTAGCCGATCACGTGCTTTCATATCAAAATAGACTCTCAAGATCTTTTCAAAAGAAAGTGATTGAACGCAAATTCCAAGAAGGAGACATGGTCTTGAAGTGAATTTTCATAAAACCTGGAGGTCCTAGGTCAAAATTGCAAGCAAATTGAGGGGGGTCGTACATCATAAAGGATGTGTACCCTGGGAACGCATATAGGCTAGTAAATGCCGAAGGTGAGGAGCTCTCTCACCCGCGGAATGGGTTGTACCTTAAAAGATTCTATCCTTAATAAAAGATTTTCGATAGTGACACCATTTTGTAAAAGAACACTGGTTGTTGTGAGTCTCACATCTGTCTTATTGTCGTTAGGCCCCCCCTGGGTTCGGCCAATACACACACATAACACGACAACCCGCGGTCAATTTTCCCTAGACACAGATGTTCGTACTTAGCCCTAGTGTAGGAGAGCAAAGCTCTTTTCTTTTCCTGCTCGGACACGGTCTAGGGGAAAAAGGACGCTAACTTGTAGACAAATGAGGGTGTAAATCATGTGTGCATGAAGTCTCAAAGAGAGACGGTCAATTACAAAAGAAAGAAGAAATAACGAAAGAACAATAGTGAAAGAAAATGCAAATGAGGGCATGGCAAAGAGTGGTAGTACAGATCCCCGCGGGACGCCCTTGAGCCCAGTCGTACGCATGCCCCAAGTAAAAGCAAAAGACCACAAAGTCTCTGGACAACAAATAGAATCCATATGGGCCACACCCTCGTAAGTCAAACAAGCCAGTGTCCTAGGCACCAACGCCAAGTTTTATCCCTTTCAATCTTCCTATCCTCACTTATGACCGGATCACTCCCACACTTGGTCTGTGCAGGAACCCTAGTGACTAGGGGCAATCAGCCATAAGGGAGTCAAGAAAAACAAATGCACGCCGCACCCAGAGGATATTTAACAGCTAAGGATGGGAGGTGAGGTTTGCAACCAACTGTCCAAACGCAAAAGGTGTCGCTAGAGAAAATCCCAAAATCCAAAAAAATTGTGAAAATCCCAAAATCCAAAAAAAATGAGAAAATCCCAAAATCCAAAAAATGAGAAAAATCCCAAAATCTAAAAAATGAGAAAATCCAAAAATCCAAAAAAATGAGAAAATCTCAAAATCCAAAAAAATAGAAAATCTTAAAATAAAAAAATAGAAAATCTCAAAATAAAAAAAATTAGAAAAATCAAAATCCAAAAAAATAGAAAACCCCCAAAATTCAAAAAAAAAATGTACATAACATTTTCTTTTAGCATGCATTATTTTCATTTATTTTCTACCTATTTAAATAAGGCTCAGCCCCTTGACTGCTATGAAGTTAGAGTCACTCCTTGTTTAATGCAAGGGGCTGAGTCAAAGATTAGATCTAACATGTTTTGCTAAGTGCGTAGGGGCAAGGAACTCTGGATCAAGCACAATGATGTACTCAGTCTATTCTCTTCCTCTCTCTCGGATCTCATGTCACACTCGTGCCAATCACAATTCATTCCAATAATCACAAACATTGGCACCAAAATGTAAAAGATCCACTAAAGATAAACATCATGTACAAAGGTAAAGGGGGAGGTGGCTCACAAGCTCCTCACTATCCGCCGCCACTCTCCCTAGATCCCTCCTGCCTCTCGGGCGGGGGTGGCATCTCGCCGCCGCCCCTACCACTCCGGCACTCATCTCTCCTGCCCAACGTCTCTCCTCCTCCTCGTTCCTCCGACGGCTGGAGGAACCCGCCAAAAATTGTCTGACGGAGGCACCACTCACCTCATCATCGCCATGCAACTCTGGAGCTCTTCAATCTGGCCCTGCTGCGCGATCGTCTCAGTGTGTAGTCGAGCCAGCTCCGCCTAATCCGCTGATGACCCCTGCGCGCACAGTGTCACCAACTCTCTCGTAAGGTCTGCGGCCTGAGTGCGCAGCTGGTCTGACTCTGCTACCGCTGTCTCCGCCTGGAGACGCCACTGGGCAACCGACGCTGCTGCCATATCGGCCTGCTCGCGCCAGTGGGTCGCCTGCCCAGTGGCGGCCCTCAACTCTGTCACTTGTACCAAAGTATGTTAGTATCAATTCTAAATCAAGTGGAGATCAGGTCAATGACATACTTACCCTCTCGGCCAACTCGGTCTCCGCCTCCTCGGCTCTCCTCACCGCACTAGTCAATTGGTCTGCTAGGTCTGTTTGAGGCGCCTCTACTGCCGCTCAAGACGAGGATGCACCGACCTGTGCCCTCCTCACATTTGCTAGCTCCGCACGCTGCACATACAACACTTGTTAGTTTATCAATCAGCTAAAATGGGTGAGTTACCGAAGTCTGAGTAGGTACTTACTAGCTACTCTACCTCTCTCCTTGCCACATCCCGGTCCTGTACTGCCAAGTGTAGGAGGGCCCGGAGCAAGGCGATCTCACCGGTCACATCCACCTGCAAATCATCAAAATTTGTCAGCTCAATCCAATTAGAATAATTCACAAAGTCTGAGTTAGAAATTTACTTGTCGCCTCGCGCCCCTGTAGACCCTCGCCCCATACTTCAAGGCAAAAGCCTGCAGGTACGCGTCATCAGACTCGGCATCAGACCGGACCCGCCTGCCTCGGTGCTCCCAGTCGGCAATCTACTCTCGGGCACGTTCGCATCAGTCAGTAGTGTCGTGAAGTCCCCGGAAGCTCCGACCAGGCCTAGGGGTCTGGCCTCGACTAGGGAACTCCACAACACTCTGACGAAGGCCAAGGGACCTCTGACTCAGATGCAAGTGAAGAGGTAGCACAAGGTTCAGAGCATGAACCCACAGTGCCCTACCAAAGTAGGGTCGGGCCTGCTCCAACCAAGGTTGTCTTGCATCCCCCTCCTCTAGGTATGGTTGCCACACCACTTGCACAACAAGCACATCTGGTTAATAGCCAAGCAATTAATTCAAATCAAATTGAGCTCAGAGAGAGGGTAGAACACTCACATCTAGCTGAGGATAGACGTCAATCGCATCCCGGATGGACGCCAGCTGCTCCTCGTAGCAGGGGCAAGAACCGGCAGTGAACCGCGTCGCCCCTCGTAGCAAACAAGAGTCTGCCGAGAAAGAAGGTAAGGAACCGATGCAAGTCCAAATCTGCCTGAGCACCTGGATCACTGGCTAGGATCTCCTTGCAACCCCTCACCAACCTCTGCAGCTGCTCATCTACCGACTCTGCCACCTCCCTACCAGTCTGGAATAGCCCTAGACTCTCCTGCAGCTCTACTCTAAAGATAAGAGAAGACCTGTGACCTACAGTCAAATCTAGGAGTCTCCGTGCTAACCCCTGGTAGCATGGGTAGGTGAATCCGCTCACTGGCCGCCCGTGCACCCTCAGGCCTATGATGCGACTCATGTCCTCTAGGCTGGGGATCATATGTCCCCATGGGAACATGAAGGCAGTCACCTCTGCATCCCACCTGCTGCGCAGGGCGTGGGTGAGTGGTGCATCCGCCCTCATCCTATCCATCCAGAGCACCTCCCCAAGCCCCATCTCGTCTAACCTATCTCTTTGGAACCCCGAGAAGGCCAAATATACTTCTAGGACTAGGAGTCATGAAACCCTGGCCCTCATCTCGCCCTGCAAACACAAATTAGTCAGTTGGTCAGTTTAAGCGTGCATTTGTTGGTCTCTCGGCTGAGGTCACGCCGACTTGTAGGGTTGCGACCTTGTCGCGTCGCCCCGATACGTCGCAACATTGTCGCGACATCCATGGAGACTGCGACCATGTTGCGACGACCTTGGCCGACACGTCATTGTCGCGGCCTTTGATCCCATCACGTCTGCTAGTGTCGCGGCGGGGCGGGCCATCGCATTCTCAGACACAGAGTGACCGGCGCTTTCCTTGTCCGGCGGCCATTTTTTCTGGGCGAATCGCCCTACAACGGCCCTCTATGGGGCTCTACCATCCTTATGCATCCAATAATCAAGAGATTAGGGCATAGGGGACTTACCTTTCTCATGGTGGCCTCCCGCGCCATCGCTGCAGGCTCCAAGACGATCGCCGGCTCCTCCTACTCCTCCATTTCAACCTCCGGCACCTCCTCCACCGCCGGAGGTGCCGCCTCCCGTCACCGAGAGATCCTCCTCGCCGCCGATCGCTTCGCCTTCCCGCCGGGCGAGCCTCCATCGCCGTTACCACCACCGCCTTCCATCTCCGTCCTTTTTGAGAGAGCGAGAGTGAGTGAGGGAGTATGAGAGAAAGAGAGAGAGCACAGAGAGGTCGGAGCAAAGGGGGTGATCGCCGGAGCTCCGGAGCAAGGGGGGAGGTTTCGCACGTTTGAACGCACAACAGGGGGAAGAAAGGGGGGTTTCTGCGTTTTGAACCCTCAGTTCATGTCATGACAGCTATCACGTCGCATCCTTGTCGCGACGGCCAGGGAAGCTGCGACAGTGTCGCGACCTATCAACAGAGCAATGCGCACATCTGTAGTGGTCGCGACATCAAGAAAGCAATGCGCACATTGAACAAAATCCTGATTTTTATTAATTCAAATGATCAATTACACATCCTAATCATCCCTACAATCAATCAAATCATCTTTTCAGTCCTAACTACCATCTGATATAATGCCTACATCTCTCAAATCTATCTCAAGCACCCGGTGCCGCCTCGAACTCCGCGGGTATGTTTGGTCGGATCCTCTTCAAAGCTTGATGATACTCCCGGTCACATCTTCATCCTCCGCCACTTAATCTGAAATGAGGCTCCTAGCGCATCCCTCCTAGTGGATGATGGAACTCCTCACGTCTCGTTCATCCTGATCGTCATTCCACTTCCATGCTTGGATTGGTGGGTAGTGAGAGAGTGGTGGCACAACTATGCGTGCGGCGCCACATTGGAGTTGGCACCGGTCAGGGTTGTATAGAACCAGCGCTTCATCGCCAATAAGTCGCAGAGCCAGGCCGGTGTGCTGTGGGAGGCGGATCATCTTGTTGTTGAGGAACCTCAGGTGCATCTCAAATTTCTCCACCGGTATTGTCTTGAAATAGATCCTCCATTCCTTCAGTCCCTTGATCAGCGTGGTCTTGCACCATGCTTGCGTCGTCATGCGAAGAGGAGCACCAACAAAAGCCAGATGATGGTGAAGCATGCTCTTGCATTGGGTGGAGGGGTCGTCTTTTCCTGGAAGTTAATGTGCAAGCCCATCCAGCACTCGAGGGCAATGACGGAGCCAAAGAAAGGGCCGCCTGTGGCTGCAGAAGATAATCCAGCATAGAGATATCCAAGGACGGCCTGGGAAATAGACATACCTTCCCATATGCAGGAGATGATGTTGAGATTTTCCGCAGTTAAATGGTTGTTCTGCACTGGGAAGAGGATCACGCCGCAGATGCAGATGGCGGCGGCCTTGGCAATAGCAAGATGGTTCCCCGTTTTTCTTTTACACTGAGACACTATCCATTGGGAAATCGGGAGGAGATGAACATAACTCGGGCTTGTCATGGTTCTCAGATCCTCGAGCTTGGTGGTGATCTCTCTAAGTATGGCCCATAAGTCGATGGGAGCCACGGTGTAGGAGATGCCATACTCCTCCCCCTTCTTATCTTTTGGAAGCCCCAATATGAGCTCCAGCTCCTCCAGCAGGATTGTGGCCTCAAACGTGGGAAAGATGAAGGTGTGCATCTGAGGGTGCCACAGCTCCGCGAGTGCAGTAAGACTATCCCACATGTGCACTACCTTATGGTAGTTATTAGCCAGGGTGAGGACCGTGATAAGCCTCCATTTGCGCAGATGATATGTAGACGCCATAGGAAGCATCTTTAGCATGGGCTGAAGCCATGGGACTTTGGAGAATCTCCTATTGCTTAGTAGAATCTAGAAGAGCAGGAGAGAAGATTAGGAGGAGAACTAGAAGAAAGGAAGAAGAAGAAAAGAGGAGAGGGAAAGTCAAAAGAGCTAGAGAGAGAAGCACTCACTTGAAGATCCAGCCTCGTGCTGAAATGCCCGGGCACAGAGGAGAGGCGTTGCAGCTCAGCATGGGACTCCCCAGCAGTCTTGGGACCGCTATAGGGCTTGGGGCTAGCACGGAGAGAAGCAAAAGATCTCTTCATGGCTTGAAGAGAGAGAAAATCAAGAGAGAAGAAGAGAGAGAAGTTGAGCTGCAAAAATAGCCCCCTACAGCCCTATTTATAGACCCCTAGGGGTGCTAATCCCATCCAAACTCGTTCCTAGGTGATATAGTAGTAAGAGGATAGGTTTAAGAGTCATATTAGTGTTAGGAATAGCCTTAGGATAAGGATAAGCTCGGATTTTTTGGGTTTATCGCGTAGAATTATGTCGCAACGCCCCGATTCGACACCTTAGGGTCGCGACCATCCAGGATGTCGCGACACTGTCGCGACCCCCAGATGCATCGCCTTTCTCTGTTTTGTGTTTTCTTATGTCTATACATGGTTTGTTTGTGTTATTTGTCGTGGATGTACATATGATCTGTGTTGTCATGTTTGTTACTTTGATTATTTATCATAAAAATCACAAAAAAAAATTAGAAAACCAGAAAATCACAAAAAAAGAGCTTCACCGGTAAGTCAGGTAAGTATTTCTATCCTTACTCTCTTGCATTACTATATGGTATTCTACTTATTATATCACTTCAAGGACCGGCTGGTTCTCAATGTGCTCTGGGATCTGAGTTCCCCTTCAACAAAAATGGTGATGATCTAGGTGCACGTTGTTAATCGCCGGATAGGCCGTTAAGTTGGATAAGTTTGGGGATGATGGACTCTGTCTTGCACAGCAGTTGCAAGGAGACTCTCGACCCATTCTTGTCCAATTTAGCAATATTATCCTTGATATATTTTCTATTTTCTCCTTTCTTTGTATTTGATTTAATGATTCCTTTTATTTAGCCCAACATGCATCATGTAGGATTTTGAGCTATCATGACTCATCCCTGGCTAATGGTGTGCTCTTGTTGAGTGACCAACCATTCTTCATGTTCAGAACAAGAAATCTTATTCCACTCTGAATCGAAAGGTTTGACTCCGAGCGAGTTGCTCTTGCCAGTTTGTCAAGAATTTCCCTGTCTGGATTCTCTATCCAATTTTCATCCTTATTCCTTTTGATCCATTTTGGTTGCGAATAGCTCCCAGGACAGAGTCTGTGTTACCTACCTGGCACGCACATGTCCCTCCAAAATGAAACCTGCAGGCCAATCGGCTAGGGTATCTCTCAATCGAGGGGTTGATCATCCTTTTCTTTCTCTTTCTCATCCAGACTTGTGCTTTCCTTGTATTCTGCTCGAGCAGCGAACTCGGGGCTTTCAAGATGATTCCAATTGCTTGTCGTTTAATCAGGTGTCTCTTTACCTTGGTTCCCACCTTTTCACTTCACTCCACGTCATTTCCGCTTCGCCGTCATTTCATGACACCTCAGCTACACTTCTGCTACGCTCCCTTGCAAAGTGGAAGCCAAGGAGGGGCAATCTATAGACACCCGATTCTGGCCTATAAGTCGAACCATTATTCTTGTTCTCTTAATGAGCCCCTAGTTGGTCACTCACCTTTGTTGGGTTGAGTGTGTTTTGGAAGTTTCTAAAGTTGTATTTTAATGATGACCAATGAACATCACTCATAACTTGATTTGATGATGACATTTTGTACATTTTGTACATATTCAAATGATGACTAATTGAACATGTTATACATTTATACATATCACAACAATGCTTAAACAACATGTTTTTGATGTTTAATATCTCACATTTTAATGATAATATCTTGTATTAATGGTTTACACTTTACATTTTTAGGTTTACACACTTTTGTCACAACGGTGTCGACACAGTCCACCTGTGTGTCGACACTAGATGACTGTCCTAGAAGCCTATTCTAAAGCAGTAGCCAGTGGTGTCGACATAGTCTGCCTGTGTGTCGACACAGTCTGCCAGTGGTGTCGACACAGTCCACCTGTGTGTCGACACTAGTTCACTGTCCCAGAAGCCTGTTCTGCAGCAGTTGCCTGTGGTGTCGACACAGTCTGCCTGTGTGTCGACACACTTCGACTGAAACTCAAAAACGTGAATTTCTTTAGACACATGGCTGCTTGGGGATCAAGGGAATCTGCCTAGGTTTCCATGCCCATGCACCCCAAGGCACTTTATGGACATATGGGGCTATAAGTACCCATGTTCCTTGTACCCCAAAGGCAAGAGAGCCCATACACTTCCAGAAGAAGCTTTTTGGCAGCAAAAAGGGGTTTTCTAGATCTTGCTCCATCTCCAAAAGTTGTAGGCCATCCTTTCAAGAGGAAGGACGTGGGAATCAAGGGAAATCTCTGGAGAGAAGCTTGCTGTGCTAGGAAAGGGAGCAGATCCAACTGAAGAGGAGCAGTAGAAGAAGGATTTCTGGCATTTCAGATGCCATCAAAGCATAGCATCGCCAATTGAGGAGAATCTCCATCGATTTCCATCAAGGCTCCTCAATTCAAGTGTCTGCAAGGCCTCTTCATTGAAGAACACTCATTCTACATCCATTTCTCTCACTTCTGAGTTTGTTCTTCCTTATTTCGTCTATGAGATTTGTGCATGAAGTTCTGCACAAATTTCTGTGTACGAATCTGTCTTGAATCAGATCATTGCTAGAGGATCTGATCTCTTTTGTGTTTGATCTAGCTTTTGTAGTGTGAGCCGTCGAGCACTAGTTTGTGAGTCGTCGCACTCACTGTGTGGTTTGAGCCGCCGTGCTCAATTTGGAGTCGTCGTGCTCCAGTTGTTGTTTGAGCCGTTGTGCTCAATTTGTGAGTCGTTGAACTCAAGGTTGTGAGTCGTTGAACTCAAGGTTGTGTGTTGAGCCATCGTGCTCAAGGTTGTTTGGAGTCGTCGTGCTCCAGTGTGTGTTATACTCAAGGTTTTGAGTAGTGTGGCCTCACTGTGTGAGGGGTGGACGTAGGAGTCACTGGAGGTGATTTTCAAACCACCTAAAAATCCTCTGTGCAGTGGTTTGAATTGTGGTTTGACTTTGTATTGCGCTAGATGCATGCATAGGGATTTCGTTCACACTTCTAATTGATTTGCTCACACACACTAATTACACATAATCCACACACACCCACACTTCAGATCAGTAATTTGTTTGTCTAAATTGATCTCTGATTCGAAGTAATTTAGAATTGCTTAAGCTTCCGCATTAATTGGTGTTAGATCTATTCAACCCCCCTTCTAGATCTGATCTATCCACCTATTCGATCCTACAATTGGTATCAGAGCGGGTTAATATCTGTTTCTAATCTGATTTGATTACTTCTGTTTGATCTCTATGTTAATTGCTTTCATTGTCTCTCATTGTGATTGATGGATTCTCGAGGATTTGTAGCTGAGGGCCATTCCATTAATAGACCACCATTCTTTAATGATTCTGATTACTCTTATTGGAAAAATCGCATGCAAGTTTTTCTTAGGGCTCAAAACTATGAAATCTGGAGGATAGTTGAAGTGGGTCCTTATGAAAATCAGGGAGATGAGGAGAATTGGACTAGAGATCAGATTAGGAAAGCTACTCTTAATTACAGTGCCATGAATATGCTTCAATGTGTAGTCCACCCTAAAGAATATTCAAGAATATCCATGTGTAAATCTGCTAAAGAGATGTGGAATAAACTTGAATTAATGTATGAGGGAACATCTCAAGTTAGGGAAACCAAAGCAAACATACTTGTTTCTGAATATGAATTGTTTATGATGAAATCTGATGAATCAATTTCTGAAATGTTTGCTAGGTTTATGACAGTCGTCAATGGACTGAAGGCACTAGGTAAAGAGTACACTGATGCTGATTTGGTAAGAAAGATTTTGCGCTCTCTATCATCTATCTGGCATACTAAGGCTACAGTGATTGAAGATTCTAAGGATTTATCCAAAATTTCTTTGGATGAGCTCATAGGATCTTTAATGACTTATGAAATAAATCTGAAAAGAAGTGAAGAACATATGCTTAAAGCTAAACTAGTAGCACTTAAGGCTTCATCAAACAACAAAGAGAAAAGTAAAGAAAAATCAAGTTCTGAAGAGTCTGAGTCTAATGAGGATGAACTTGCCCTCATGACTAGGCAATTCAGAAAATTTTTTAAATCAAGAAGAGGAAAATTCAATGGAAAGAAAAAATATTCTTCTAGTAAAAGGAATGCATTTTCTTCAAATTTTAATGCTAGCAGAAATCAAAAATTGATGAAGATATTGTTTGCTACAGGTGCAACAAGACAGGACACATGAAGGGTGAGTGTCCTGAGATAAAAAAGGATAAATACAAGAAGAACAACAAATTGAAGAAGCCAAAAGCCATGATAGCAACTTGGTCAGATGAAGACCAAAGTGAGGATGAAGAAGGGAACT
This sequence comes from Colocasia esculenta, assembly GCA_014218235.1. Classification (NCBI taxonomy): domain Eukaryota; kingdom Viridiplantae; phylum Streptophyta; class Magnoliopsida; order Alismatales; family Araceae; genus Colocasia; species Colocasia esculenta. The sequence continues at coordinate 119,268,760 of CM024757.1, read as the reverse complement.
CCTCAAGTTCAGAAAATGAGGAGTTATGCTTTATGGCCAACAACAGTGATGGAAAGGTAAGCTCTTCTTTTGAACAATACTCCATTGAAGATTGGCAAGATGCATATGCTGAGTTGATTGAAAAATATTCTGAAATAAGAAAAGAAAACAAATATCTGAAAAAGAAAATTGAAAATGTCTTGCATGATACTTCCTTAAATAGAAGAATATCTGAACTTGAAAATGAAATAACTGAACTCAATGAAGAAAAGGAAGATCTTTTGAATGACATTGATGAATTTAAAATTGCATCTCAAAAGGCCAACAATGATTTTGAAAAACTTTCCGAAAGAATAGAATTGCAACAAAAAGAAAAGCAACAAGTCATTGATGAAGTTCAGAAACTCAAGAAGTTGTTGGGTGAAAAGGATCAAGTGATAAAAAATTTCACAAATGGAAAAGAAAATCTTGATGCATTGTTAGGACTTAAAATGAATGCTGAAAAACATGGACTAGGATTCACCACAGAAAAAACTTTGAAGAATAAATCTGGTGAAAAGAAAGAAAAACCTTAAAAAATTCCTTTGATAAAATTTGTCAAAAGCACTAGTCCAGAAAACAAAAATAAACAAGTGTCAAAGAACACATCTGAAATACCCAAGAATCAGAACAAAAAGAATGTTTCTAACAAAAAGAAACAAAACAGGTCGACACACATTGCTGCTGAGTCGACACCAGTCCAACATAGGTCGACTAGTCCAATTCTGAAAAACAACCACCAGTTGAATAGAAATTCAAATAAAAATCTGAAAAATTGTAAAAACACAAAAACAAACTTTCATGATGATTATTGGAGATCCAGGACATCATGTCAATCTAATTGGATCAATTCTTAGAATCAATGGTATAATAATCCTTATTGGTACCATTCACAATCTTTTTATCCAAAGGTTCCAAGATATCAACAGAATTCTTAGTTTGGATTTCCATACATGAACAATCATGCCAAAATGCATAATTTCCCTACTCATGAAAGGAAAAACACTGGTGTTTTCATTCCAAATCAGAATGTTAAAATGCCAAAAAGGGAAATCATTTCTGAAACAAAACAAAAGCCAAAAACAACTCAAATTTGGATCAGAAAAGACTTATTATTTTTGCTCAAACAAACTGATGGTCCCAACAATGTTTGGGTACCAAAATCTTTTCTTCTCTGATCTAATTTATGCAGGAAAGTCGTGCACCCAACTCCAATGTGTGGTTCCTTGACAGTGGGTGTTCACGACACATGACTGGAGACAGAACAAAGTTTTCATTTCTGATTGAAAAGGAAGAGGATCTGTTACTTTTGGAGGTAAAAATAAAGGGAAAATCATTGGATCTGAAAGGTTGGTAAATCCTCCTCAAACTCAATTGAAAATATTTTGTTAGTTGATGGTTTGGATTATAATCTTTTGAGCATTAGTCAATTGTGTGACAAAGGTCACAAGGTTGTTTTTAATCTGATTTTTGCAAAATAATTGATTCTTCAACTGAAAAAATAAAATTCTTTGGCAAAAGAGAAAACAATGTCTACATGATCAATCTTGATAAAAACTTTGCTGAAAAATTTGTTTGGTGGCAAATAAAAATGAAATTGCATGGACATGGCACAAAAGACTTGGTCATGCAAGTTTCAACACAATAAATAAACTCTTAAGGCTAAATCTGGTTAAAGGACTTCCTGAATCTTTTCCAAATGTTGAAAATCAACTTTGTGGGATTTATGCTCAAGGAAAACAAACCAGAAAATCTTTTAAAATTTTCAATGATGTACTCACTTCTAAGCCACTAGAATTACTTCATATGAACCTTTTTGGGCCAACAAAAATTCTTAGTCTTAGTGGTAAAAGATATGGATTTGTCATCATTGATGATTTTACTAGATACACTTGGGTCATCTTTCTATCCAACAAAAGTGATGCTTGTTTAGAATTCAGGAATTTCTGCACCACTGCCTCAATGGGTTTTTCACATAAAATCAAATCCATTTTGACTGATCATGGGGGAGAATTTGAAAACAAAGCTTTTTCTGATTTATGTGCTGAACTAAACATTTTTCACAGATTCTCTTCTCCAAGAACTCCAGAACAAAATGGAGTTGTGGAAAGGAAGAATAGAACTCTGGTGGAAATGGCTAGATCTATGCTCTTGGAAAGTAAATTGCCCAAATCCTTCTGGGCTGAAGCTGTGAACACAGCAAATCACATCTTGAACAGAGCATTGGTCAGACCAAAAATCAGAAAAACCCCCTATGAACTTTTAAGAAACAAAAAACCAACTCTGTCTTATTTTAAAATCTTTGGTTGCAAGTGTTTTGTACATAACAACAATAAAGAAAATCTTGATAAATTTGATGCCAAAAGTCTTGAAGCCATTTTTCTTGGATATTCAGAAATTTCTAGAGCTTATAGAGTTTACATTCTCAAGAATAAAACTGTGGAAGAATCTCCACGTGTAGTTTTTGATGAAAACTTATATCAAACTGATGACTCTACATCTTGTAGGGTTCCTCAAAATAATGAAGAGGGAGACTTCATTGTCGAATCTTCACCAACTGTTGAAGAGGATGAAGATCCATTTGAAAATCTGGACAATCAATCACCTACCACAAGTGGTTCAGGTAATATGTTCCAGAACTGAATGCATATCAAGAGGTAATTCTTGAAAACAGATTTCTAAGAGATCTTCCAATTGAGAATGTAGTTGGTAAGGTGCATGATAGAGTTAGAACTAGATCATCTTTTCTGAATGCAATAAATGAAGACCCACTAGCGCTAATTTCCCAAATTGAACCCAAGTAAATTGATGAAGCCCTAACTAGTGAGGATTGGTTTAATGCAATGCATGATGAACTTCATCAATTTGACAGAAATCAAGTGTGGGAATTAGTACCTAGACCTAGTGACCAATATGTTATTAGTACTAAATGGGTGTTCAGAAATAAATTGAATGAAAATGGACAGGTTGTTAGGAATAAAGCTAGACTAGTTGCCAAGGGGTACAACCAGGAGTTTGGAATTGATTTTGAAGAATCATATGCCCCTGTAGCTAGACTAGAAGCTGTGAGAATATTTCTTGCTTTTGCATCATCCCTGAAATTTAAAGTTTATCAAATGGATGTGAAAAGTGCTTTCTTGAATGGATACATCAAAGAAAATATTTTTGTAGAACAACCTCCTGGATTTGAAAATCAAAAATATCCTGATCATATTTTCAAACTCAATAAGGCTCTTTATGGTCTTAAGCAAGCTCCAAGAGCTTGGTATGACCGTTTGAGCTCATTTTTGTTGAATAAAGGTTACATAAGAGGTAATGTAGACCAAACCTTGTTTACAAGAATTGTCAATAATCAAATCATTGCTGTCCAAATCTATGTTGATGACATAATTTTTGGGTCTACAAATAAAGAACTGTGTACTGAATTTGTTGATCACATGAAAACTAAATTTGAAATGAGTTTGATGGGAGACTTACAATTCTTTTTGGGATTGCAGGTACATTAAACCAGTGAAGGGATTTTCATAAGTCAAACAAAGTATGTGAAAGAACTTCTGAAAAGGTTTGACTTTCAGCACCTCAAGCATTCAAGCACACCAATGGCAATAAATGTAAGGTTAGAGGAAGATTCACTTGGTAAGTCAGTAGATCCAAAGACCTACAGAGGTATGATTGGTTCTCTACTTTACCTCACAACCTCTAGACCAGACATACAATTTAGTGCGTGCATGTGTGCTCGATTTCAAGCCAATCCTAAAGAAAGTCACATGTTAGCTGTCAAAAGAATTTTCAAATATCTTGTTGGAACATGTAAACTTGGAATTTGGTATCCTGCTGGTTGCAAGTTAGATTTAATTGCTTATTGTGATTCTAATTATGCTGGTTGTAAGCTTGATAGAAAAAGTACTAGTGGCTTGTGTTTATATCTAGGTGGATGCTTAATTTCTTGGGCTTCCAAAAAGCAACATTCAGTAGCTCTATCCACTACAGAGGCTGAATATGTTGCGGCTGGTTGTTGTGGTACTCAAGTTCTTTGGGTGAAACATCAGCTCCTAGACTATAATCACAAATTGGGTTGTATTCCTATTTTGTGTGATAACACTAGTGCTATTAATTTGTCTAAAAACTCAATTCAGCATTCACGAACAAAGCATATTGAAATAAGGCACCATTTTTTAAGAGATGAGGTTGCTAGGAAATCTTTTGAACTTCACTTCATTGAAACTGAAAAACAAATTGCAAATATTTTCACTAAGCCTCTTCCAGAAAACAAATTCTCATCGTTAAGAAGAGAGCTTGGTTTGTGCAAATTTCCACATTCTTGATATCTTCTATCTCTTTTTGCAAATAAAAGTCTTCCTGTTCTTGCAAATAAATTCCTCACTCTCACATTGCATTGGCATTCTTGGTATATCAAATGGTAATTTGAAGAAAGACAAGTCAGGCTTGTCTGGACACTTTTACTATGCGTGAGTATATGTCTCCGCCAAGTATCAAGAGTCTTGTATGCAATTGTTGAGGGGGAGTCTTAGTTTTTCAATAAAATATTCTTGTTCATTCTATTTTCACTTCATTCCATTCCTATTTCTTCAATAATCCTCATGTTCACCTTGTGAGGGGGAGATACATGAAAGGGGGAGTCATTGTCACATTCCTTGACTTTACTTGTCTATCTTGAACCCCAAACTCATCAAAATTTTTGAGTCATTGTGCTATTTTCTTATGAGAAAATTAAGACATTGAAACTAAACTCATTGTGCATTTAGTTTAATTTCAAAGATTCATTATCATTTCAAGGTTAAGCAATCTTAATACTGAATGTCTTTAAAATGACTTGCAAAACACTTGTAGGCACATGAGTGGCGTTACTATTTAACTTGTGCATGTTTAAGCTTCATTTTTACCACATGTTAAGAATAATTTTTCTAAATTCGTAGTCATGACTTTTCTAGTCAAAGCAAACATATTCCTGCAAAACATCAAAAGAAAATGATCAACAATCTGGAAAGATACAAACAGAGCAATGCAAATTCTTGAACCACTGAGTAACCGGGCCATTTCACCTAAAAAGTGATTTGTTTCGCGTCAAAAAGTGGAAATCAAAGTTTTCAACTCTATATAAGATAATGAAAGTTAAACCACTGAGTAATCAGGAGGTCTTGCATCTAATCAATGTGATCTCTTGCACTGAAAAGTGAGATTTAACTAATTTATTCTTTTATTCTTTCCCAGTTAAAAATGAAAATCAAATTGACATGATGGAAAAGCTTAAGACCTTAATAAAGTTTATGTATACTGAGTTTAGACCTATTATTCTACATTGTGTTAAAATTAAAGCTCCTTACATCATTGTTAAATATTTCTGCTCACTCATATAGGTCACTTTACTTCACATTTGCATCATCATTTTAACTACATTTAGATCATTATATTTTGCTATACTTTGTGTTGATTGTGTCTTTGTGATTAAACTTTATTGCACAATCCAAAAAAACACAATAATTTCTCTCATATGTAAATATCACTTTGCCTCACTTATTTTGATTCTTCCTGAACTTTCCTTTTCACAACTGGAATTCTTCATCTCCTACCATTCTTTGCTTCTCTCTCTTATCTATCTTTTTAAGGATGTCAAAAAGGGGGAGAAAGTTCTTCAAATCTTCAAAAAGGGGAGAAAGTTTTCTTATGGGAGAAAATTCAAAAATGGGAGATTTGAGTCAGGCTATTGGGAGATTGTGCATATGTTTTGTCATCATCAAAAAGGGGGAGAATGTTGGGTTGAGTGTGTTTTGGAAGTTTCTAAAGTTGTATTTTAATGATGACCAATGAACATCACTCATAACTTGATTTTGATGATGACATTTTGTACATATTCAAATGATGACTAATTGAACATGTTATACATTTTATACATATCACAACAATGCTTAAACAACATGTTTTTGATGTTTAATATCTCACATTTTAATGATAATATCTTGTATTAATGGTTTACACTTTACATTTTCAGGTTTACACACTTTTGTCACAGTGGTGTCAACACAGTCCACCTGTATGTCGACACTAGATGACTGTCCCAAAAGCCTGTTCTGAAGCAGTAGCCAGTGGTGTCGACACAGTCTACCTGTGTGTCGACACGGTCCGCCAGTGGTGTCGACACAGTCCACCTGTGAGTCGACACTAGTTCACTGTCCCAGAAGCCTGTTCTGCAGCAGTTGCCTGTGGTGTCGACACAGTCTGCCTGTGTGTCGACACACTTCGACTAAAACTCAAAAACGTGAATTTCTTTGGACACGTGGCCACTTGGGGATCAAGGGAATCTGCCTAGGTTTCCATGCCCATGCACCCCAAGGCACTTTATGGACATATGGGGCTATAAATACCCATGTTCCTTGTACCCCAAAGGCAAGAGAGCCCATACACTTCCAGAAGAAGCTTTTTGGCGACAAAAGGGGGCTTTCAAGATCTTGCTCCATCTCCAAAAGTTGCAGGCCATCCTTTCAAGAGGAAGGATGTGGGAATCAAGGGAAATCTCTGGAGAGAAGCTTGATGTGCTAGGAAAGGGAGCAGATCCAACTGAAGAGGAGCAGTAGAAGAAGGATTTCTGGCATTTCAGATGCCATCAAAGCATAGCATCGCCAATTGAGGAGAATCTCCATCGATTTCCATCAAGGCTCCTCAATTCAAGTGTCTGCAAGGCCTCTTCATCGAAGAACACTCATTCTACATCCATTTCTCTCACTTCTGAGTTTGTTCTTCCTTATTTCGTCTATGAGATTTGTGCATGAAGTTCTGCACAAATTTCTGTGTATGAATATGTCTTGAATCAGATCATTGCTAGAGGATCTGATCTCTTTTGTGTTTGATCTAGCTTTTGTACTATGAGCCATCGAGCTCTAGTTTGTGAGTCGTCGCACTCACTGTGTGGTTTGAGCCGTCGTGCTCAATTTGGAGTCGTCGTGCTCCGGTTGTTGTTTGAGCCGTTGTGCTCAGTTTGTGAGTCATTGAACTCAAGGTTGTGTGTTGAGCCGTCGTGCTCAAGGTTGTTTGGAGTCGTCGTGCTCCAGTGTGTGTTGTACTCAAGGTTTTGTGTAAGACCCAATTTCCCAGCTTCCGTCTGGTGTCGTAGGATGACTGGCCACTGACGCATCCAGGCTGGGTGATGCGTTGGTGTCACGTCGGGGGTGCCTGATGCGACAGTCATCCGAGTCACGGAGAGCTTGTAGGTCGCATGTTGGTCGCGCCCTAGTTCTCCTTCCCGTCATGCTGTCGCGCCCGGTCAATAGGCCGCGACGGTGTTTTGTCGTGTTGCGCTGTCCAGTCGTCTGACGCCTGTCAGGGTGGCAGGTGTGTCAGTACGGCTTGTCGCGTTGTCGCGGCGCTCGTGGGGGGCGCGTTCTTGTCGCGGTCCATAGACCCGTTGCGTTAACGTTGTTAACGCGACGGGGCGGTCCGTCGCGTTCTGGGTGCCGGGGGCTTGAGGCGTTGGCCAGATACCCCTTCCCTCTCTCTCTCTTCTTCTTCCCATCTCCCTCTCCCCCCGGAGAAGCTCCGCCTCCCCCTCTCCCCTTTGTGTGTTTCAGGCGAGGAGGAGGGCCGTGCGTGGTGCCGTGGCGTCGTGAACCTTGTGTGGAGCGAGGAGGAGGTGGCCAACCGACGTGAAGGGCCCCTCGTGGGTTAGTTCCTCGTGAAAGGTAGGGATTTCTTGTGCCCTTCCCAATCCGGGTGGATCGGGAGCCCTCGGGGTTTTGTAGTTATCTTTATAGCTTTCCCCATGCTCCCCTCCCCGTGTGTGCATGCTTGTATGGTTTGTGGGCGGCCTGGGATTGAAGATCCCGCTGGTCTGCCTCTCTGCTGGTGTCGTGATGGCACGGCACATCGCGACATCAGAGGAGGCGTCGGCGCTAACGGGCGCGACCTTATCGCGACACGATTGGCGGTCGCGTTAAGGCTGTCGCGCCATGCCTTCTGATCATGATAGGTTTGCTGTCGCGACGCGTTTTCCCGACGTGACAAGGTTTCTGTCACAGTCCCATTACTTGTCGTGATGGTATCGCGACGGCCATGGGGGATGCGATGAGACCTGTGTTGCCTTGGAGGTTTCCGTGGCCGGTTTGTGTGTCGGCGTGTGCCCAATGGCAGGCTTTGCCCTTAGGACCTTCTGGTGGGGAACGCGGCTGGTTGCCTCCCTGCATTCAGTGACTGAAGGTGACACCTTCGTGGCCATGTCCTGGCAATGGTGCCAGGAGGGTCGCGTCTGTCTAACAATCGATTGACTGGCGGTCAATCGATTGTTAGCAGAGCGACGGGCTTTCTATACTTCTGGTAGTGCTCCGAGGTTTTGGCTCGCTCGTGCGTGTTTGCTTGGCCGACGACCCTTTTGAGGGTCCGTGCGTGCCTCTCGCTTGCTGGGCTTGTCGTGTGCTACAAGCCAGCGGTTCGGCATGGTTCTTGTTGTGCTGCCCTGCCTGTTCACCCGGTCCTTGGCACTTGAGGGATTGTCCCGTTCAAAGGTTGTCTCTGTTTCTTGGGACCCCCATCCTCGGAAGCCCGTTCAGGGAGGTATCCGGACTACGAGCGTGCTCGAGTTGGCAGCCCACGTGAGCGGACTCTAGAGCTGAGGGGAAAACGAGGTTTGGACAGTGGTGCTGAGTCGTTTGTAGAGCTCTCTTGTCTGAATCTGGGACGTCGAGGGGTTCAGAGTGCTTTCCTGGCGCAGACCAGACAGTCCTTTGTCTCACTACCTGTCTCTGTGTTGGTTCCGAAGCCACGTAGTGGTGCTAGGTGTGAGGCCGCAGCTTGGCCAGGCTGCGGTGTTGCATGTGTTGTGTGTTTCTGTGGCGGCTCTGTCTCACCCTTCGCGGGGGTGGAGGCAGGATCTAGGCTAGTGAGCAGAGTGTGTGTGGACTGTGGGTCCCCCTCTCTTGGCTGCTAGCGGCGGTGGCTTGGTTGCTGTTGTTTTGACAGCGTTTTCCTCACGACATTTCCGATTGTTCCTCGTTGCCCTAGCTTGCACGGCGATTTTAGCCTGGCTATGCTTAGCTCCCGTGGGCGTCGTTGGTCTGGCCTTGGGCAGACCCGTGCTTCTGGTGGTTCCCGCTTCGGTGTTCTCTCAGTTCTGTGGTCCCATTCTTGGGTGCCAGCCCGTGATGGCGCCGGTGTGTGTAGCTTCCCGACCTGGCGGTGTGTCCGGGGTCCGGGGTGGTTCTGCTTGTGGGCCCTCGACCTTGTAGAGGTCTGAGGTGGCCGTGCTTGCGGTGAGACGTCGTTCTCACTTGGTTGTTTCGTGGTCTCAGTAGGTGCGCTGAGCACTGCTTCCGCTTTGTGCCCGACTCCGTTGGTTTCTACGGGAGTTGTGTGTGTGCCACGACCTTGGTTGGTGGTCGTGGCGTTGTACTGTTCTCTTCCACTGCTTAGTAGTACCATGTTGTAGGTGTTACTCGCTTTACAGCTTTCTAGTGTAGTTTCCTGTTTTCGGAGTTCCTACTGCTCTGGCCAGTGAGGGACTAGTAATCCCTACTGGGCCTTGTTCGCGAGGCTCACCCCCCCTACTTCCTTCAGCTAGGGGCTCGTCGTCACGGGAGCTCGGTGTCAGACGGGTTGCGGAGGCAGCTGTGGCGCCGTGTTGTTGTCAACAGCAGTGAGAGCGAGTGTTGTGAGCTCTTGTACCCGAGTGAGCTGAGAGTTGTGTTTTGAAAGTCCTCGGGCTATGCCCCTTAAGGACTGCACCTTTTCTCTCGTACCTGTGCTTTTGCTTGGGACGTGTTGTACAACCCTTTTGTATAATATACAGATTATTATAGTTATTTGAACTCAGTACATATCTCACTAGGCTTTTTCATATAACCCTTCCGGGTCTTCGGATCCGTGGGTGGCGACGCGACCCTCGGAGTCCCCGGCGAGGGGTCCGAGAGGTTGGGTCATTACAGTGGTATCAAAGCGAGGAGTCTGCTAAGATTTGTAAGGAGTTAATAACTATAGTTGTCCCAAAGGAAGGTACTAGTGCGCTACTGACACCGTCCGACTAGTGTTAGGCTTGTGCATTGAAATGTTTTGCAGGTGTGTGGCTTCCGTACATGATTCGTGCGCGTGCTGCAGGTTGCAGTTGTTGCTGTGCCACGTGCGTGGCAAGTGTGGTCGCCCGGTGTGTTCGTGCCGTGGGAGCGCAGTTGGCGCTGGACTCGCTGGCAGTGGTCTTCCTTGTGTGAAGGACGCTTGCGAGCCAATCCAGGTGCGGTGCTCCTGGTCGTCTTCGGCGCATTTGAACGTGTGTGCATCGGGAAGGCTGAGAGAGCCTGCGTGTGGTGTGGCCTTCACTGGTGCAGGGTTGTTGCCTGTGGAACCGGTGGAAGGTGTCTCTTCCTTGTTGGCTACCCCTTTGTTGTTGGGGTGTGTGTTGTGGTTGTTGTGTGTTTTGCCTTGTGTGCCTGTGCGCTATGCTCGGGACACCGAGCTAAGCAGGTGCTTTGTGTGTTGTGTTGCACCGCTAGTTGAGCGCTGTGACACTTGTTTGTGGTCATCGTCAGCCTAGCGCTGACTGGTTGTGAGCTCTGGTGAGGTGCTCCCAGAGTTCTTCTCTGTTGGTTCTGGCAGGAGTGAGGTTTCCCCAGAACTGTGTTGTGCTCGTTTTTGGTTGCCGTTGCGTTGCCCTCTAGGTTGAGGTGCATCGCTTGGTTGTCTTGTGTTCTGGCAAAGTTTCCCAGAACCGTTTGCTATTGTCCTGGTGAGGGTTTCTATCAGGACTGTTCCTCGCTCGTTTCTGCTGTTGTCGTGCCACCTCAGAGTCTGAGGTGCGTTGTTCGTTCGACTGGTGCGTTCTGGTAGTTTTTCCCGTAACGGTGCCTTGGTGGTTCTGGTGGAGGTTCTCCCAGGACCGGCTTGTGTTGCTTCTGCAGTTCTGCTTGCTGCAGTGTTCTCTCTGATGGTCCGTGTTCTTTGGCCGTGGGGGTTGCGCATTCTGGTGAAGGTTCTTCCCAGGATCGTCCTTTGTCGCTTCTGGCGGAGGTTCTTCCCAGGCGTGCTATGCATTCGTTTCGGGCCACTGTAGAGTTGCCCCTGTGATTCAAAGTGTGTTGTTTGGTTGGGCCTCGTTCTGGTGAGGTTCTCCCAGGACGGCTCTTGGCGCTTTTTGGTGGAGGTTCTCCCCAAGGCTGCATCGTGTTATTTCGGTTGTCGTTGCTCTCTCTCTCTGTGGAGATGAGCTGTCGTTGTTGCGTGTTTTGCCTTGTGTGCATGTGCGCTGTGCTCGGGACGCCGAGCTTAGCAGGTGCTTTGTGTGCCGAGTTGCACCGCTAGTTGAGCGCTGCGACACTTGTCTATGGTCGTCGTCAGCCTGGCGTTGACTGGTTGTGAGCTCTGGTGAGGTGCTCCTAGAGTTCTTCTCTGTTGGTTCTGGAGGGAGTGAGGTTTCCCCAGAACTGTGTTGTGCTCGTTTCTGGTTATTGTTGCGTTGCCCTCTAGGTTGAGGTGCATCGCTTGGTTGTCTTGTGTTCTGGAGAAGGTTCCCAGAACCGTTTGCTATTGTCCTGGTGAGGATTTCTCTCAGGATTGTTCCTCGCTCGTTTCTGCTATTGTCGTGCCACCTCAGAGTCTGAGGTGCGCTGTTGGTTCGGCTGGTGCATTCTGGTAGTTTTTCTCTGAACGGTGCCTTGGTGGTTCTGGTGGAGGTTCTCCCAGGACCGGCTTGTGTTTCTTCTGCAGTTCTGCTTGCTGTAGTGTTCTCTCTGATGGTCTGTGTTCTTTGGTCATGGGGGTTATGCATTCTGGTGAAGGATCTTCCCAGGATCGCCCTTTGTCGCTTCTGGCGGAGGTTCTTCCCAGGAGTGCTATGCGTTCATTTCGGGCCACTGTTGAGTTGCCCCTGTGATTCGAAGTGTGCCGTTTGGTTGGGCGTTCTGGTGAGGTTCTCCCAGGACAGCTCTTGGCGCTTTTTGGTGGAGGTTCTCCCCAAGGCTGCTTCGCGTTATTTCGGTTGTCGTTGCTCTCTCTCTCTGTGGAGATGAGCTGTCGTTGTTGCCGGTTGGACAGTCTTTGTTACAGTCTGCTTGGGCGTTATCGGTCAAGGTGTTGTGCCCTTGGCCGTGCGTCTGGCTGCCGCGTTGGCCAGCTTGTCTTGTTAGTCGTTTCCAAGTTTCTCGGTCGCACTGGCGGGACTTGTGTGTCCCCGCGGCTTGAATGGTTTTCTTCGTTTCTTACGCCCGGCGTGCTCTTGCAGATGGTGGTCTGGTGAGTGCCGTCGGTGTCTGGCGGGATGTGCTTCTTGTGGAAGCGTCAGTCTTGCGTTGTGGTTTTTCCTCTTGCGTGTGGAAGAGACTCGTTGTGTGTGTCTCCTTCCTCTGCTTTCTGTTGGTTGCTCAAGGTAGCGATGCTCCACTATAGTGTGTGTTGCCAGGGTGCGCATTGTTGCGACCTTCTGGTGGAGTCATCTTCCCTTGAGTTGTTTTTGGGTTGAGCTTGTTGCTCCCCTCATGTTGTCGTTTCCTTGTGGCACCGTAGGTCGGTGGACCTGTTCGTGACGTTCGTCGTTGTGATTTTTCTCGCTACCTGCCAGGCTCAATTCGGGGCATTGGGTCCCTGTTGGTTTTGTGCGAGGTAGCATTGTTTTCTTGTTGGGCCACTCGTGTGAGTGTTATTCCGCTGTGCAATGGTTTTTCGTGATTGGCTTGCTTATGCAAGCATTGTTCCGTTGTATGCCCGGTTGTGACGGAACACCTCGGCCAAGCCCGTTAAACCGATAACGTACTTGATCTGAGTCCGCCTCCCGCGAACGGGTCGAAGCCTCGCAAGGGATACCAAACCACAGTCCGTGTAAACACAAAGGAACACACCATATTTTATATATATTTCACAAGTTACATAGCCATATTTCCACAAAACTGAAAAGTACAAGAGCCTGGGGCATACCCCGAGGTACAACTGAAGAAAATAAACAACTATCTACACTACACTGCTGGAGCTGCTACTACACAGCTGGAGGTACCGACCCTGCACCGCTATAGCACGGCTCTGAACTGGACGACGGTCGTGAAACGTCCTCCTCGCTCTCACCTGTGGGGGTAGGGGTGAGCCTCGCTAGTCACTGGCTCAGTAGGGAACTCCCCCAAAACTGAGCAAACCAAAACCACAGGTACGAAAGCAGTAAACAATACCAACAATTTATAGAACAGCTAAATAGGATATTAAAGCTGTAAAAGTACTCACCGTCTGCCGACTACGAGAAACATCTTTAATAATTAAACGGCAAACCAGTACAGGTGTACAAGCTAAAGTAGAGACTGCCAAACACGAGCCACGTGAACTGGTTCGCGACACCAGAAACTGACTCGGACAAGCTAACACAGGTCTACCTCTCAGTCTCGCAGCCACGGACGAAAGGTCCAGCTGCCGCTCCACGTGAAAAGTCAAGTAACTGTGGAGACCAACTAAACACCACCACCTGCGGACCACACGGTCACAGGCCCATGCCTGACACCTCTAGAGATCCTGGCCCGGAACACTCTAGAGTGAGGCACTGGAAAAGGACTAGCTGGGGTCCAGTACGTCTACTGGTGTCCGTACCCCCAACTACGAGCGCGCTACAAGTGACTAAAAACAAACACAAGTGTCACTGTCCCACTGTCGTCTTTCCCTCAGCCGGACGTACAACTCAAACACAGGAGTGAGGGTGTCCAGGTCAGACGACACAGACCTCGACGGTACAACACAAGTACCGGGACAAAGCCCCGAGCTAACAGCCTGGCTCACAAAGAACCTGGGGCACCCAACTGGAGAGGTAACCACGGTAGGCGTCGTACTACTCGCCACGTACACAGAACCACGTGCACGTCACACACAAACCTCATGAAATCTCACGTAAACCACAAGTAACAATAGTCCACCACACATGAACCCAACTGGTCTCGCGTAAATAACACGCAACCACGAAAGTAAGTAGCTAACTGCATACATTGTATGCTAAACACGAAAACTATGTGCACTCAGTGCACCACAGGTGCCAATGCACCATTCATTATCGACAAATACCTCAAGTAGACTTTTCTGCTTATATACAAGTAGGTGGCCACATCGACTGCCGCTTATAGGAAGTAGACGGCAATGGATCTGGCCGTCTATATCCTGGCTGATGAACTTGGCGACAGTCGATGTTGACGCCAAGCTCTTCAGCCTCTAACCCTGTAGAAACCCTAATCCGATTCTACAGTTTTCCAACCATTAAAACAACGGTAAAACATACAGAAACAGTTCTTTTAACATGCATGAATCCTAAACAACTCAATACAACATGTTTCGTTCGCTAAATTACTCAAACCACCCATTAACCCCGTATGGTGCAACTTAATCCGAAAATGCATTATCATGCTGATTCAGGTGGTTACGTCGTATTTTAATGTTTCTACGGAGCTAACCGGGTTCGTTCCCTACCTCAGAACACGCTAAAACCTCCCGCAATCTCCCGGTTCACGCCGAACCCTCCGCGAGCTCCCACGGGAATTGCACCACGCCACGGCGTTTCCTCGCACAATTCAGCAACACCACGCGTTCTACGATCGTCCAACCACCCTTCAGTACCTGCTAGAAGCTTTAGGGACACGGGGACAACAAGCTGGCGCAAGGGAGAATGAGAACAGGGTAGGAAACCTGCCCTCGGGTGACCCTATAACCTGTAGAATTCTCAGGTTGGCGTTAACCCCTCTGCCGCCAGGAACAACCGCCGCCCTAAACGTCCACATCCTAAGCCGCCAAGAGCATGCAGTCAACGTCCACTTACCTGGACGCCAACCAGTCAGCGACCACCCCTGGCCGCCAACTCCAACTCAACTGCAGCAGGTCCTATCTCATTTCAGGACCAAACCTGCACTTCACCTGAACAAACCACACATCCACACCAAACATTCCACACAACCAACTCACACTGGCCTCACAACGGCCGCCACAACCACAACACACATGATCCGCATGGATCCGAAAAGCACGCGACGTTACATTACTATCTTCTAAAAAGAAAATTTCGACCTCGAAATTCATAACACAACTCAAAGTTAAACAAGTTAAACATACACACTTTTACAAGCACTATCATCTAAAAAGAAATACAAGAGCTTATTCAAACAGATAGGGATACCCTTTAGCCATCTCCTCGGCTAACTCCCAGGTATCCTCACCACCCAACCTATTTTCCCATCTCACTTTACCTAGCTCAATTTCTTTATTTCTCAGCTTCTTTATTTTTCGATCTGTGATCTGCACCGGATACTCCGGCATAGTCATATCCGGCCTCAGGTCATCACCTTGATATCTGATTATTTGAGTTGGATCTTCAATGCACTTTCTCAACATAGAAACATGAAATATATCATGAACATCTGCAAAATCTGCTGGCAAATCCAGCCTATAAGCTGTTTCCCCAATCCTTTCTAACACTTGAAAGGGTCCCACATACCTTGGACTTAACTTTCTAGACTTGCCAAATCTCATAATTCCCTTACTTGGAGAAACTCTCAGGAAAACAAAATCTCCCACCTCAAACTGAAGTGGTCTCCTTCGAACAACTGCATAACTTTTCTGCCTACTTTGAGCTGCCTGCAATTTCTCTTTAATAAGTTTCACCACCTCTGTGGTTTTCTGAATCAATTCAGGACCCACTAATTGCCTTTCTCCCACTTCATGCCAGTTCATTGGGGTTCTACATGGCCTTCCATATAAAGCTTCATACGGTGCCATCCCAAGACTGGTATGATAACTATTATTATAGGCAAACTCAACCATTTCCCAAATGATGCTCCCAGCTACCTCCCCAAACCAAACAACAAGCCCGCAACATATCTTCAATTGTCTGAATAGTTCTCTCTGTCTGACCATCTGTCTGGGGATGATAAGCGGAGCTATACTTCAACTCAGAACCAATTACTCTTTGCAGACTTCTCCAAAAACCAGAAGTAAATCTTGGATCTCTATCAGATACAATAGTCTTCGGAATACCATGCAGTGGAACAATTCTTTCAACATAAATATTTGCTAATCTGTCCACTATCCAAGACATACTTACTGCCACTAATCTGCACACTTTGATTAATCTGTCAACAAATACCCATATTCCATTATGCCCGGAACTCGACCTTGGTAAACCTGCCACAAAGTCCATAGCAATATCATCCCACTTCCACTGTGGAATGGGTAACGGCTGCAATAGACCTCCAGGCTTCTGATGCTCTGCTTTAATCTGCTGACAGATAGCACATCTTGCAGCAAACTCTGCTATTTCTTTCTTCATATGAGGCCACCAGAAATGCTTTCTTAAATCATGGTACATTTTAGTACTACCCGGATGAATAGTGTACCGAGATTTATGAGCCTCTTCCAATACTCGCTGCTTTACCTCTCTTTCTGCAGGAACAAACAACCTGCCCCTGAGCCTGACCACACAATTATCATCAATAGCAACTCCTTCCATTTTCACAATTTCAGCTAAACTTGCATCTGCTCTCTGAGCCTCAATAATCTGCCAATACAAAGACGGCTCTACAGCACTAGCAGCTAGTACCGCCCGTTGCTGACTACTGGGCACATACAAAGAATTCTCTACTATTTCTTCATACAACTTCCATTCTTTAATCATCATCAGATTCACATATGCCTTTCTGCTCAAGGCATCTGCTACAACATTGGCCTTACCCGGATGGTAAGCCAAACTGAAATCATAATCCTTCAAATACTCAATCCATCTGTGCTGACGAAGGTTCAAATCTTTCTGCGTGAAAATATACTTCAAACTTTTATGATCTGTAAAGATCTCAAATCTCTCACCATACAGATAATGCCTCCACATTTTCAAGGCAAACACAACTGCTGCCAATTCCAAATCATGAGTGGGGTAATTCTCCTCTGCTGGCTTCAATTGCCTGGACGCATAAGCTATCACTTTGCCATGCTGCATAAGCACTGCGCCAAGTCCTCTCCTTGAAGCATCAGTATACAACACAAAACCACCACTCCCTGCCGGTAATGTCAATATAGGTGCTGATGTAAGTCTTTTCTTCAATTCCATGAAACTTCTCTGACATTCACCGGACCACACAAAAGGCACACCTTTCCTGGTCAATTTAGTCATAGGTGCTGCTATCTTAGAAAAATCTTGGATAAAGCGCCTATAATAACCTGCCAATCCCAGAAAACTTCTAATCTCGGTTATTGTCCTAGGCACTTCCCATCTCATTACTGCTTCCACTTTACTTGGGTCCACTGCTACTCCTTTGGCTGAAATAACATGACCCAGAAACTGAATTTATTTTAACCAAAATTCACACTTACTGAATTTAGCAAACAACTGGTTATCCCTTAACAACTGCAGAGTAAACCTCAAATGAGCTGCATGCTCCTCTTCAGATGCTGAATAAATTAGAATATCATCAATAAAGACCACAATGAATTGGTCTAAATATGGATGAAAAATTCTATTCATCAGATCCATAAAACCTGCAGGAGCATTAGTCAACCCAAATGGCATAACCACAAACTCAAAGTGACCATATCTAGTTCTGAAAGTTGTCTTATCTATATCTTCCTCTTTAATTCTCAACTGATGGTACCCGGACCTCAAATCAATTTTAGAAAACACTTTTGCTGATTGCAACTGATCAAACAGATCATCTATCCTCGGCAACGGGTACTTATTCTTGATGGTCACATCATTCAACTTTCTATAATCAATACACATCCAAAAACTTCCATCTTTCTTTTTCACAAATAAAACCAGTGCTCCCCACGGGGAATGACTCGGTCTAATGAACCCTTTTTGCAACAATTCTTCTAACTGCCTTTTCAATTATTTTAGTTCTGCTGGTGCCATCCGATATGGAGCTTTAGAAATCGGCATGGTACCTAGCAGCAACTCAATGGTAAAGTCCACTTCTCTATGTGGAGCTAAACCAGGCAAATCCTCAGGAAAAACATCAGCAAATTCCCTAACCACGGGAACTGCTTCCATTGGCTGACTGGCTTCTACCAGACTTACCGAGGCTAAATAAGCCACACATCCAGCATTAATCAACTTTCTAGCTTTAATTGCAGAAATTAGAAACTTAGAGGTATAAAAAGGCATACCTTGATATTCAAATACTGCACCATTAGGATGACAAAACCTGATCCTTTTCTTTCTGCAATCTAACATTGCTCCATACATCTCAAGCCAATCCATACCCAAAATAATATCATAATCTGACAACTGCAGGGCATACAATCGACCCGGCATTTGGTTCCCTTCAATCAAAACAGGAGCTTCATCTATATAACTTGAAGTGAGTAGGAACTCACCCGAAGGAACCTCCACTACTAACTCACAAGACTTCTCCTCTAAAGGATGAGCTATACAATCCAGAAATTCTTCGGAAATGAAAGAATGAGAGGCACCCGAATCAAATAAGACTCTTGCTGAGTAATTATAAAGAGGTAGAGTACCTTCTATCATATTCGATGCCTCCGCCTGGGCTCGAGTGATAGCCATAACCCGACCTCTTCCCTGCTGCTGCGGTGCTCCTCTGACACGACCTGCCTGTGGCTGCTGAAACTGCTGAGGCTGCTGCTGCTGCTGCACACCTCTTCCATACCAATATTCTCTCGGATAGGGACAATTGCGAATCAAGTGTCCCGTCTGATTACAATTATAACACCGATACCCTGGTGGAGTAATAGGCTGCCTGGCAGTACTCTGCTGCGACTCCTCCACCTCAGGCCTACCTCGGCCCTGCTGGAACTGCGGACGACCTCCCCATCCTCTTCCTTTTCCTTTAAATGCTTGCTTTAATTTCTGGCCCCATTTACCAAAGCCTGATGAAGAAGGTCCAGCTGGTGCCTTACCCTTACTTGCACCCACTGACTGCTGCGGTAGCCGGAAACTACCTGAACCTGACTCGCCCACCTGATGAGTCCGAATAGACCTCTCCAAAGTAGCTGCTCTCTGGGCTGCTTCTTCCACTGTCTTGCACATGAGAGGTACTATCGCATCCTGCAATTCCACTCTCAAGCCTCTGATAAAATACTCAACCATCATATTATTATCTGAAACCACATATGGCGCATAACGGCTAAGTGCTATAAATCTCATCTGGTACTCTAAAATTGAAGAGTTACCTTGCTGGAGAGTCCGAAACTGCTCTCTCTTCACTTGCTGCACTTGAATCGGAAAGAATGTATCGTTAAATACATCGAGAAATTCCGACCAAGCAATAGCCTCTTCTGTTCTGCCTGCAAAGGTGGTCTGCATCTTCAGTCGCCACCATTCCAAGGCAAAGCCCCTCAACTGATAAGCAGCTAACACAACTCTATCTGCTGCTGGACACCTCATAGTTGCAAAAACTCTTTCAATCTCATGAACCCAATGCTCTGCTGTATCTGGATTCGGCCCTCCTGAATAAGTAGGCGGCTGCAATCTCAGAAACTTATCCACCTGCATCACTGGTTCTTCTGCTATCAGCACTGGTGGTGGTGGTGGCACAGGTGCTGCAAAAGGCACCTCTACTCTTGGCGGAACTAGAGCTACAGGTACAGCCTCTCCATCTCCAGGTGGCACTGCAACCGGTGGTATCGGCGCCTGCTGATCCATTCTCGCCCGGATATCCGTAAGCCTCTCCCAAATTCTTTCTATCATACGCTGGGTACTTTCCTCCGGATCATCTCCTCCACCACCCCAATCCCTTCTATCAGCCATACCAGAGATTTCTACATAAACAAAACACCAAACAAAAATCAAACAACAAATTATCAAAAACCAGGGTCCCTACCAGCAGTGTACAAAGACCAAAATGAGGCTATGTATCTTTCTAGTTCCCTTCTATTAACACGGACCTTGCTCTGATACCAACTGTGACGGAACACCTCGGCCAAGCCCGTTAAACCGATAACGTACTTGATCCGAGTCCGCCTCCCGCGAACGGGCCGAAGCCTCGCAAGGGATACCAAACCACAGTCCGTGTAAACACAAAGAACACACCATATTTTATATATATTTCACAAGTTACATAGCCATATTTCCACAAAACTGAAAAGTACAAGAGCCTGGGGCATACCCCGAGGTACAACTGAAGAAAATAAACAACTATCTACACTACACTGCTGGAGCTGCTACTACACAGCTGGAGGTACCGACCCTGCACCGCTACGGCGCGGCTCTGAACTGGACGACAGTCGTGAAACGTCCTCCTCACTCTCACCTGTGGGGGTAGGGGTGAGCCTCGCTAGTCACTGGCTCAGTAGGGAACTCCCCCAAAACCGAGCAAACCAAAACCACAGGTACGAAAGCAGTAAACAATACCAACAATTTATAGAACAGCTAAACAAGATATTAAAGCTGTAAAAGTACTCACCGTCTGCCGACTACGAGAAACATCTTTAATAATTAAACGGCAAACCAATACAGGTGTACAAGCTAAAGTAGAGACTGCCAAACACGAGCCACGTGAACTGGTTTGCGACACCAGAAACTGACTCGGACAAGCTAACACAGGTCTACCTCTCAGTCTCGCAGCCACGGACGAAAGGTCCAGCTGCCGCTCCACGTGAAAAGTCAAGTAACTGTGGAGACCAACTAAACACCACCACCTGCAGACCACACGGTCACAGACCCATGCCTGACACCTCTAGAGATCCTGGCCCAGAACACTCTAGAGTGAGGCACTGGAAAAGGACTAGCTGGGGTCCAGTACGTCTACTGGTGTCCGTACCCCCAACTACGAGCGCGCTACAAGTGACTAAAAACAAACACAAGTGTTACTGTCCCACTGTCGTCTTTCCCTCAGCCGGACGTACAACTCAAACACAGGAGTGAGGGTGTCCAGGTCAGACGACACAGACCTCGACGGTACAACACAAGTACCGAGACAAAGCCCCGAGCTAACAGCCTAGCTCACAAAGAACCTGGGGCACCTAACTGGAGAGGTAACCACGGTAGGCGTCGTACTACTCGCCACGTACACAGAACCACGTGCACGTCACACACAAACCTCATGAAATCTCACGTAAACCACAAGTAACAATAGTCCACCACACATGAACCCAACTGGTCTCGCGTAAATAACACGCAACCACGAAAGTAAGTAGCTAACTGCATACATTGTACGCTAAACACGAAAACTATGTGCACTCAGTGCACCACAGGTGCCAATGCACCATTCATTATCGACAAATACCTCAAGTAGACTTTTCTGCTTATATACAAGTAGGCGGCCACATCGACTACCGCTTACAGGAAGTAGACGGCAATGGATCTGGCCGTCTATATCATGGCTGATGAACTTGGCGACAGTCGATGTTGACGCCAAGCTCTTCAGCCTCTAACCCTGCAGAAACCCTAATCCGATTCTACAGGTTTTCCAACCGTTAAAACAACGGTAAAACATACAGAAACAGTTCTTTTAACATGCATGAATCCTAAACAACTCAATACAACATGTTTCGTTCGCTAAATTACTCAAACCACCCATTAACCCCGCATGGTGCAACTTAATCCGAAAATGCATTATCATGCTGATTCAGGTGGTTACGTCGCATTTTAATGTTTCTACGGAGCTAACCGGGTTCGTTCCCTACCTCAGAACATGCTAAAACCTCCCGCAATCTCCCGGTTCATGCCGAACCCTCCGCGAGCTCCCACGAGAATTGCACCACGCCACGGCGTTTCCTCGCACAATTCAGAAACACCATGCGTTCTACGATCATCCAACCACCCTTCAGTACCTTCTAGACGCTTTAGGGACATGGGGACAACAAGTTGGGGCAAGGGAGAATGAGAACATGGTAGGAAACCTGCCCTCGGGTGACCCTATAACCTGCAGAATTCTCAGGTTGGCGTCAACCCCTCTGCCGCCAGGAACAACCGCCACCCTAAACGTTCACATCCTAAGCCGCCAAGATCATGCAGTCAACGTCCACTTACCTGGACGCCAACCAGTCAGCGACCACCCCTGGCCGCCAACTCCAACTCAACTGCAGCAGGTCCTATCTCGTTTCAGGACCAAACCTGCACTTCACCTGAACAAACCACACATCCACACCAAACATTCCACACAACCAACTCACACTGGCCTCACAACGGCCGCCACAACCACAACACACATGATCCGCATGGATCCGAAAAGCACGCGACGTTACACCGGTGGTGCCTCGGCTTGTGCCTTGGAGGCTTTCCACGTCATCGCTTTGGTGTTCGGCCTCTCTATCAGTTGCGATGGAGGTGGTGCTTCTTGCTCTTGCGTGCTAGGGAGTCGTCGTGGTTTTCGCTCCCCGTGCGGTGGAGTCGGTGCTCCGTGTTTTGTGTGCTTTTTGGAGAAGACGTGGGTGTTGCGCTCTTGAAGAAGTTATTGGATTTACGTGTGCTTCCGTTGTGGGTCTCTGGTAGAGAGTCCCCTTCGGTGGGCCCTGTATCATCTCGGGCTGTTGGTGCCGCTGTGTGTGCTGCACCTTGAGCGTTTTCTCCGATGCTTCGTGTTTCGTGCCTCAAGGACTGGGGCCTGCGTGGCCTGTTGTGCCCTTTCAGGCTTGCGGTTCTTTGCGCATGGCTTTTGGTAGGTCTCGGGTGGAGAGGCCTTCCTGTTAGCCCGTGGCATTGTTTCGGCCGCTGGTGCACCTGTGTTGCACTTTTTTTAGTTCTGGTGTTTGTGGTAGCACCATGTGCTCGTGCTCGAGTGTTTTGGTTTGGTGCCGTCTGGAGCCTTGGTGCATTGTGTTGTACCTTGGATGGCTCCTGGTACTTGTGTTAGCACCATGTGTTGTGTTGTGTGCCTTGATCGTGAGATTCGTGTGTTGTTTCACAAGTTTGCTCGGTGTTGAAGGCGTTGAGCGTTCCGCCTCTGGAACACTCTGTGCTGGCCTGTGCCTTGTGGTTGTGCCGTTACCGCTGTGGGGTGGCTGCTTCACCTTGTCTAGGTAGCCCTATCGGTGGTACGCCAGGCTCTGGTACTGGCCAGTGTCCCAGTTTTTCCTCTCGCTCTGGGAGTGACCGTGTTTGGCTGTGGTACCCTGCTTAGGTTTGGGTCCCTCTGAGGTCGGTGTGTTGTTCTCGACCTCTGCGGTTGTTCGGTTCCCATGTGGTTGTGTGCCTTTCTAGCGGTTGGCATGTTAGTACCCGCGCTAAGCCCTGTGTGTGTGTGGCGGGTGTGCTGCCAAATCTTTGTTGGTTCTTCGTTGTGCGTGGCGTTGGTGAGTCTGGAAGCCGATGGCGGAGTCTCCTGTCGGTTCGTCTGGTGACAGTGAGGCCTGTTGGCTTGCTAATACTCGACCACGTGGTTCTTCAACGTTGGGAGGTGTCCAGTTTCGGCTTAACCTCAGACGTCTTCCGTGTTTCCCTCGCGGTGTGCCACGTTGTGGAGTGTGTGACTCCCAGTTTCTGTGGCCCCACGTTCGTTTGGTGTCCTTGTCGGACCACGAGGAAGGTCTAAGTGAGACCTAGTGGTGACAGTGTATACCGTTTTCACGTGTTGAGGTTCCTCCGCGTGCGTTTGTCGTCCCTGTTGGACCGCGAGGAAGGTCTGGGTGAGACCTAGCGGTGACTTGGACGTTGTTCCGTGTGTTGTGGACTCTCCGCGAGCACGATGTCCTCTGGTTCTCGTCGCTCACGTGGCTTCTCGGTTGGGCTGATGATCGATGCTAGCTGCTGCTAGTAGCGTGAGACCATTCCCCTGAGACTTGTGGTTGGTTCTTGGGTGTTCCTCGTGTCGTTGTCGGCAATGATGTACTCCGTCAGGTTTCGCTGGCGACGGAGTGCATTGCTGACTGGTGTTTCTCATGTTGCTGCTGGCAACTGCGCTCTCTGACGAGTTTTGCGGGTAACAGAGTGGGTTGTTGGGCGTTGGGTCACCATGGTGAGGTCTGTTAATGACTGCAACTGTGAGGATTTCGGTTGGCATTTTCTGCTGTTCGGGCCGGATTTGGCATCGCTCGGCATCTGTGGGGTTGTCGTTCCGTTTGGGTGCCCCACGTGTGGCTGGAGTGAGTCGTTTCTTTCCCGGCTTAGTGCTCTCGGAGTGTTGGAGCATATTGTGAGCCGATTTTCGATTCTGTGCCTCCTGTGTGTTGGAGCTCGCAGTGTGAGCCGTAGTTTTTCGGCTTCGTGTGCCGTGCGTGTTTGGCTGTGCGATCGTCGCCACGAGGAGGTCGTGTTGAGACTTAGTGGCTTATTCGCATTGGTCTTGCGTTTGCTCCCGGTGTTTTGTTTCGTGCCTCGGGATCTTCTGGGCTTGTCCCAATTTCGAGGACGAAATTATTTTAAGGGGGTAGATGTAAGACTCGATTTCCCAGTTTCCGTCCGGTGTCGTGGGATGACTGGGCACTGACGCGTCCAGGCTGGGTGATGCGTTGGTGTCGCGTCGGGGGTGCCCGACGCGATAGTCATCCGCGTCGCGGCGAGCTTGTGGGTCGCATGTTGGTCGTGCCCTGGTTCTCCGTCGTGTCTTACTGTCGCGCCCGGTCAACGGGCCGCGATAGTGCTTTGTCGTGTTGCGCTGTCCGGTCGTCTGATGCCTGTCAGGGTGGCAGATGTGTCAGTACGACTTGTCGCGTTGTCGCAGCGCCTGTGGGGGGAGCGTTCTTGTCACGGTCCGTAGACCGGTCGCGTTAAGGTTGTTAACGCGACGGGGCGGTCCGTCGTGTTCTGGGTGCCGGGGGCTTGAGGCGCTGGCCGGCTACCCCTTCCCTCTCTCTCTCTTCTTCTTCCCTTCTCCCTCTCCCTCCGGCGAAGCTCCGCCTCCCCCTCTCCCCTTTGTGTGTTTCAGGTGAGGAGGAGGGTCGTGCGTGGTGCCGTGGCGTCGTGGACCTTGCGTGGAGCGAGGAGGAGGTGGCCAACTGACGTGAAGGGCCCCTCGTTGGTTCGTTCTTCGTGAAAGGTAGGGATTTCTTATGCCCTTCCCAATCCGGGTGCATCGGGAGTCCTCGGGGTTTTGTAGTTAGTTTTATAGCTTTCCCCATGCTCCCCTCCCCGTGTGTGCATACTTGTATGGTTTGTGGGCGGCCCGAGATTGAAGATCCCACTGGTCTGCCTCTCTGCTGGTGTCACGACGGTTCGGCACGTTGTGACATCAGAGGAGGCGTCGGCCCTCTCGGGCGCGACCTTATCGTGACGCGATTGGTGGTCGCGATAAGGCTGTCGTGCCATGCCTTCTAGTCGTGACGCGTTTTCCCGACGAGACAAGGTTGCTGTCGCGGTCCCATTACCCGTCGCGATGGTATCGCGACGGCCATGGGGGATGCGGCAGGACCTGTGTTGCCTCGGAGGTTTCTATGGCCGGTTTGTGTGTCAGCGTGTGCCCCACGGCAGGCTTTGCCCTTAGGACCTTCTGGTGGGCAATGCGGCTGGTTGCCTCCCTGTGTTCATTGACTGAAGGTGACACTTTCGTGGTCGTGTCCTGGCAATGGTGCCAGGAGGGTCGCGTCTGTCTAACAATCGATTGACTGGCGGTCAATCGATTGTTAGCAGAGCGACGGGCTTTCTGTACTTCTGGTAGTGCTCCGAGGTTTTGGCTCGCTCGTGCGTGTTTGCTTGGCCGATGACCCTTTTGAAGGTCCGTGCGTGCCTCTCGCTTGCTGGGCTTGTCGTGTGCTACAAGCCAGCGGTTCGGCATGGTTCTTGTTGTGCTGCCCCGCCTGTTCGCCCGGTGCTTGGCACTTTAGGGCTTGTCCCGTTCAGAGGTTGTCTCTGTTTCCTGCGACCCCCATCCTCGGGAGCCCGTTGAGGGAGGTATCCGGGCTACGAGCGTGCTCGAGTTGGCAGCCCACGTGAGCGGACTCTGGAGCTGAGGGGAAAACGAGGTTTGGACAGCGACGCTAAGTCGTTTGTAGAGCTCTCTTGTCTAGGTCTGGGACGTCGAGGGGTTCGGAGTGCTTTCCTGGCGCAGACCAGACAGTCCTTTATGTCACTGCCTCTCTCTGCATTGGTTATGGAGCCATATAGTGGTTCTAGGCGTGAGGCCGCAGCTTGGCCAGGCTGCGGTGTTGCGTGTGTTGTGTGTTTCTGTGGCGGCTCTGTCTCGCCCTTCGCGGGGGTGGAGGCAGGAGCTAGGCTAGTGAGCAGAGTGTGTGTGGACTGCGGGTACCCCTCTCTTGGCTCCTAGCGGCGGTGGCTTGGTTGCTATTGTTGTGACGGCGTATTCCTTACAACGTTTCTGAGTGTTCCTCATTGCCCTAGCTTGCACGACGGTTTTAGCCTGGCTGTGCTTAGCTCCCGTGGGTATCGTTGGTCTGGCCTTGGGCAGACCTATGCTTCTGGTGGTTCCCACTTCGGTGTTCTCTCGGTTCCGTGGTCCCATTCTCGGGTGCCAACCCGTGATGGCAAGGGCGTGTGTAGCTTCCCGACCTGGCGGTGTGTCCGGTGTCCGGGGTGGTTCTGCTTGTAGGCCCTCGACCTTGTAGAGGTCTGACATGGTCGTGCTTGCGGTGAGATGTTGTTCTCACTTGGTTGTTTCGTGGTCTTGGCAGGTGTGCTAAGCACTGCTTCCGCTTTGTGTCTGACTCCGTTGGTTTCTGCGGGAGTCGTGTGTGTGCCACAACCTTGGTTGGTAGTCGTGGCTTTGTACTGTTCTCTTCCACTACTTAGTAGTACCATGTTGTAGGTGTTACTCGCTTTACAGCTTTCTAGTGTAGTTTCCTGCTTTCGGAGTTCCTGCTGCTCTGGCCGGTGAGGGACTGGTAATCCCTATTGGGCCTTGTTCGCGAGGCTCACCCCCCCTACTTCCTTCAGCTAGGGGCTCGTCGTCCCGGGAGCTCGGTGTCGGACGGGATGCGGAGGCGGCTGTGGCACCGTGTTGTTTTCAGCAGCAGTGAGAGCGAGTGTTGTGAGCTCTTGTACCCGAGTGAGCTGAGAGTTGTGTTTTGCAAGTCCTCGGGGTATGCCCCTTAAGGACTGCACCTTTTCTCTCGTACCTGTGCTTTTGCTTGGGACGCATTGTACAACCCTTTTCTATAATGTACAGATTATTATAGTTATTTGAACTCAGTACATATCTCACTAGACTTTTTCATATAACCCTTCTGGGTCTTCGGATCCGTGGGTGGCGGCATGACCCTCGGGGTCCCCGGCGAGGGGTCCGAGAGGTCGGGTCGTTACAGTGGTATCAGAACGAGGAGTCTGCTGAGATTTGTAAGGAGTTAATAACTATAGCTGTCCCAAAGGAAGGTACTAGTGCGCTGCTGACACCGTCCGACTAGTGTTAGGCTTGTGCTTTGAAATGTTTTGCGGGTGTGTGGCTTCCCTACATGATTCGTGCGCGTGCTGCAGGTTGCAGTTATTGCTGTGCCACGCGCATCGCAAGTGTGGTCGCCCGGTGTGTTCGTGTCGTGGGAGCGTGGTTGGCGCTGGACTCACTGGCAGTGGTCTTCCTTGTGTAGAGGACGCTTGCGAGCCAGTCCAGGTGCGGTGCTCCTGGTCGTCTTTGGCGCATTTGAGCATGTGTGCATCACGAAGGCTGAGAGAGCCTGCTGCGGTGTGGCCTTCACCGTGTAGGGCTGTTGCCTGTGGAACTGGTGGAAGGTGTCTCTGCCTTGTTGGCTACCCCTTTGTTGTTGGGGTGTGTGTTGTGGTTGTTGTGTGTTTTGCCTTGTGTGCTTGTGCGCTGTGCTTGGGACGCCAAGCTGAGCAAGTGCTTTGTGTGCCGAGTTGCACCGCTAGTTGAGTGCTGCGACACTTGTCTATGGTCGTCGTCAGCCTGGCGCTGACTGGTTGTGAGCTCTGGTGAGGTGCTCCCGGAGTTCTTCTCTATTGGTTCTGGAGGGAGTGAGGTTTCCCCAGAACTGTGTTCTGCTCGTTTCTGGTTTCTGTTGCGTTGCCCTCTAGGTTGAGGTGCATCGCTTGGTTATCTTGTGTTCTGGCGAAGGTTCCCAGAACCGTTTGTTGTTGTCCTGGTGAGGATTTCTCTCAGGATTGTTCCTCGCTCGTTTCTGCTATTGTCGTGCCACCTCAGAGTCTGAGGTGCGTTGTTGGTTCGGCTGGTGCATTCTGGTAGTTTTTCTCGGAACGGTGCCTTGGTGGTTCTGGTGGAGGTTCTCCCAAGACCGGCTTGTGTTGCTTCTGCAGTTATGCTTGCTGCAGTGTTCTCTCTGATGGTCTGTGTTCTTTGGTCATGGGGGTTATGCATTCTGGTGAAGGATCTTCCCAGGATCGCCCTTTGTCGCTTCTGGCGGAGGTTCTTCCCAGGAGTGATATGCGTTCGTTTCGGGCCATTGTTGAGTTGCCCCTGTGATTCAAAGTGTGCCGTTTGGTTGGGCCACATTCTGGTGAGGTTCTCCCAGGATGGCTCTTGGTGCTTTTTGGTGGAGGTTCTCCCCAAGGCTACTTCGCGTTATTTCGGTTGTCGTTGCTCTCTCTCTCTGTGGAGATGAGCTGTCGTTGTTGCCGATTGGACTGTCTTTGTTACAGTCTGCTTGGGCATTGTCAGTCAAGGTGTTGTGCCCTTGGCCATGCGTCTGGATGCCGCGTTGGCCAGCTTGTCTTGTTAGTCGTTTCCAAGTTTCTCGGCCGCACTGGCGGGACTTGTGTGTCCCCGCGGCTTGAATGGTTTGCTTCGTTTCTTGCGCCCGGCATGCTCTTGCAGATGGTGGTCTGGTGAGTGCCGTCGGTGTCTGGCAGACTGTGCTTCTTATGGAAGCGTCACTCTTGCGTTGTGGTTTTTCCTCTTGCGTGTGGAAGAGACTCGTTGTGTGTGTCTCCTTCCTCTGCTTTCCATTGGTTGCTCAGGGTAGCGATGCTCCACTGGGTGTGTGTTGCCAGGGTGCGCATTGTTGCGACCATCTGGTGGAGTCATCTTCCCTTGAGTTGTTTTTGGGTTGAGCTGGTTGCTCCCCTCATGTTGTCGTTTCCTTGTGGCACTGTGGGTCGGTGGACCTGTTCGTGCAGTTCGTCGCTGTGATTGTTTCTCGCTACCTTCCAGGCTCAATTCGGGGCATTGGGTCCCTATTGGTTTGGTGCGAGGTAGCATTGTTTTCTTTTTGTGCCTCTCGTGTGAGCGTTATTCTGCTGTGCAATGGTTTTTCGTGATTGGCTTGCTCGTGCAAGCATTGTTCCGTTGTATGCCCGGTGGTGCCTCGGCTTGTGCCTTGGAGGCTTTCCACGTCATCGCTTTTGTGTTCGGCCTCTCTATCAGTTGCGATGGAGGTGGTGCTTCTTGCTCTTGCGCGCCAGGGAGTCATCGTGGTTTTCACTTCCCGTGCGGCGGAGTCAGTGCTCCGTGTTTTGTGTGCTTCTTGGAGCGAACGTGGGTGTTGCACTCTTGAAGAAGTTGTCGGCTTTCCGTGTGCTTCCGTTGTGGGTCTCTGGTAGAGAGTCCCCTTCGGTGGGTCCTGTATCGTCTCGGGCCGTTGGTGCCGCTGTGTGTGCTGCACCTAGAGCGTTTTCTCTAATGCTTCGTGTTTCGTGCCTCAAGGGCTAGGGTCGACATGGCATGTTGTGCCCTTTCAGGCTTGCGGTTCTTTGCGTGTGGCTTTTGGTAGGTCTCGAGTGGAGAGTCCATCCTATTATCCCGTGGCGTTGTTTTCGCCGCTGGTGCACCTGTGTTGCACTTTGTTTAGTTTTGATGCTTGTGGTAGCACCGTGTGCTCGTGCTCGAGTGTTTTGGTTTGGTGCCGTCTGGAGCCTTGGTGCATTGCGTTGTACCTTGGATGGCTCCTGGTGCTTGTGTTAGCACCATGTGTTGTGCCATGTGCCTTGATCGTGAGATTCGTGTGTTGTTTCACAAGTTTGCTCGGTGTTGGAGGCGTTGAGCGTTCTGCCTCTGGGACACACTGTGCTGGCCTGTGCCTTGTGGTTGTGTCATTACCGTTGTGGGGTGGCTGCTTCGCCTTGTCTAGGTAGCCCTATCGGTGGTACGCCAGGCTCTGGTCGTGGCTAGTGTCCCAGTTTTTCCTCTCGCTCTGGGAGCGATCGTGTTTGGCTATGGTACCCTACTTAGGTTTGGGTCCCTCTGAGGTCGGTGTGTTGTTCTCGACCTCTACGGTTGTTCGGCTCCCGTGTGGTTGTGTGCCTTTCTGGCGGTTGGCATGTTGGTACCCGCGCTAAGCCCTGTGTGCATGTGGCGGGTGTGCTGCCAACTCTTTGTTGGTTCTCCGTTGTGCGTGGCGTTGGTGAGTCTGGAAGCCGATGGCGGAGTCTCCTGTCGGTTCATCTGGTGACAGTGAGGCTTGTTGGCTTGCTAATACTCGACCACGTGGTTCGTCGACGTTGAGAGGTATCATGTTTCGGCTTAACCTCAAACGTCTTCCGTGTTTCCCTCGCAGTGTGCCACGTTGTGGAGTGTGTGACTCCCAGTTTCTGTGGCCCCGCGTTCGTTCGGTGTCCTTCTCGAACCACGAGGAAGGTCTGAGTGAGACCTAGTGGTGACAGTGGATATCGTTTTCGCTTGTTGAGGTTCCTCCGCGTGCGTTTGTCGTCCCTGTTGGACCGCGAGGAAGGTCTGGGTGAGACCTAGCGGTGACAGTGGACATTGTTTCGTGTGTTGCGAACTCTCTACGAGCACGATGTGCTCTAGTTCTCGTCGCTCGCGTGGCTTCTCGATTGGGCTGATGATCGATGCTAGCTGCTGCTAGTAGAGTGAGACCGTTTCCTTGAGACTTGTGGTTGGTTCTCGGGTGTTCCTCGTGTGGTTTTTGGCAACGATGTACTCCGTCAAGTTTCACTGGCGACGGAGTGCATTGCTGACCGGTGTTTCTCATGTTGCTGCCGGCAAATAAGCTCTCTGTCGGGTTTTGCTGGTGACAGAGTGGGTTGCTGGGCGTTGGGTCACCATAGTGAGGTCTGTTAGTGACTGCAACTGTGAGGATTTCGGTTGGTGTTTTCTGCTGTTCGGGCCGGATTTGGTGTCACTCGGCACCAGTGGGGTTGTCGTTCCGTTTGGGCGCCCCACGTGTGGCTAGAGTGAGCCGTTGCTTTCTCGGCTTAGTGCTCTCGGAGTGTTGGAGCATATTGTGAGCCGATTTTCGATTCTGTGCCTCCCGTGTGTTGGAGCTCGCGGTGTGAGCCGTAGTTTTTCAGCTTCATGTGTCGTGCATGTTTGGCTGTGTGATCGTCGCCACGAGGAGGTCGTGTTGAGACTTAGTGGCTTATTCGCATTAGTCTTGCGTTTGCTCCCTGTGTTTTGTTTCGTGCCTCAGGTTCTTCTGGGCTTGTCCCAATTTCGAGGACAAAATTGTTTTAAGGGGGGTAGAATGTAAGACTCGGTTTCCCAGCTTCCATCCGGTGTCGTGGGATGACTGGCCACTGACGCGTCCAGGCTGGGTGATGCGTTCGTGTCGTGTCGGGGGTGCCCGACGCAACAATCATCCGTGTCGCGGCGAGCTTGTGGGTCGCGTGTTGGTCGTGTCCTGGTTCTCCGTCGCGTCTTTTTGTCACACCCGGTCAATGGGCCACGACAGTGTTTTGTCGGGTTTCGCTGTCCGGTCGTCTGACGCCTGTCAGGGTGGCAGGTGTGTCAGTAAGGCTTGTCGCGTTGTCGCGGCGCCCATGGGGGGCACGTTCTTGTCGCAGTTCGTAGACCCATCGCGTTACGGTTGTTAACGCTATGGGGCGATCCGTCGCGTTCTGGGTGCCGGGGGCTTGAGGCACTCGCCGGCTACCCCTTCCCTCTCTCTCTCTTCTTCTTCCCTTCTCCCTCTCCCTCTGGAGAAGCTCCGCCTCCCCCTCTCCCCTTTGTGTGTTTCAGGCAAGGAGGAGGGCCGTGCGTGGTGCCGTGGCGT
Source organism: Colocasia esculenta (assembly GCA_014218235.1). Taxonomy (NCBI): domain Eukaryota; kingdom Viridiplantae; phylum Streptophyta; class Magnoliopsida; order Alismatales; family Araceae; genus Colocasia; species Colocasia esculenta. The sequence continues at coordinate 119,237,041 of CM024757.1, read as the reverse complement.
CGTGGACCTTGCGTGGAGCGAGGAGGAGGTGGCCAACCGACGTGAAGGGCCCCTCATGGGTTCGTTCTTCGTGAAAGGTAGGGATTTCTTGTGCCCTTCCCAATCCGAGTGGATCGGGAGTCCTCAGGGTTTCGTAGTTAGCTTTATAGCTTTCCCCATGCTCCCCTCCCCGTGTGTGCATGCTTGTATGGTTTGTGGGTGGTCTGGGATTGAAGATCCCGCTAGTCTGCCTCTCTGCTGGTGTCGCGATGGCTCGGCGCGTCGCGACATCAGAGGAGGCATCGGCCCTCTCAGGCGCGACCTTATCGCAATGCGATTGGCGGTCGCGATAAGGCTGTCGCGCCACGCCTTCAGGTCGCGACAGGTTTGCTGTCGCGACACGTTTTCCCGACAGGCTCTCGAGGATGGGGGTCCTAGGCAACGGAGACAACCTCTGAACGGGACAAGCCCTCAAGTGCCAAGCATCGGGCGAACAGGCGAGCAAGCACAACAAGAACCACGCCAAGCCGCTGGCTTGTAACCCACGACAAGCCCAGCAAGCGAGAGGCACGCACGGACCCTCAAAAGGGTCGTCAGCCAACCAAGGCACGCACGAGCAAGCCAGAACCTCGGAACACTACCAGAAGTACAGAAAGCTCGTCGCTCTGCTAATAATTGATTGACCGTCGATTAATCGATTATTAGACAGACGCGACCCTCCTGGCACCGTCGCCAGGACATGGCCACAAAGGTGTCACTTTCAGTCACTGAACGCAGCTAGGTAACCTACCGCGTTCCCCGCCTGAAGGTCCCAAGGGCAAGCCAGCCCTGGGGGATACGCCGAGAACCCCAACTGTAGGGATGTCAATTGGGTCAGGCCGGCCCGGAGGCCCGGAAGCCCGGCCCAATTTTAACCGGGCTTGGGCCGGAAAAATGAGCCCGTTAAACTTTTTTGGCCTGGCCCAGCACGGCCCGGAAAAGAATAGGGCCGGGCTTGGGCTTTGTGAGGCCCGACCCGGTAGGCCCGCCGGCCCGAAAAATATAAATATAATTTATATTAAATATAAAATTTATATGTAGAATGAGAATTATATGTATTTTTTCTACCATAAATATACTCAAAAATATAATCTTTTATAAGTTAAATGTTAATATAGATATAAGTAAAATATATATTATTTTTTATAGATATATTTAGTAGATATATTAAAATTATATATTATATGAATAAAAATAATATTTTTTCTTATTTTTTCGGGCCGGGCCGGGCTTAACCGAGCTTTTCCTGGGCCAGGCCGGGCCACCCATACCGGGCCTCACCCCGGGCCTGGGCCGGGCCCGGGCTGGCTTTTAAAAATCGAGCCTAGGCCGGGCCTAGTAAGGCCCGGTCCAGGCCCAGCCCATTGACATCTCTACCCAACCGGAACCACAGAAACACCCGAGGCACATACAGGTACTATCGTGTCCCCCTGGGCCGTCGCGATACCATCACGACAGAGAAAGGCACCGCGACAGCAACCCTGTGGCGACGGGGCAACGCGTCGCGACAGCAAACCCTGTCACGACAGGAAAACGCATCGCGACAGCAAACCCTGTCGCGACAGGAAAACGCATCGCGATAGTGATCCTTATCGCGACCGGCCAATGCGTCGCAATAAGGTCACGCCCGACCGGGCAGATGCCTCTTCTGGTGTTGCGATGCACACCGTGGTCGCGACAACAATAGAGAGGCAGACCCACGGGATGCTCCATCCTGGGGCCGCCCACAAGCCACACACATCACCACACGGAAGAGGGGAGCATGGAGAAGCAGTAAACACTAACTACAAACCCCGAGGAGCTCCCAATCCACCCGGATCGAGAAGAGTTCAAGCAATCCCTACCTTAAACGAAGAACGAACCCCAATAGGGTCCTTCACGTTGGATTGGCCACCTCCTCCTCGCTCCACGCAAGCTCCACAACGCCGGGACACCACTCACGGCCCTCCTCCTCGCTTGAAACACACAAAGGGGAGAGGGGGAGGCGGAGCACTGTCAGAGGAGGAGAAGAGAGGGGAAAGGGGCGCCGGCCAAGGCCTTATGCCTTTGGCACCCAAGACGCGACGGGGCGACGCGTCGCGTTAAGAACCTTAATGCTACCGGTCAACACACCGCGACAAGAATGCGTCCCCCAAGGACACCGCGATAATGCGATGGGTTGTACTGACACGCCTACCACCATGACAAGCATCAGACGACTGAAACAACACAAAGCTGTCGCGAAACGAAGACCAATGCGAATAAAGGCACTAAGTCTCAACACGACTTCCTCATGGCAACAATCGCACAGCCAAACACGCGCGGGGCATACGAAGCGTGTGTGCAAAAATCCACTAAGTCTCATATTGACCTCCTCGTGGCAACAACCACACCGCCAAACGTGCACGAAGCACACAAAGATGAAAAACCAACGGCTCATACAACGGGCTCCAAACACATGGGGAGCACACAATCGAAAACCCAACGGCTCACAACATGCTCCAAATGCGGGTGGAGCACCAAGCCGAGAAACCAACGGCTCACTCTAGCCACACGTGCGGCGTCCAACCGGGACGACAACCCCACAGGTGCCAAGCAACGCCAAAACCAACCTGAACGGCAGAAAAATGCCAGCTGAGAACAGCACAGCTGCAGCCACCAATAGACCCCGTTGTTGGGGCCAGCCGACCAGTAACCCACTCTGTCGCCTGCAAAACCCGACAGAGGACGCGGTTTCCTACAGCAACACGAGAATCGCCGGTCAACAACACACTCTATTGCCAGCGAAACCTGACAGAGCACACAGTTGCTGACAACAACCAAGAAAAACACCTGAGATTCGAGCACAACACTCAGGGAAACAGCCTCACACTACCAGCAGCAACTAGCATCGGTCACCAGCCCAACCGAGAAGCCACACGAGCAACGAGAACCAGAGCAACATCACGCTCGCGGAGAATCTGCAACACACGAAACGACGTCCACTGTCACCACTAGGTCTCACCCAGACCTTCCTCGTGGTCCAACAGAGACAGCAAATGCACGCTGAGAAATCTCAACACGCAAAAACGGCATCCATTGTCACCACTAGGTCTCACCCAGACCTTCCTCGTGGTCCGACAAGGACACCAAATGCACGAGGAGCCACAAAAAATGGGAGTTACACTCTCCACAGTGTGGCACACCATGACGAAAACACGGAAGACGTCTGAGGTTAAGCCAAAACTGAGCACCTCACAACATCGACAAACCACGTGGTCGAGTACTAGCAAGCCAATAAGCCTCACTGTCACCAGACTCACCAACGCCATGCACAACCAGAGAACCAACGAGAGTTGGCAGCACACCAGCCACGCGCACACAGAGCTCAACGCGGGTACTAATGTGCCAACCACCAGAAAGATGCACAACCACACAGAAACCGAAACAACCGCAGAGGTCGAGAGCAACACGTCGACCTCAGAGGGACCCAGACCGAAGTAGGGTACCACAACCAAATACACTCGCTCCCAAAGCAAGAGGGGAAACCCAGACATAGGCCACGACCAAAGCCTGGCGTACCACTGATAGGGCTACCTAGACAAGGCAAAGCAGCGACCCCACAGCGGCAACGGTACAACCACAAGACTCAAGCTAGCACACGTGTCCCAGAGGCAGAAAACTCAACGCCTCCAACACTGAACGAAGTTGTGAAACGACACACAAATCTCACGAACAGACACACGGCACAACACACGGTGCTATCATAAGCACCATGAGCCACCCAAGGTACAACACAATGCACCAAGGCTCCAAATGGCATAAAACTGAAACACTCGGGCACGAGCACACGGTGCTACCACAAGTACCCAAAACTAAGCAAAGTGCAACACAGGTGCACCAGCGGCCGAAACAACACCACGGGCTAACAGGAAGAACTCCTCACCAGAGACCCGCCAAAAGCCACACGCAAAGAACCACAAGCCTGAAAAGGGCACAACATGCCACACCGGCCCCAGCCCTGGAGGCACAAAAACATGAAGCATCGAAAAATGCTCAAGGTGCAACGCACGCAACAGCACCAACAGCCCGAGACAACATAGGGCCCACCGAAGGGGACTCTCCACCAGAGACCCACAACAGAAGTGCACGGAAATCCGAAAACATCAAGAGCACAACAACCACGTCGGCCACAAAAACACACCAAAATACGGAGCACCGACTCTACCGCACGGGGAGCGAAAACCGCAGCAACTCCCTGGTGCGCAAGAGCAAGAAGCACCACCTCTATCGCGACCGATAGAGAAGCCAAACACCAAAATGACGACATGAAAAGCCTACAAGGCACAAGCCGAGACACACACTGAAACAACGCTTGCACAAGCAAGCCAAGCAAGAAAACTGGTGCACAGCATAGCAACACTCACGCGTGCAACCCAAAAAGAAAACGGTACTACGTTGCACTAAACCAACAGGGACCCAATGCTTGTCCAAGCAGGTAGCAAGAAACCATCACGACAACAAATGGCCCAGACAGGCCCACCGACCCATGGTGCCACAAGGAAGCATTGGCACGAGGGGAGCAACCAACTCAACCCAAAAATGACTCAAGGGAGGATGACTCCACCAGAAGGTCGCAACGATGCGCACCCTGGCAACACAACACCACGGTGGAGCATCGCCACCCTGAGCAACCCACAAAAAGCAGAGGAAGGAGACACACACAACGAGTCTCTTCCACGCGCAAGAGGTAAAACCACAACGCAAGGCTGGCACTTCCGCAAGAAGCACAACCAGCCAGACACCCACTACACTCACTAGACCACCATCTGGGAGAGCACGCCAAGCACAGGAAACGAAGCAAACCATCCGAACCATGGGGACACGCGAAGTCCCACAAGCACAGTCGAGAACTTGGGAGCGAACAACAAGGCAGTCTGGCCAGCGCAATGGCCAGACACACTGTAATGACCCGACCTCCCGAACCCCCGCCAGGGACCCCCGAAGGTCGTGCCGCCACCCACGGATCCGAAGACCCAGAAGGGTTAGAATTTAGTCCAGTGAGATAAGCAATGAATTCAAATAACTATAACAAGAAAGATTGTATATTAATAAAGAAATTAAGTACAACATGTCCCAAATAAAAATACAGGTACAAAAAGAAGGCGCAGTCCTTAAGGGGCATACCCCGAGGACTTGCAAAAAGGCCACTCTCAACTTACGCCACAAGAGCACTCACACTCACAACTCACACTGCAGGCAGCACACGGCACAACAAACAGCCACCACGACTGTCCGGAAACAAACTCCTGCGACAGCGAGTCCCTACTTAAAGAGAGTGGGGGGGTGAGCCTCGTGAACAAGGCTCAATAGGGATAACCAGTCCCTTACCAGCCAGAGCAGCAGGAACTCCAACAAGCGGAAGCAAAACTACTCTACAAAGAAGTATAGCGAGAAACACCTACTGCAGAGTACTACAAAGCAGCGGAAACAGAGGAAATGCCTCGACCACAATCCGGGTCAGGCCAAACATGACTCCCGCAGAACCAACGGAGTCAACACATGCGAAAGCAACTAGAGCAATGCCACGACCCGCAACCAGGGTCGGGCCAGAGCAACACAATGCGGAAGCAAACCCTCGGCACACACCTGCCGAGACAAAGAAGCTCACGGAACACTGGAGCAACCTCGTGAGGCCAGAGTCTCACGACACAAGCACCCAACATCCTAGACCTCCACGAGGTCGGGAAGGAACAAACAGGTGTCACCACGAGAGGCATCGAACAACCATGTGAGAAACAACGTCTCACCACAGGCACGGCCACTTCAGACCTCCACAAAGTCGAGGGCCCACAAGCAAAACCACCCTGCACCTTGGACATGCCACGAGGTTAGGGAACTACACACTCCGGTGCCACCACGGACGGCACTAAGGAATAGGTTACCGAAACAGTAGTCGGGTGCCTACCCAAGGCACCCCGAGAGAACCCGTAGAAAGCATAAACCACTGAACACGGCCTACAAGGCCAACCGACAAAAACCAAGGAAGCGAGACACAGCTAGGCTACAACCACCGTGTAAACCAGGGCAACGAGAACAAGCTTAGAAACGGCGTGTGAAGCAACGTCACAGCAAGAACAACCAAGCCACTGCCACAAGTGCCTTAGTCCAGGTCTCCCCTCCCGTCGGAGTGAGACGCGTGGACTAAGCAACCACAACCACCGCAGTCCGGCCGAACTGCAGCCCCACGCCTGACCTCCCTACGTGGCTCCGGAACGAACGCAGAGCGAGGCAGTGAGAAAGACTAACTGGTCCACACCAGAAGAGCACTGAACCACCTCAGAGACCCAGACCAGCTAAGAGAGCTCTACAAACGGCTCACGCCACTGCCCCACCGTTTTCCCCTTCTGATCCAAGTTCATGACTTGAGAACGCCTGCCGCCCGGAGCAACTCCCTCTGACACAGACGCGTGGGGCTAGGGGTCCTAGGTAACAGTAACAACCTGTCTCACGGACAAGCCCTCAAGTGCTGAGCACCGAGCGAAAGAGAACTAGCGTGGCAACCACCAACAAAAACAGCACAGCTGGCTTGTAACCAAGACAAGCCCAGCAGGCACAGGCAAGCACGGCATCCCTTCCGGAAACCCCCAGAAGGGCCGTCGCCCAACGCCGGCACACACGGCACGGCCCAAGAAACTGGAACACCATAGACATAACAGAAACAACCGCTCTTCTAATAATCGATTGACAGACAGACAATCGATTATTAGACAGATGCGAGCCTCCTAGCACAGCCGTTAGGACATGGCCATGAAGGTGTCACCTTCGGTCAGTAAACGTAGGGAGGCAACCTGTCGCGTTCCCACCAGAAGGTCCGGAGGGCAACCCTACCCTGGGGCACACGCCGACACGCCAACTGTGGCCACGAAAACACCCGAGGCAGACCAGGTCTTGTCGCACCCTCCTAAGCCGTCGCGATACCATCGCAATGGTCAGGGCCACCACGATAAGACCAAGTCGTGTCGGGAAAGTGCGCCGTGATAACACTCTTGTCGCAATAGGAAAACAAGTCGTGACAACCTTGTCGTGACAAGGCAGTGCGTCACAACAACACCCTTGTCGGGACGAACAACCGGGTCGCGACACGACCCTTATCGCGACGGCCATCCATGCCGTGATAAGGTCATGTCCGACCGGGGCGACGCCTTCTCTGATGTCACAACACGCTCGGCGGTCGCGACATCAGCTGGAAGGTAGACCGCCGGGATACCACATCCCGGGGTCGCCCACACAAATCAAAACACACAACCATGGGGAGGGGAGCATGGTAAAAGCTTCTAAAGCATGCATTCAAACAAAGGAACTTCCAATCACTCGGATTGGAAAGGGCACAAGAAATGCCTACTGATTTGGAAGAACCAAACCCCCAAGGGGCCTTTACGACGAGCTTGCCACCTCCTCCTCGCTCCTCGCCGCCGCTCCAGCACCGCCACGAGCCGCCGCCGGTGCCATCGAGCTCCACCGCTGGAGAAAGAAGAGAGGGAGACCTCTCCCCTCAGAGAAGAGAGGAAAAGGGAGGAAGGAGAGAAAGAGGAAAAGAGTAAAACTGGCCAAGGCTTTTAGCCTCCGGCCCCTAGAATGCGGTGGGGCGGGGCGTCACGATACAAACCTTATCGCGACGGCCGCCCAGACCGCGACCAGAACGCACCCATCCAGGGCACCGCGACAACTTGACAGGTTAGTCTGCCACGCCTGCCACTCTGATAGGCGTCAGATGACCAAAAAGCAGAAAGCAATCATGACCCGTTGACCGAGCGCGACCAGAATGCGACGCCAAAGGCGGTCGCAACAGGGATGACTGTCACGACGGGCACCTCCGTCGTGACAAGGCTAGTCATCCCCCACATAACGGAAAGCCAGAAAGCCCGAGAAGTTACACACACGGTCAAAGGCACCACACCTTGACCGACAATTCCCAAGCAGACTGTAACACAGTCAGTCCAACCGGCAACAACGACAGCTCGTCTCTAGAGAGAGAGAGAGCAGCGACAACCAAAACAAACACAAGGCAGCTTTGGGGAGAACCTCCCCCAAAAGCACCAAGATCCGTCATGGGAGAACCTCACCAGAACGCAGCCCAACCAAACGGCACACTTCGAACCATAGGGGCAACACAACGGTGGCCCAAACCAAACACAGAGCACTCCTGGGAAGAACCTCTGCCAAAAGTGACAAAGGGAGATCCTGGGAAGAACCTTCACCTGAATGCACAACCCAATGACCCAACGACAGAGAATCTCAAAAAGAATACTGCAGCAAGTAGAACTGTAGAAGCAATGCAAGTCGGTCCTGGGAGAACCTCCACCAAAACCACCAAGGCACTGTTCTGGGAAAACCCGCCAGAACGCACCAACCAAGCCAACAGCACACATCAGACCCTGAGGTAGAATAGCAACAGCAGAAATGAGCACGAAACAGTCTTGAGAGAACCCTCACCAGTCACCAGGACAACAGCAAACGGTTCTGGGAAACCTCACGACAATACAGGGCAACCAAGCGATGCACCTCAACCCAAAGAGCAACGCAACAGCAACCAAAAATGAGCACAACACGGTTCTGGAGAAACCTCACTTCCACCAGAATCAATAGAGAAAGACTCCGGGAGCACCTCACCATAGCTCACAACCAGTCAGCACAAGGCCAACAACAACCATAGACAAGTGTCGCAGTGCTCAACCAGCGATGCAACACGGCACACAGAACATCTGCTTAGCCCAAGCAACAACACCGACCAAGCAGAGCACAGCGCACAACAGCGCACAGACAGAAGACCACACACACAACCAATGTAGCACACACCCCAACAATAAGGGATAGCCAACAAGGCAAGGACACTTCTATCGGTTCCACTGGCAATAACCCTACACCGGTGAAGGCCATGCCATATGCAGGCTCTCTCAGCCTTCTCGACGCACACACACTCAAATGCACCGAAGACGACCAGAAGCACCATGCCTGGACTTGCCTGCAACCGTCCTCCACATGGGGAAGATCACTTCCAGCGAGTCCAGCACCAACTGCGCCACCATGACACGAGCACACCGAGCGACCACACCCGCCACGCACGCAACACAGCAACAGCTACAACCCTCCTGCAGCACGCACACGAATCTTGCAGGGAAGCCGCACGCCTGTAAAACAATTGAAAGCTCAAGCCTAACACTAGTCGAACGGTGTCAGCAGTGTACTAGTACCTTTCTCTGATACCAATTGTAACGACCCGACCTCCTAGACCCCCACCAGGGTCCCCGAAGTTCGTGTTGCCACCCACGAATCCATAGACCCTGAAGGGTTAGAAGAAATAGTCTAGTGAGATATGTACTGAATTTAAATAACTATAACAACATAACAACTGTACAATGTGTCCCAAGTAAAAGCACAGGTACAAGAAGAAAGGTGCAATCCTTAAGGGGCATACCTCGAGAACTTGCAAAGCACAACTCTCAACTCACTCAGGTACAAGAGCTCACAACACTCGCTCTCACTACTGCTGACAACACACAGCGCTATAGCTGCCTCCCCTCCGCAACCCATCTGACACCAAGCTCCAGCGATGATGAGCCCCTAGCTGAAGGAAGTAGGGGGTGACCCTCATGAACAAGGCCCTGTAGGGATTACCAGTCCCTTACCGGCCAGAGCAGCAGGAACTCCGAAAATAGGAAACTACTCTAGAAAACTGTAAAGCGAGGAACACCTATAGCAGGGTACTACTAAGCAGCGGAACAGAATAGTGCAACGCCACGACCACCAACCAAGGTCGTGACACACACACGACTCCCGCAGAAACCAACAGAGTCAGGCACAAAGCGGAAGCAACCCTCGGCACACCCGCTGAGACCACGTAACAACCGAGAACGACGTCTCACCACAAGCACAACCACCTTGGACCTCCACAAGGTCGAGGGCTGACAAACAGAACCACCCCAGACCCCGGACACACCACGAGGTCAGGAAGCCTCATACGCCGGTGCCACCATGGACTGGCACCCAAGAACAGGACTACGGAACCGAGAGGACACCGAGTGAAAACCACCAGAAGCACAGGTCCGCACAAGGCCAGACCAACGACGCCCACGAAAATTAGACACAGCCAGGCTATAACTTCCGTGTAAGCTCGGGCAACGAGTCATACTTGGAAGCGTCGTGAGGAAACGTCATCACAACAACGGAAACCAAGCCACCGCCAATGGCAGCCAAGAGGAGGACACACCAGCCACTCCCTTTGCTCGCCAGCCAGGCTCCTGCCTCCGCCTCCCTAGAAGAGCGAGACAATGCCGCCACAGAAACACCACAACACAACAACAACCGTAGCCTAGCCAAACTGCGGCCCCACGCCTAGCACCACTACGTGGCTCCAGAACCAACACAGAGAGAGGCAGTGAGAAGAAGGACTATCTGGGCCGTGCCGGGAAGAAAACACCTCAACAACCTCGGCATCCCACCTCAGACAAGAGATCTCTACAAACGACTCAGCGCCACTGTCCAAACCTCATTTTCCCCTCTACTCTAGAGTCCGCCAAGTCGGCTGCCAACTCGAGGACGCTCGTAGCCCGGAGTACTCCCTTAACAGGCTCCCGAGGATGGGGTCCCACGCAACGGAGACAACCTCTGAACGGGACAAGCCCTCAAGTGCCAAGCACCGGGCGAACAGGCGGGCAAGCACAACAAGAACCATGCCAAGCCGCTGGCTTGTAACCCACGACAAGCCCCGCAAGCGAGAGGCACGCACGGACCCTCAAAAGGGCCTTCGGCCAACCAAGGCACGCACGAGCAAGCCAGAATCTCAGAACACTACCAGAAGTATGGAAATCCCGTCACTCTGCTAATAAGCGATTGACCACCGATCAATCAATTATTAGATAGACGCGACCCTTCTGGCACCGCCGCCAGGACACGGCCACGAAGGTGTCACCTTCAATCACTGAACGCAGCTAGGTAACCTGCCACGTTCCCCACCTGAAGGTCCCAAGGGCAAGCTAGCCCTGGGGCACACGCCGACACCTCAACCGGAACGACGAAAACATCTGAGGCACACACAGGTACTGTCGCATCCCCCTGGGCCGTCGCGATACCATCGCGACGGGGAAAGGCACCGCGACAGCAACCCTGTGGCGACGGGGCAACGTGTCGCAATAGCAAACCCTGTCGCAATAGGAAAACGCATCACGACAATGATCCTTATCACGACCGGCCGACGGGTCGCGATAAGGTCACGCCCGACTAGGCAGATGCCTCTTCTGGTGTTGCGACGCACACCGCGGTCGCGGCACCAATAGAGAGGCAGACCCACGGGATGCTCCATCCCGGGGCCGCCCACAAGCCACACACATCACCACACGGGGGAGGGGAGCATGGAGAAGCAGTAAACACTAACTACAAACCCCGAGGGGCTCTCAATCCACCTGGATCAAGAAGAGTTCAAGCAATCCCTACCTTAAACGAAGAATGAACCCCAATAGGGCCCTTCATGTCGAATTGGCCACATCCTCCATGTAGATATCATCTTTACGTTCCCCTTTTTAGAGGGGTACCGAAGAACGGTCCACAAAGAGGGATATATGGAGGAAAAGAACGTGATCGCCAGGTACGCGAGGGTACCGAATGGAGAATGCACGCGCGAAAGGGGTGCGGTGGAAGAAGTGATCGCGTGGAATACCTGTTGGAGCGTGGGAGGTTGCGCGGGGATGTGGGTCCTTTCTTCTTCTATGAGAACGGCCGGCTGTGGTAGAAGGCGCTTTCCGTGCTGATTACCCTGGCAAAGAAAAAGACAAAGAAAGGAAAAGGGGATTAGCCGCGTGTAGTATACAAATCCTCAAAAGAATGAAATGACATGAATGAAAAGGGGAAGAACACACCTTTGGGGGTGGCTTTTAAAACCCCTTAAAAGGTAGGTGTGTGTGTGTAAAAATGCATGCATGTGTGTGTGTGTAAAAGGAGTAAAATAATAAAGGGAGCCTCGTGGGGTTCGGAGGAAGTAAATAAACAAAGAAAGGGGAGGGGGTGCTTCCCCAAATGTTGGATGGTGCGAAGGCTCTTCCGGATGGACGGAGGAAGAGGAGGAAGAACGCTCCCGCCTCGCTCCAATGCACGTGGATGCCGGAGGAGACACCGGATCCAAACTCCAGGGGATCAAATGGATGGTTGAAGTAGAAGGTCCCCCTGGGCCGGAGTTGAGACGAGAATCCGATAGGGCTTCGCCGCACTGAATGGACCCCCCCTCTATAAATGACCCTCGGGTTTGTATTTATAGGCAACAGATCCTTGAATCGCGTCAGCTATAGCGGATGCATCTCTGATTAGAGACGCGTCTGCCGCGGCTGCCGCGATTAAGAAGCGCCCCATTTCCCGCTTGATTTGACCATTGTAGGGTACAGGCTATGGTTGAGAATCACGTCGGGGACAACCGCCGCATTCTTGAAATGCATCGACCTACCCCACCTCGACTTCATTTTGGGCATGTGGGCCATAAATGCGACGACTTCCGGGGGGGTCTAGGGTTCAGGTACAGGACCCAATCGCATCAGCACTGATGAACGTGATTCATAGATTCCTCAGGATTCGAGGTACGGGAACTTGAGCGCGACGACTTTTGGGGCCTAGGGCCTAATCGCGTCGGCATGGTCCGACGTGTCTCAAATTTAAAACGCGTCAGGACGGCAGGACGCGATAAAGTATTTCCATATTTTATTTATGAAAATCCTGCCAAAATCGACATTAGAATCGCATCGTCTATAGTGGACCCGTTCATGAAGTGGCAATGGACAGTTTTCGTAAATAAAATAAGCAAATTCCTTGTCGCATCGCAGAAGGTCGCCGCGATAAGGACCCTTTGGCTTAAACACGCCCAACATGCCTGGAGTGATAATGGGAATCAGTGGAATCGCATCCACCATGCCGGACGCGTTTCAGAATGCGTCCCCCAGACCCGTCGCGACAAGGATTTCTGCCCACGACCTCCGATGAGCCTTGGAAATGGAGGGGAAGCACTAGGGAAGAATGGGTAAGATCTGGAAATATTGGGAAAATACTCTTGCAAGGCAATATGAGGGCCATTTGTGGCGTTATGGTGCAATATGAAATTTGCCTGCGGTGGAGCCGAATTCGCATGTCTACAGCTGCCACGCCTTGGCATTTGCTTTGCAGGGGAGCGAAGCGAAGGGACACGAAGTGGAGTGAATGGAGTGAAATAGAGTGAAGTGAAATGAAATAAATGAAGCGTAGCGAAGTGGAGTGAAGCAGGAGCGGACTGAAAAGTAGACGCCAAGGTGAAAAATAGACACATGGAGTAATTGGGTGACTACCACCTGATGCGAGTCTTTCATCAACACCCAAGGAAGTCACCCTCAGGAAGAAGACCTAAAGAAACAGATGTTTGGATTGGAAGAAGAAAGTGTGCGCACGAGGGGCACGACAGGAGGTGTGTACGTGGTACACAAAGAAAAGGTGCCACGTGGGGCATGAAGGGAGAGATCAACTTCCAGTGAAGGGGAAGTACCTAAGGACATGATCCGTTAGGTTGCACCATTGGGGGCGTCTGCCGCGGCCGCAGATGGATCTATGGGAGAGATCAACTTCTAGCGAAGGGGAAGTACCTAAGGACACGATCCGTTAGGTTGCACCATTGGGGGCGTCTGCCACGGCCGCAGGTAGATCTATGGGAGTAAAGACGAAATGTAGGGAGATAAATCCAAACATAGGTTCTTTTAAGGAAATCAGCCCAGAGGCGACAACAAAGGAGTTGGGTATTCGACCCGGAATAGAATATTTCAAATTGCATTTGGCTTTGGAGCGCGAATGGCTCTCAAGTTGCATTGGAAGAGTGGTTTTCCCACAGTGATTTCAATATGCATGTATGCTGGGCTAAAAGAAAAATAGGTTAAAAGGAGTATGAAATAACCAAGGATAATATTGTCACTATGGCGTTGAGTCAGGACCGGAGTTTTATGCATGGGTCCGTCGTCCTCATGTGCCAAGCGTAACAGCCTATCCGTGTGGCTAAGGATCCACTGGGATAATCATTGTTTTTGTTAAAGGAGAACTCAAATCCCAGATTCCTCAGAGCCACAAGGTCCTTGATATGTTCTAAGGGTATAGCATATAGATAACTTGATGGTGGAGGCAGCAGTTGCGGCCTGATACAGCGCCAGATGAGGTAACTCAAATCCTGCGCTCAAAACTCATTAGCCAAGAAATAACAGATATCATGGAAAAACATCATTTGTAGCATGGAGCATGGATAAAGTAGTCAACAACAGACACAGCTCAAATGATTTGTTTGTTAAACCATGAGGATGAGTGGTCTTTTGGCCGAAGATTTGAGTTTTTGTGGTTTTTGGAAAGCATTTGAATTTTTGTGGTTTTTCAAATTATTTGGATTTTTATGAGTTTTTGGAAATGTTTTGATTTTTGTGATTTTTGGAAATATTTTGATTTTTGTGGGATTTTGAAAGTATTCATCTTTTTTGTTTGGGTTTTGGAAACATTGCCATGCCATGGCAGCATTAAGGTTATGAAGACTAGTGAGAGGTCCTCGTTACCTCCCGTTTCATTAAAGGATGCCCAGAGTAGGGCGTGCATTTAAAGTGGTGCCCTACGGCTGACTGTTAGAGGTTAACAGTGCCACTACCAAAGCCATGCCTGAAAAGGCGACTAAGTCTTAGTAGGGAGAAGGGAAGAAAACCCGGAGGTAAGCTTGGTATGGGTGTTTGAAGAGTTGGGTGTGACTTCCTTCGACAACCATCAGAAGGTTCAGTCTCACTTGATTATTGGGGCTTTTGGAATTTTTGTTTGATGACCATTCATTTGTAGGGACATGCGTACGACCAGGTCCATTTGGATCTCCGCGGGGACTTTGCCACTCTTTGCCATGCCCTATTATGATTGATTGGTTTGATTTTGATTTCGCATGCATACGCCCAGGTCCGTTGGATCTTTGCGGGGACTTTGCCGCTCTTGACATGTATTTGACTTGATTTTTTTTATTATTGGTCATTTGATTTGCCCATTTTCGAGACATCCTCTCATGACGGAGTGCTTTGGGTTGGTTGCCTTGCCCAGACTACCTCTATTACCCATATTTTGGCCGAGTGAGAGGAGAAACAGACGTTTGTGCCTTTCAGGCATGGCTGTGACGGTGACGGTGTCCACCGGGGCAATCGACTTAGGGCGCCGTGAAGTGTGTGTAAAGTGCCCATGCCAAGGGCAAACCTTAACGACTCGGGAGGGGATTTTGGACTCCTGGCGCGGAAGTTCTCATAACGAAAATGCTGCGATAGCATGGCAATATTCGATATTCATTTTTTTATGGAATTTTTTGTTGACATTAATAATAAATAATTCGGAGGGTAAAGGAAGGATGAATGCCCTACGTTGGGCGAGACTCAGAGGCTTTGAAGAACTTACAATTTTATTTGAAAATTAAAGAGATACATGGGGATTAAAACCCCAAAAATAGTGGGAGAAAGGTCAGATGACCTGATTGAAAATGGCAAGGAGAGAATAGAGAAAAGAGGACGAATGCCCTACGCTGGGGTGAGACTCGGAGACTATGAAGAATGTACAAATTTATTTGGAAATTAAAAGATAGGTGGGGGCTAAAACCCCGAAAACAGTGAGAGAATGGTCGGATGATCTGATTGAAAATGGAAAGGAGAGAATTGCGGAAAGATTTTCGAGACTCCGGCGGGGCCGGAGGGACTTGGAGAAGAAGGAGGGTGCGGTGCCCAGCAAAGGGAAAGGAATTCGGATGGGCCGGAGGAGAGAAAGGAATAAGCGGGCCGCGAGGGGCCAAATAGGGAGGTGCGCCGCGTGGGGCGCAAGATGGAAAGGTGCCGCGTGGGGCATAGAAGGAGATGTGCCGCGTGGGGCACGGAAAGGAGTTGTGCCACGTGGGGCACGGAGGGGAGAGTAAGGATTACAAAAAGGGGCACGATGCCCGGTGCAAGAAAATGAATCGTAAAAAAGATGAAAATAAAATGTCTCCCGTAGGGAGGGAATGTGGAGAACCCACGAGAAGGTACTAAGTGATAATTACTAAAATTTTCGTGTTAAATTTCATACATTTAGTTAATTGTAGACATCAATTGTCCATAAATAACTTACAGTTTGACTTTAATTTTCATTCTATTCATGTTTAGGTTTTTAAACATATTAGTTGACATTGGGTTAGAATACACATTTTCATTCAATAAGTCATTTCGTTTCAGATTGACTAATTGTGTTCATTGTCTTTTCACAAGTACATTTTGGGAAATAAAGGTATGTGTAAATAAATAATTTTGTCACAACAATAGTTTTGTAAATATCTTCTAAGAGAAGATAGGTATAAGTTGTAAATAAATAGTATTTTTTTACTTAAGAATACCCTACCCAACGCTATCAAGTCACATACCCCACTCAATCCCATTAAACAAATAAAAATCATTTTTTTTAAATACCCCACCCCACCCACTCACTCCACCTAAACATTTTCTCTTTTTCTCCCCACCGAAGCAACTGGAAGCTGGTGGATCTGCTGAAGGGCGATAGCAGCTGGCGCAATGGAGGCGGTGCGCTGCGGCGGTGCAGACCAGGCAAGCTGGAGGCGGTGCAGGGCTGGCGCTGTGCACGGCGCCCAGGTGTGCGAGGTGGGTGTGCGCAGCAGGTGAGCAGCGGCCGGGTCAGGTGCGCTGGCGATGAGGCTGGTGTGTGCACAGCTGTGGCCATTGGTGCGGCGTACGGATGGAGGAGCAACAGATCTGAAGCTGAAGCGGCCAGATCAGGTGTGTGTGCGGCCGGATCTCCTGTGCGAGGTAGAAGCAATTGATCTGGAGGCGGGAAGCGGCGGTTTGGAGCAGAGGCGCCTGGAAGGGCCATGGCCCCTATATGAATGACCCAAGGTCCAGGGGCTCGCAGAGGCTGTTCTTTGTTTTGTTTTAGGTTTTTAGTTCAGATTATTATGGGGTTTCCTTTTCTCTGGTTCGTAGGCAGGGGAAGGCGACGGAAATTTTGTTCTGCTGTGAGGGTTTTGCTTCTACTTTTGGGATTTTAAGTTTAGATTTATGGGTTCTTCGTTTCTTCTGTTCTTCTGCTGTAAAGGGTTTGCCATTTTTGATATATTTATCTGGTTCAGCATCTGTAGGAGTGGAGAGTTCGATTTTTTAGAAATTAGCTTCTTCCTGTTCTTCCAGAGCTGTGTTTTGTTCTGTATTTTTTTGGGTTTTAGGTTGGAGAATTCCGGGGTTCAGAGATAGAGGGTTTCTTTTGTTCTTTGGAGGGTTCTTCCTCTCTTCGGGAGGAAATTGTTGAGAGATTGAGAGCTATTGTGAGATCAATCTAGGGACATCTGTTATTTTATTTGATTTTTTTTTTCTGTTCCAGAAGTCGAACCAGGAGGATGTTATTTCCATTTCTTTGTGTTCTTTCATTTCCTCTATGCTAAAAGAGTTTAATTCTGAGTAGTTTATTTCAATTTCTTCTGTTCTTCTGCAATCCAATGGCGTTTATTTCAGTTCATCCGAATTTTCTTTCTTCTATGTGAATGTGAAAGCTGTGACAGTTGTGGGAGCTGTGAGAGATTGAGGGTTGTTAGTTCTATCCATCTAATTTCTCATTTCTTCTGTTTGGAGTTTTCCAATTTCTTCTTCTGTGTGAACTTTGCCATTTTGTCTGTGCTAGAGAGTGATACAGTGGAGTTGGAATGTTCTATTTCTTCTGTCTTTTGTGACAATGGACTGGTTGTGTTGAGGGAGATCGATCCAGTGATTGCTTCTTTCTTGGTTCAACGGCTTCTAGAGGGGTTCCAGAAGTTTACGTAGGTTCGATTTACAGATGAGTCATGAGTTTAGTTCTTGTTGCAGCAGAGATAGTTCTGAATTCATGAGGGATTCTGGAGCTTCTTAGTATTCTTAATTTTGTTCTCATTTCTGTTCTTCATAGCCTGAGAATTTCAATTTAGCAATAGTAAATTTCTGTTTGCATCAGTAAATTCATGTTTCTTAATTTCTGTCAGATCCTTGAGCTGTGAGGTAATGATCTGATGTTTGTGGAGAGCTGATTTTGTTAATTGTTCATCCCCTAAGCTGAGGGGTACATTGGTTTGAATTTTCTTTTGAGGATCTTGTTCTGCTATCTTTTTATTCTCTCTTGAGATCCAAATTGTTCCAGAGTTAGAAGTTGCATCTATGTGTAATTTCTGGTTGTGGATTGAGCAACTAGAGAGGTGAAAGTGTGTAGAAATTCATTCTGAGCGCCGTATTTTTATCTATCTTTTATTCAAAGTTGTTTGTCCAGCCATTTAAGAATGTCTAATTCAGATCTCTTTATGTTTTTTTTACCTGTCAAGTTGTGAAGGATTTGGTTGGTTTTGTTTTCTTATTAACTTTTAATGCATTATTGATAGAGATTTCAAGTCAAAGTAGTTTAATTCAAATTCTATTTAGCCTCTCCGTGGATATGACCTGTTCTCACCACTGTATGAGTTCACCTTTGGAATTTTATTTTTGTGAGACAGTTTAGAGAAGGTGGGTATATTGACCTGTGCACGGAACTCTCGACAACGGAAGTGCAGTCAACAATGCCGCGCGCTTCATCTTGGCGCCGTTGCCGGGAGGCATTAGAGTTTGATTTAATTCTGCTTTCATTTGATTCTATTTGCATTAGCTTTACATTGACTTGTTATTGGGCTTCTTATTTCAGATTTGCACAAGGAGTGGAACATGGAGATTGGGCTTGACCTTTGAATCCCATTGGAGGAGGAGAGCGTGCTGATTTCTCTCAAATTTGCTTTTAATTCAGTCTTCTAGATAGAAAGAGTGAGAGTGAAGTTTGTAGTGAGGATTTCATGTACTCTCTGTGCATGTACAGAGATTTCTTTCTAGTTGGCATGTAATAATTGGACTCTTTGTGGTTTGTGTGGTTTGATACTAGTCTATAGTACCACTTTATATTTTCTTAGTTAGATTTCATTTCATTTAGTTCAAAAACCAAATAAAAAATAAAAAAATCTAAAATCTAAATTTTTTTTCCAATCGCTCTTTCATGTTAGCCGTTTGTTTATAAATAAAAATTTCACTTCTCAAGATTAGAAACACTTGTTTTAGGACATTCATCATTTTAATAGTCATTTGAATTCCATTTCTTTTTCTTGCATTGAAGAGTGCGGGGGAAAGGTAAGACTTCCAACGCTGTTTCATGCATTAGACTTATCATTAGAAAACTTCTTGTTTGAACTTGATTGTTACACTTCATATTTTTAAATGGGACTGCTTAAGGGCATCACACTTTAGAAATCATAAGATAAGGTGAGGGATTCCATCACCCTTTCCTTTGCCCAAAAATCACAAAAATTTTCCACATTCTTGCATTTGCCTAAACTTTCAATAAAACCAGTAGACGTGGCTTAGGGTTCATAATTAGATTATCTTTCTCAATTCAAAACTTCTCTTTAAGTCTGGGTCTAGATTAGAGGTTAAAAAGCTTATAGGGTGTTTGGATGCACTTTTTTAACAATTTTTTCCCTTAAATTTAAAAATGAAGAGGTGAGACATCTTAACCTGTTTGGTTGCCAATTTTTTTTTTAAAGTGAAATTTATCCTATGTAAATCTCTCTCAATTAAAAACAAGTGATACCTCTTTTTTTTTTAAATTACACACCCCTAGCCCTGCCCCCCCCCCCCCCGGCCCTGCTCCCCCTGCCCCGGCCCCTCCCCCGCCCCGGCGCACCCCCCCCCCTCACCCGGCCCTCTCCCCCTCCCCAGCCCGGCCAGCCCCGGCGCCGGCGTCCCCACCCCCCCCCCTTCCAAGCCCCGGCCTTGCTCCCCCTCCCCCGCCCTGCTCCCCCCCCCAGTCCCGGCCCGGCCCGGCCATGCTCCCCCTCCCCCTCCTCGCCCCGACCCCCCTCCCCCAGCGCACCCCCCCTCCCCGGCCCTGCTCCCCCTCCCAGCCCCAGCCAGCCCGGCGCCGGCGTCCCCACCCCCCCTCCCGGCCCCCCACCCCGACGCACCCCCCCCCTCCCGGCCCCGACCCCCCAGCCCCGGCGCCGGCGTCCCCACCCCCCTCCCCTCCGGCTCCCCAGCCCCGGCCCTGCTCCACCTCCTCCGGCCCTGCTCCCCCGCCCCAGCCCCGGCCCCGACCCCCAGCCCCGCCCCGGTGCTAGCGTCCCCACCCCCCCTCCCGGCCCCCCAGCCCCGGAGCACCCCCCCTCCCGGCCCCGACCCCCCACCCCGGTGCACCCCCCCCTCCCGACCCGGCCCCGGCGCACCCCCCCTCCCAGCCCCGACCCCGGCCCCGGCGCACCCCCCCCCCAGCCCCGACCCCCCAGCCCCGGCGCCCCCCCGCCCTGCTCCCCCTCCCCAGCCCCAGCCTCGGCCTGGCGCCGGCGCCCCCACCCCCCCCTGGCCCCGGCATCCCCACCCCCCCCCCCACCCCACCCCCGTCCCAAACATATCAACTAATTTTTAAAGTTTGGATATTTTTACCAAACGGAGGACACCACGTTGTTATAATTTTAAATTTAAAATTAAAAACGAATCTAACATAATTTTTTAGATAGAAATATTTTTTTTGAAAAAGTGCTCCCAAACCCCATTACGCTTAAGTGAGCTAGAGGTTATTTAATTGGGTCCTTGCGGAAGCAAGGGGGGCCTCCCTCTACTCCACCTCTTACCTGGCCAGTACAAGAAGAGTTAGGATTGGACTTAAACAAGCATAAATCTGATTTTGAGAAAAATAACATAAGTCCAAGGAACACTTAGAGTTTAGGATAATTTGTTTTGAAAGTGTGTGATTGTTTATGTTTGTCATAAAAATTCAAAAAATCAATAAAAATCTATAAAATTCAAAAATCATAAATAGAAAACTTTTTCAACTGTGCATGCTTGGTAGACGTTCTCTGGACATAGATTTGGCTCAACCTATAGATGAGATTGAAAGATTCTTTCATAGGATGGCCAACCAAGATCAAAACCAAATTGCTAGGAATATGGAGGAGGTTGCACCCAGACAGATGAAGGAGTACTTTATTCCTTCTAACTATCAACCTGCTACTTGCATCAGACCGAAAATTCTGGCAAATCATTTTGAAATCAAGCCAGGAACCATTCAGATGTTGCCATCTTTTTATGGCAATCCCAATGAAGACCCTTATAGGCACATAGATGAGTTCCTAGAGATTTGTTCTACTGTCAGAATCCAAAATTTCACAGAAAATGCCTTAAATTTGACCCTATTTCCATTCTCTTTGAAAGAAAAGGCCAAATATTGGTTAGGAAGGATAGGGAGAACAATTAAAACATGGCCAGAAATGCAGCAGGAATTTTTAAAGAAGTTTTACCCCATTGGCCGGACCAACACCATGAGAAGGGCAATAACTGGATTCTCCCAACACCCGGGACAGTTAATGCATGAATCATGGGAGAGATTAAAGGAGTTGCTTAGAAAATGCCCCCATCATGGTCTGTCGAGGTGGAAAATTGTTCAAGCTTTTTATGAAGGATTAACAGAATCGAATAGGCAGATGGTTGATGCCTCGTGTGGAGGAGCATTTATGACTAAGAGCGATGATGAGGCATATAATCTTTTTGAAACATTGAGTGAAAATTCTATCAATCATGCCTCACTCTACTCTTATGAGAGAGCATTAGGACCTGTAAAGAAGGCGGGGATGTATGAAGTAAGAGGGAGAGGAGAATCAGATTCTAGGGTAGAAGATCTGATAGCTAGACTTGATCAGAGATTGGAGCAGAAGTTGGAACAAAAATTTGATCAATTACTGTCTTTGACTGGGCAAGCCACACCTAAATTTTCTCAACCACCTGAAACTTGCGCTATGTGTGCTAGCCCAGCTCACTCTACCAATGCTTGTCCCACTACTGCCCAATTACCCCCTTTTATTCAAGAACAAGTTCAAGCTGCTCAAGGTTTCTCCAAACCCTTCTATGATCCATATTCTAACACATACAACCCTGGTTGGAGAAATCACCCGAATTTTTCATGGAAAAATCAATCTGAACAAGTTTCTCAACCTTCTTTCAAGCAATCCATGTACGGTCAATCCTATCCCAATCAGAATTCGGGATTTGGCCAATCTTCTTACTCCAAACCTCCACAAGTCCAAGAAAATCAAAACTCAAATCAAGTTGCTTACACCAATTTCCAGCAACCTTCATATAATCAACCACCACCTCCTCAGCCTATTTGGGAAGATAAAATGAACCAACTCCAAAACATGATGGCGACCTATGCCAAACTGTGCAAGAACAACAAACTCAATATCAAACTCAAAATCAAAATTTTCAACAAAATTTGGCAAGGATAGAGTCCCAAATTGTTGATGTATGTCAAAGGAGGGAGTCCGGGCAATTGCCAAGTCAAGCCATAGCAAACCCAAGGAATAACCCTCCCGGATTTTGTCAAAACCAGCAAAACCATCAAGTCCAGGGATACAGACCACCTGTTAGACCAAATGCCCCTCCACCATCAAACACACAACAAACTTTTGTCCAGAATATTCCAGTACCACAAATTCAAAATCAAAATCAACATATACAACAAGACCATCCTCCTGCCCAAGCTAGGGGTCCCCAAGTGGAAAATGTGAAAACTGTGTCAACATTAAGAAGTGGAAAAATCAGAATGAATCCTCACCCACACATGTCAACATTGCATGAGGAGAAAGAAAATGAAATTGAAACTGAAACTGAAAAAGAGATTGAAGAAAATGTTGAAAAAGAACAATCCAAGGGAAAAGAGAAAATGACTGGAGAAGCTCTAGACAAAATCAAAATGAATGAAGACCCAAGCTGTTACATTCCAAGAGTCCCTTTTCCTGAAGCTTTAAAGCCAAAATCCAAAAACAAACCAACTGGTAATGAAGAACTCTTGGAACTCTTTAAGCAATTTCATGTCAACATTCCTCTTCTTGATGTCATTAAGCATGTGCCCGCTTATGCCAAATTCTTAAAAGAAATGTGCACTCCAAAATGTGAAATGAGAAATAAAACTAAAACAATCATTCTTCCAGAAACTGTGAGTGCCGTTATCTTGAACCAACTCCCTAAAAAGCTTAAAGATCCAGGCACTCCACTAATTCCTTGCACCATCGGTGGAGTCACTTTTGAATGTAGTCTTTTGGATTTGGGAGCTAGTGTCAATCTCCTACCTTTTGCTATTTTTGAGAAATTCAAATTAGGAGAATTGAAACCCACTTCTGTTGTCCTTCAACTAGCCGATCGTTCTGTCACCACTCCTAAAGGTTTAGTTGAGGACGTTATTATAAAAATCAATGATTGCTACTTCCCTACCGATTTCATCATTCTAGACATGAACACTCCTCAGGATTTAACTCAGTCCACCATCATCCTTGGTAGACCCTTCTTGGCTACAGCTAGAGCCAACATTAATTGTGCTACCGGGATGATGGATATATCATTTGGGGATGAGCGGGTTAGTATCAATATTTTTAAGGCATCTGGGCACCATGATGAAGGAGAGAGTTGTCTAGTGGTAGACTCCTTGGGAGAATCTTGTGTGAGAAAAGCAGTAGACCAACCCTGTGCTCTAGGGTTTAAGGGAGAGAATAAGACAAAGCAAAAGCCAAAGATCTATAAAACCAAAGTCAAAGCATTCCATGATAAACACATTCATAGAAAAAATTTTCAAGTGCATGATAAGGTCTGGCTATTCAATTCTAGGCTTCGTCTATTTTCGGGAAAATTGAAGTCCCGATGGGATGGTCCTTACACTGTTGTCAAAGCTTATGACAATGGTGTTGTCATCATTCTTGACCCTAAAACTGGACAATCATTCACTGTTATTGGGTAGAGGTTAAAACATTTCTTTGAAAACCCATCTTCTTTAAAAATGGATTCTACCAAGCTAGCTGAGCCAAATGAAGCCTAATGGCGTCTGGCTTAAGACGATAAACTTAGCGCTCTTGGGAGGCAACCCAAGTGTACAGATTTCCTTCATCAGGTAATTCTCTGTCTTACTTTCTTTTCTGTAAATAAGTAGGGGGGAGAGGTAGAATAAGCATGCATTCATAGTCATCATCCCAACCATTGCTTCATTTCTTTTTCTTGAGCTTGTACATATGCAAATAAACTTTTTTCACAATGTTTTATCTTTGAATAAAATTGTGTGGCATTGCGCAACCCTGACTATGTGTCTGATCTTTAACCATTAAAATTTTGTAGTTGTCACATTCCTTTGCAAACATCCATGTTAGGTAGCCTCTAGTAAAGGATTACATGTACTTATTGTCTACCTTATGTAAGGATTTATGGCAAGAAGTTTTCATACACACACTACACAGCCACTTAGACTAGCTGAACCTGAATGAAGCAAATTTGCTAAGGCTAGTAGGAGAGAGGTGATTGGTTTTCTCCCCTCCCCCTAAGTGAATTGCGAAGGAAGTGAAGGCATGTGATCAAGGAACCTGACTGTTCATCCTTCCGTAAAGAGGAATTTAAAAGAAAAAGCAAAAAAGCAAAAAGCAAAAGCAAAAGAAAAAAATTATCCATGAAAAATGCCCCGGATCTGAGTAAAGTTGGACTTGCTACTCTTGAAAAGTGATGGGTTGTGCAGCATCATGGATGAAATTGAAAGAAAAATTCTGAGTGCACAAAGTGCAAATAAAGAGGCAAAGTCCTCAACTCATAGAAATAATCCTCAAGGAAGTTGGACAGAATGGAACTGACAGAAACTACCCAATCTGACTGAGCAAGGATCTTATTCCACAATTCTTTTCTTCTCCCTCAAACTAATCTAATCTCCATTACTAGCTAAGGCAGAGAAGTTCCATGAGGGCTGATGTGAACTCTTAAGTGAGCTATCATTTGTGCACTAATTTCTTGCCATAAACCCTTACAATTAGGAAAGACATCTATCTACATTAATCTTTTACATGATGACTATTTAACATGAGACATTACATCTTCTAGTCCTACATTTGAAGTAATTTTTATTGCTAAGGGACTAGCAATGTTCAAGTAGGGGGGAGTGATAATTACTAAATTTTTCATGTTAAATTTCATACATTTAGTTAATTGTAGACATCAATTATCCATAAATAACGTGCAGTTTGACTTTAATTTTCATTCTATTCATGTTTAAGTTTTTAAACATAATAGTTGACATTGGGTTAGAATACACATTTTCATTCAATAAGTCATTTCGTTTCAGATTGACTAATCGTGTTCATTGTCTTTTCACAAGTACATTTTGGGAAATAAAAGATATGTGTAAATAAATAATTTTGTCACAACAATAGTTTTGTAAATATCTTCTAAGAGTAGATAGGTATAAGTTGTAAATAAATAATATTTTTTTACTTAAGAATACCCTACCCAACGCTATCAAGTCACATACCCCACTAAATCCCATTAAACAAATAAAAATCTTTTTTTTTTAAATACCCCACCCCACCCACTCACTCCACCTAAACATTTTCTCTTTTTCTCCCCACCGAAGCAACTGGAAGCGCAATGGAGGTAGTGCACTGCGGCGGTGCAGACCAGGCAAGCTGGAGATGGTGCAGGGCTGGTGCTGTGAACGGCGCCCAGGTGTGCGAGGTGGGTGTGCGCAGCAGGTGAGCAGCGGCCGGGTCAGGTGCGCTGGCGATAAGGCTGGTGTGTGCGCGGCTGTGGCCATTGGTGCTGCGTACGGATGGAGGCGCAACAGATCTGAAGCTGAAGCGGCCAGACAAGGTGTGTGTGCGGCCGGATCTCCTGTGCGAGGCAGAAGCAGCTGATCTGGAGGCGGGAAGCGGCGGTTTGGAGCAGAGGCGCCTGGAAGGGCCATGGCCCCTATATGAATGACCCAAGGTCCAGGGGCTCGCAGAGGCTGTTCTTTGTTTTGTTTTAGGTTTTTAGTTCAGATTATTCTGGGGTTTCCTTTTCTCTGGTTCGTAGGCAGGGGAAGGCGACGGAAATTTTGTTCTGCTGTGAGGGTTTTGCTTCTACTTTTGGGATTTTAAGTTTAGATTTCTGGGTTCTTCGTTTCTTCTGTTCTTCTGCTGTAAAGGGTTTGCCATTTTTTGATATATTTATCTGGTTCAGCATCTGTAGGAGTGGAGAGTTCGATTTTTTAGAAATTAGCTTCTTCCTGTTCTTCCAGAGCTGTGTTTTGTTCTGTATTTTTTTTGGGTTTTAGGTTGGAGAATTCCGGGGTTCAGAGATAGAGGGTTTCTTTTGTTCTTTGGAGGGTTCTTCCTCTCTTCGGGAGGAAATTGTTGAGAGATTGAGAGCTATTGTGAGATCAATCTAGGGACATCTGTTATTTTTATTTGATTTTTTTTTTCTGTTCCAGAAGTCGAACCAGGAGGATGTTATTTCCATTTCTTTGTGTTCTTTCATTTCCTCTGTGCTAAAAGAGTTTAATTCTGAGTAGTTTATTTCAATTTCTTCTGTTCTTCTGCAATCCAATGGCGTTTATTTCAGTTCATCCGAATTTTCTTTCTTCTATGTGAATGTGAAAGTTGTGACAGTTGTGGGAGCTGTGAGAGATTGAGGGTTGTTAGTTCTATCCATCTAATTTCTCATTTCTTCTGTTTGGAGTTTTCCAATTTCTTCTTCTGTGTGAACTTTGCCATTTCGTCTATGCTAGAGAGTGATACAGTGGAGTTGGACTGTTCTATTTCTTCTGTCTTTTGTGAGAATGGACTGGTTGTGTTGAGGAAGATCGATCCAGTGATTGCTTCTTTCTTGGTTCAACGGCTTCTAGAGGGGTTCCAGAAGTTTACGTAGTTTCGATTTACAGATGAGTCATGAGTTTAGTTCTTGTTGCAGCAGAGATAGTTCTGAATTCATGAGGGATTCTGGAGCTTCTTAGTATTCTTAATTTTGTTCTCATTTCTGTTCTTCATAGCCTGAGAATTTCAATTTAGCAATAGTAAATTTCTGTTTGCATCAGTAAATTCTTGTTTCTTAATTTCTGTCTGATCCTTGAGCTGTGAGGTAATGATCTGATGTTTGTGGAGAGCTGATTTTGTTAATTGTTCATCCCCTAAGCTGAGGGGTACATTGGTTTGAATTTTCTTTTGAGGATCTTGTTCTGTTATCTTTTTATTCTCTCTTGAGATCCAAATTGTTCCAGAGTTAGAAGTTGCATCTGTGTGTAATTTCTGGTTGTGGATTGAGCAATTAGAGAGGTGAAAGTGTGTAGAAATTCATTCTGAGCGCCGTATTTTTGTCTATCTTTTATTCAAAGTTGTTTGTCCAGCCATTTAAGAATGTCTAATTCAGATCTCTTTATGTTTTTTTTACCTGTCAAGTTGTGAAGGATTTGGTTGGTTTTGTTTTCTTATTAACTTTTAATGCATTATTGATAGAGATTTCAAGTCCAAGTAGTTTAATTCAAATTCTATTCAGCCTCTCCGTGGATATGACCTGTTCTCACCACTGTATGAGTTCACCTTTGGAATTTTATTTTTGTGAGACAGTTTAGAGAAGGTGGGTATATTGACCTGTGCACGGAACTCTCGACAACGGAAGTGCACAGTCAACAATGCCGCGCGCTTCATCTTGGCGCCGTTGCCGGGGAGGCATTAGAGTTTGATTTAATTCTGCTTTCATTTGATTCTATTTGCATTAGCTTTACATTGACTTGTTATTGGGCTTCTTATTTCAGATTTGCACAAGGAGTGGAACATGGAGATTGGGCTTGACCTTTGAATCCCATTGGAGGAGGAGAGCGTGCTGATTTCTCTCAAATTTGCTTTTAATTCAGTCTTCTAGATAGAAAGAGTGAGAGTGAAGTTTGTAGTGAGGATTTCATGTACTCTCTGTGCATGTACAGAGATTTCTTTCTAGTTGGCATGTAATAATTGGACTCTTTGTGGTTTGTGTGGTTTGATACTAGTCTATAGTACCACTTTATATTTTCTTAGTTAGATTTCATTTCATTTAGTTCAAAAACCAAATAAAAAATAAAAAAATCTAAAATCTAAATTTTTTTTTCCAAATCGCTCTTTCATGTTAGCCGTTTGTTTGTAAATAAAAATTTCACTTCTCAAGATTAGAAACACTTGTTTTAGGACATTCATCATTTTAATAGTCATTTGAATTCCATTTCTTTTTCTTGCATTGAAGAGTGCGGGGGAAAGGTAAGACTTCCAACGCTTGTTTCATGCATTAGACTTATCATTAGAAAACTTCTTGTTTGAACTTGATTGTTACACTTCATACTTTTAAATGGGACTGCTTAAGGGCATCACCCTTTAGAAATCATAAAGATAAGGTGAGGGATTTCATCACCCTTTCCTTTGCCCAAAAATCACAAAAATTTTCCACATTCTTGCATTTGCCCAAACATTCAATAAAAACCAGTAGACGTGGCCTTAGGGTTCATAATTAGATTTATCCTTTCTCAAATTCAAAACTTCTCTTTAAGTCTGGTGTCTAGGATTAGAGGTTAAAAAAGCTTACGCTTAAGTGAGCTAGAGGTTATTTAATTGGGTCCTTGCGAAAGCAAGGGGGGCCTCCCTCTACTCCACCTCTTACCTGGCTGGTACAAGAAGAGTTAGGATTGGACTTAAACAAGCATAAATCTGATTTTGAGAAAAATAACATAAGTCCAAGGAACACTTATAGTTTAGGATAATTTGTTTTGAAAGTGTGTGATTGTTTGTGTTTGTCATAAAAATTCAAAAAATCAATAAAAATCTATAGAATTCAAAAATCATAAATAGAAAACTTTTTCAACTGTGCATGCTTGGTAGACGTTCTCTGGACATAGATTTGGCTCAACCTATAGATGAGATTGAAAGATTCTTTCATAGGATGGCCAACCAAGATCAAAACCAAATTGCTAGGAATATGGAGGAGGTTGCACCCAGACAGATGAAGGAGTACTTTATTCCTTCTAACTATCAACCTGCTACTTGCATCAGACCGGAAATTCTGGCAAATCATTTTGAAATCAAGCCAGGAACCATTCAGATGTTGCCATCTTTTTATGGCAATCCCAATGAAGACCCTTATAGGCACATAGATGAGTTCCTAGAGATTTGTTCTACTGTCAGAATCCAAAATTTCACAGAAAATGCCTTAAATTTGACCCTATTTCCATTCTCTTTGAAAGAAAAGGTCAAATATTGGTTAGGAAGGTTAGGGAGAACAATTAAAACATGGCCAGAAATGTAGCAGGAATTTTTAAAGAAGTTTTACCCCATTGGCCGGACCAACACCATGAGAAGGGCAATAACTGGATTCTCCCAACACCCGGGACAGTTAATGCATGAATCATGGGAGAGATTAAAGGAGTTGCTTAGAAAATGCCCCCATCATGGTCTGTCGAGGTGGCAAATTGTTCAAGCTTTTTATGAAGGATTAACAGAATCGAATAGGCAGATGGTTGATGCCTCGTGTGGAGGAGCATTTATGACTAAGAGCGAGGATGAGGCATATAATCTTTTTGAAACATTGAGTGAAAATTCTATCAATCATGCCTCACTCTACTCTTATAAGAGAGCATTAGGACCTGTAAAGAAGGCGGGGATGTATGAAGTAAGAGGGAGAGGAGAATCAGATTCTAGGGTAGAAGATCTGATAGCTAGACTTGATCAGAGATTGGAGCAGAAGTTGGAACAAAAATTTGATCAATTACTGTCTTTGACTGGGCAAGCCACACCTAAATTTTCTCAACCACCTGAAACTTGCGCTATGTGTGCTAGCCCAGCTCACTCTACCAATGCTTGTCCACTACTGCCCAATTACCCCCTTTTATTCAAGAACAAGTTCAAGCTGCTCAAGGTTTCTCCAAACCCTTCTATGATCCATATTCTAACACATACAACCCTGGTTGGAGAAATCACCCGAATTTTTCATGGAAAAATCAATCTGAACAAGTTTCTCAACCTTCTTTCAAGCAATCCATGTACGGTCAATCCTATCCCAATCAGAATTCGGGATTTGGCCAATCTTCTTACTCCAAACCTCCACAAGTCCAAGAAAATCAAAACTCAAATCAAGTTGCTTACACCAATTTCCAGCAACCTTCATATAATCAACCACCACCTCCTCAGCCTATTTGGGAAGATAAAATGAACCAACTCCAAAACATGATGGCGACTCTATGCCAAACTGTGCAAGAACAACAAACTCAATATCAAACTCAAAATCAAAATTTTCAACAAAATTTGGCAAGGATAGAGTCCCAAATTGTTGATGTATGTCAAAGGAGGGAGTCCGGGCAATTGCCAAGTCAAGCCATGGCAAACCCAAGGAATAACCCTCCCGGATTTTGTCAAAACCAGCAAAACCATCAAGTCCAGGGATACAGACCACCTGTTAGACCAAATGCCCCTCCACCATCAAACACACAACAAACTTTCGTCCAGAATATTCCAGTACCACAAATTCAAAATCAAAATCAACATATACAACAAGACCATCCTCCTGCCCAAGCTAGGGGCCCCCAAGTGGAAAATGTGAAAACTGTGTCAACATTAAGAAGTGGAAAAATCAGAATGAATCCTCACCCACACGTGTCAACATTGCATGAGGAGAAAGAAAATGAAATTGAAACTGAAACTGAAAAAGAGATTGAAGAAAATGTTGAAAAAGAACAATCCAAGGGAAAAGAGAAAATGACTGAAGAAGCTCTAGACAAAATCAAAATGAATGAAGACCCAAGCTGTTACATTCCAAGAGTCCCTTTTCCTGAAGCTTTAAAGCCAAAATCCAAAAACAAACCAACTGGTAATGAAGAACTCTTGGAACTCTTTAAGCAATTTCATGTCAACATTCCTCTTCTTGATGTCATTAAGCATGTGCCTGCTTATGCCAAATTCTTAAAAGAAATGTGCACTCCAAAATGTGAAATGAGAAATAAAACTAAAACAATCATTCTTCCAGAAACTGTGAGTGCCGTTATCTTGAACCAACTCCCTAAAAAGCTTAAAGATCCAGGCACTCCACTAATTCCTTGCACCATCGGTGGAGTCACTTTTGAAAGCAGTCTTTTGGATTTGGGAGCCAGTGTCAATCTCCTACCTTTTGCTATTTTTGAGAAATTCAAATTAGGAGAATTGAAACCCACTTCTGTTGTCCTTCAACTAGCCGATCGTTCTGTCACCACTCCTAAAGGTTTAGTTGAGGACGTTATTATAAAAATCAATGATTGCTACTTCCCTGCCGATTTCATCATTCTAGACATGAGCACTCCTCAGGATTTAACTCAGTCCACCATCATCCTTGGTAGACCCTTTTTGGCTACAGCTAGAGCCAACATTAATTGTGCTACCGGGATGATGGATATATCATTTGGGGATGAGCGGGTTAGTATCAATATTTTTAAGGCATCTGGGCACCATGATGAAGGAGAGAGTTGTCTAGTGTAGACTCCTTGGGAGAATTTGTGTGAGAAAAGCAGTAGACCAACCCTGTGCTCTAGGGTTTAAGGGAGAGAATAAGACAAAGCAAAAGCCAAAGATCTATAAAACCAAAGTCAAAGCATTCCATGATAAACACATTCATAGAAAAATTTTCAAGTGCATGATAAGGTCTGGCTATTCAATTCTAGGCTTCGTCTGTTTTCGGGAAAATTGAAGTCCCGATGGGATGGTCCTTACACTGTTGTCAAAGCTTATGACAATGGTGCTGTCATCATTCTTGACCCTAAAACTGGACAATCATTCACTGTTATTGGGCAGAGGTTAAAACATTTCTTTGAAAACACATCTTCTTTAAAAATGGATTCTACCAAGCTAGCTGAGCCAAATGAAGCCTAATGGCGTCTGGCTTAAGACGATAAACTTAGCGCTCTTGGGAGGCAACCCAAGTGTACAGATTTCCTTCATCAGGTAATTCTCTGTCTTACTTTCTTTTCCTGTAAATAAGTAGGGGGGAGAGGTAGAATAAGCATGCATTCATAGTCATCATCCCAACCATTGCTTCATTTCTTTTTCTTGAGCTTGTACATATGCAAATAAACTTTTTTCACAATGTTTTATCTTTGAATAAAAATGTGTGGCATTGCGCAACCCTGACTATGTGTCTGATCTTTAACCATTAAAATTTTGTAGTTGTCACATTCCTTTGCAAACATCCATGTTAGGTAGCCTCTAGTAAAGGATTACATGTACTTATTGTCTACCTTATGTAAGGATTTATGGCAAGAAGTTTTCATACACACACTACACAGCCACTTAGACTAGCTGAACCTGAATGAAGCAAATTTGCTAAGGCTAGTAGGAGAGAGGTGATTGGTTTTCTCCCCTCCCCCTAAGTGAATTGCGAAGGAAGTGAAGGCATGTGATCAAGAAACCTGGCTGTTCATCCTTCCGTAAAGAGGAATTTAAAAGAAAAAGCAAAAAAGCAAAAGCAAAAGAAAAAAATTATCCATGAAAAATGCCCCGGATCTGAGTAAAGTTGGACTTGCTACTCTTGAAAAGTGATGGGTTGTGCAGCATCATGGATGAAATTGAAAGAAAAATTCTGAGTGCACAAAGTGCAAATAAAGAGGCAAAGTCCTCAACTCATAGAAATAATCCTCAAGGAAGTTGGACAGAATGGAACTGACAGAAACTACCCAATCTGACTGAGCAAGGATCTTATTCCACAATTCTTTTCTTCTCCCTCGAACTAATCTAATCTCAATTACTAGCTAAGGTAAAGAAGTTCCATGAGGGCTGATGTGAACTCTTAAGTGAGCTATCATTTGTGCACTAATTTCTTGCCATAAACACTTACAATTAGGAAAGACATCTATCTACATTAATCTTTTACATGATGACTATTTAACATGAGACATTACATCTTCTAGTCCTACATTTGAAGTAATTTTTATTGCTAAGGGACTAGCAATGTTCAAGTAGGGGGGAGTGATAATTACTAAATTTTTCATGTTAAATTTCATACATTTAGTTAATTGTAGACATCAATTATCCATAAATAACGTGCAGTTTGAATTTAATTTTCATTCTATTCATGTTTAAGTTTTTAAACATATTAGTTGACATTGGGTTAGGATACACATTTTCATTCAATAAGTCATTTCGTTTCAGATTGACTAATCGTGTTCATTGTCTTTTCACAAGTACATTTTGGGAAATAAAAGATATGTGTAAATAAATAATTTTGTCACAACAATAGTTTTGTAAATATCTTCTAAGAGTAGATAGGTATAAGTTGTAAATAAATAATATTTTTTTACTTAAGAATACCCTACCCAACGCTATCAAGTCACATACCCCACTCAATCCCATTAAACAAATAAAAATCATTTTTTTAAAATACCCCACCCCACCCACTCACTCCACCTAAACATTTTCTCTTTTTCTCCCCACCGAAGCAACTGGAAGCACAATGGAGGTAGTGCACTGCGGCGGTGCAGACCAGGCAAGCTGGAGGCG
The DNA here is from genome assembly GCA_014218235.1 of Colocasia esculenta. NCBI lineage: Eukaryota > Viridiplantae > Streptophyta > Magnoliopsida > Alismatales > Araceae > Colocasia > Colocasia esculenta. The sequence continues at coordinate 119,203,677 of CM024757.1, read as the reverse complement.
GTGCAGGGCTGGTGTTGTGCACGGCGCCCAGGTGTGCGAGGTGGGTGTGCGCAGCAGGTGAGCAGCGGCCGGGTCAGGTGCGCTGGCAATAAGGCTGGTGTGTGCGTGGCTGTGGCCATTGGTGCGGCGTACGGATGGAGGCGCAACAGATCTGAAGCTGAAGCGGCCAGATCAGGTGTGTGTGCGGCCGGATCTCCTGTGCGAGGCAGAAGCAGCTGATCTAGAGGCGAGAAGTGGCGGTTTGGAGCAGAGGCGCCTGGAAGGGCCATGGCCCCTATATAAAGACCTAAGGTCCAGGGGCTCGCGGAGGCTGATCTTTGTTTTGTTTTAGGTTTTTAGTTCAGATTATTCTGGGGTTTCCTTTTCTCTAGTTCGTAGGCAGGGGAAGGCGACGGAAATTTTGTTCTGCTGTGAGGGTTTTGCTTCTACTTTTGGGATTTTAAGTTTAAATTTCTGGGTTCTTCGTTTCTTCTGTTCTTCTGCTGTAAAGGGTTTGCCATTTTCTGATAGATTTATCTGGTTCAGCATCTGTAGGAGTGGAGAGTTCTATTTTTTAGAAATTAGCGTCTTCCTGTTCTTCCAGAGCTGTGCGTTTTGTTCTGTATTTTTTTGGGTTTTAGGTTGGAGAATTCCGGGGTTCAGAGATAGAGGGTTTCTTTTGTTCTTTGGAGGGTTCTTCCTCTCTTCGGGAGGAAATTGTTGAGAGATTGAGAGCTATTGTGAGATCAATCTAGGGACATCTGTTATTTTTATTTGATTTTTTTTCTTCTGTTCCAGAGGTCGAACCTGGAGGATGTTATTTCCATTTCTTTGTGTTCTTTCATTTCCTCTGTGCTAAAAGAGTTTAATTCTGAGTAGTTTATTTCAATTTCTTCTGTTCTTCTGCAATCCAATGGCGTTTATTTCAGTTCATCCGAATTTTATTTCTTCTATGTGAATGTGAAAGCTGTGACAGTTGTGGTAGCCGTGAGAGATTGAGGGTTGTTAGTTCTATCCATCTAATTTCTCATTTCTTCTGTTTGGAGTTTTCCAATTTCTTCTTCTGTGTGAACTTTGCCATTTCGTTTGTGCTAGAGAGTGATACAGTGGAGTTGGACTGTTCTATTTCTTCTGTCTTTTGTGAGAATGGACTGGTTGTGCTGAGGGAGATCGATCCAGTGATTGCTTCTTTCTTGGTTCAACGGCTTCTAGAGGGGTTCCAGAAGTTTACGTAGTTCCGATTTACAGATGAGTCATGAGTTTAGTTCTTGTTGCAGCAGAGATAGTTCTGAATTCATGAGGGATTCTGGAGCTTCTTAGTATTCTTAATTTTGTTCTCATTTCTGTTCTTCATAGCCTGAGAATTTCAATTTAGCAATAGTAAATTTCTGTTTGCATCAGTAAATTCCTGTTTCTTAATTTCTGTCTGATCCTTGAGCTATGAGGTAATGATCTGATGTTTGTGGAGAGCTGATTTTGTTAATTGTTCATCCCCTAAGCTGAGGGGTACATTGGTTTGAATTTTCTTTTGAGAATCTTGTTTTGTTATCTTTTTATTCTCTCTTGAGATCCAAATTGTTCCAGAGTTAGAAGTTGCATCTGTGTGTAATTTCTGGTTGTGGATTGAGCAATTAGAGAGGTGAAAGTGTGTAGAAATTCATTCTGAGCGCCGTATTTTTGTCTATCTTTTATTCAAAGTTGTTTGTCCAGCCATTTAAGAATGTCTAATTCAGATCTCTTTATGTTTTTTTTACCTATCATGTTGTGAAGGATTTGGTTGGTTTTGTTTTCTTATTCACTTTTAATGCATTGTTGACAGAGATTTCAAGTCAAAGTAGTTTAATTCAAATTCTATTCAGCCTCTCCGTGGATATGACCTGTTCTCACCACTGTATGAGTTCACCTTTGCAATTTTATTTTTGTGAGATAGTTTAGAGAAGGTGGGTATATTGACCTGTGCACGGAACTCTCGACAACGGAAGTGCACAGTCAACAATGCCGCGCGCTTCATCTTGGCGCCGTTGCCGGGGAGGCATTAGAGTTTGATTTAATTCTGCTTTCATTTGATTCTATTTGCATTAGCTTTACATTGACTTGTTATTGGGATTCTTATTTCAGATTTGCACAAGGAGTGGAACATGGAGATTGGGCTTGACCTTTGAATCCCATTGGAGGAGGAGAGCATGCTGATTTCTCTCAAATTTGCTTTTAATTCAGTCTTCTAGATAGAAAGAGTGAGAGTGAAGTTTGTAGTGAGGATTTCATGTACACTCTGTGCATGTACAGAGATTTCTTTCTAGTTGGCATGTAATAATTAGACTCTTTGTGGTTTGTGTGGTTTGATACTAGTCTATAGTACCACTTTATATTTCTTAGTTAGATTTCATTTCATTTAGTTCAAAAACCAAATAAAAAATAAAAAAATCTAAAATCTAAATTTTTTTTCCAAATCGCTCTTTCATGTTAGCCGTTTGTTTGTAAATAAAAATTTCACTTCTCAAGATTAGAAACACATGTTTTAGGACATTCATCATTTTAATAGTCATTTGAATTCCATTTCTTTTTCTTGCATTGAAGAGTGCGGGGGAAAGGTAAGACTTCCAATGCTTGTTTCATGCATTAGACTTATCATTAGAAAACTTCTTGTTTGAACTTGATTGTTACACTTCATATTTTTAAATGGGACTGCTTAAGGGCATCACCCTTTAGAAATCATAAAGATAAGGTGAGGGATTTCATCACCCTTTCTTTTGCCCAAAAATCACAAAAATTTTCCACATTCTTGCATTTGCCTAAACTTTCAATAAAAACCAGTAGACGTGGCCTTAGGGTTCATAATTAGATTTATCCTTTCTCAAATTCAAAACTTCTCTTTAAGTCTGGTGTCTAGGATTAGAGGTTAAAAAAGCTTACGCTTAAGTGAGCTAGAGGTTATTTAATTGGGTCCTTGTGAAAGCAAGGGGGGCCTCCCTCTACTCCACCTCTTACTTGGCCAGTACAAGAAGAGTTAGGATTGGACTTAAACAAGCATAAATCTGATTTTGAGAAAATTAACATAAGTCCAAGGAACACTTAGAGTTTAGGATAATTTGTTTTGAAAGTGTGTGATTGTTTGTGTTTGTCATAAAAATTCAAAAAATCTATAAAAAATCTATAAAATTCAAAATCATAAATAGAAAATTTTTCAACTGTGCATGCTTGGTAGACGTTCTTTGGACATAGATTTGGCTCAACCTATAGATGAGATTGAAAGATTCTTTCATAGGATGGCCAACCAAGATCAAAACCAAATTGCTAGGAATATGGAGGAGGTTGCACCCAGACAGATGAAGGAGTACTTTATTCCTTCTAACTATCAACCTGCTACTTGCATCAGATCGGGAATTCCGGCAAATCATTTTGAAATCAAGCCAGGAACCATTCAGATGTTGCCATCTTTTTATGGCAATCCCAATGAAGACCCTTATAGGCACATAGATGAGTTCCTAGAGATTTGTTCTACTGTCAGAATTCAAAATTTCACAGAAAATGCCATAAAATTGACCCTATTTCCATTCTCTTTGAAAGAAAAGGCCAAATATTGGTTAGGAACGATAAGGAGAACAATTAAAACATGGCCAGAAATGCAGCAGGAATTTTTAAAGAAGTTTTACCCCATTGGTCGGACCAACACCATGAGAAGGGCAATAACTGGATTCTCCCAACACTCGGGAGAGTTAATGCATGAATCATGGGAGAGATTAAAGGAGTTGCTTAGAAAAGGCCCCCATCATGGTCTGTCGAGGTGGCAAATTGTTCAAGCTTTTTATGAAGGATTAACATAATCGAATAGGCAATGGTTGATGCCTCGTGTGGAGGAGCATTTATGACTAAGAGCGAGGATGAGGCATATAATCTTTTTGAAACATTGAGTGAAAATTCTATCAATCATGCCTCACTCTACTCTTATGAGAGAGCATTAGGACCTGTAAAGAAGGCGGGGATGTATGAAGTAAGAGGGAGAGGAGAATCAGATTCTAGGGTAGAAGATCTGATAGCTAGACTTGATCAGAGATTGGAGCAGAAGTTGGAACAAAAATTTGATCAATTACTGTCTTTGACTGGGCAAGCCACACCTAAATTTTCTCAACCACCTGAAACTTGCGCTATGTGTGCTAGCCCATCTCACTCTACCAATGCTTGTCCCACTACTGCCCAATTACCCCCTTTTATTCAAGAACAAGTTCAAGCTGCTCAAGGTTTCTCCAAACCCTCCTATGATCCATATTCTAACACATACAACCCTGGTTGGAGAAATCACCCGAATTTTTCATGGAAAAATAAACCAACTGGTAATGAAGAACTCTTGGAACTCTTTAAGCAAGTTCATGTCAACATTCCTCTTCTTGATGCCATTAAGCATGTGCCTGCTTATGCCAAATTCTTAAAAGAAATGTGCACTCCAAAATGTGAAATGAGAAATAAAACTAAAACAATCATTCTTCCAGAAACTGTGAGTGTCGTTATCTTGAACCAACTCCCTAAAAAGCTTAAAGATCCAGGCACTCCACTAATTCCTTGCACCATCGGTGGAGTCACTTTTGAAAGCAGTCTTTTGGATTTGGGAGCCAGTGTCAATCTCCTACCTTTTGCTATTTTTGAGAAATTCAAATTAGGAGAATTGAAACCCACTTCTGTTGTCCTTCAACTAGCCGATCGTTCTGTCACCACTTCTAAAGGTTTAGTTGAGGACGTTATTATAAAAATCAATGATTTCTACTTCCCTGCCGATTTCATCATTCTGGGCATGAACACTCCTCAGGATTTAACTCAGTCCACCATCATCCTTGGTATACCCTTTTTGGCTACAGCTAGAGCCAACATTAATTGTGCTACCGGGATGATGGATATATCATTTGGGGATGAGCGGGTTAGTATCAATATTTTTAAGGCATCTGGGCACCATGATCAAGGAGAGAGTTGTCTAGTGGTAGACTCCTTGGGAGAATCTTGTGTGAAAAAAGCAGTAGACCAACCCTGTGCTCTAGGGTTTAAGGGAGAGAATAAGACAAAGCAAAAGCCAAAGATCTATAAAACCAAAGTCAAAGCATTCCATGATAAACACATTCATAGAAAAATTTTTCAAGTGCATGATAAGGTCTGGCTATTCAATTCTAGGCTTCGTCTATTTTTGGGAAAATTGAAGTCCCGATGGGATGGTCCTTACACTGTTGTCAAAGCTTATGACAATGGTGCTGTCATCATTCTTGACCCTAAAACTGGACAATCATTCACTGTTATTGGGCAGAGGTTAAAACATTTCTTTGAAAACCCATCTTCTTTAAAAATGGATTCTACCAAGCTAGCTGAGCCAAATGAAGCTTAATGGCGTCTGGATTAAGACGATAAACTTAGCGCTCTTGGGAGGCAACCCAAGTGTACAGATTTCCTTCATCAGGTAATTCTCTGTCTTACTTTCTTTTCCTGTAAATAAGTAGGGGGGAGAGGTAGAATAAGCATGCATTCATAGTCATCATCCCAACCATTGCTTCATTTCTTTTTCTTGAGCTTGTACATATGCAAATAAACTTTTTTCACAATGTTTCATCTTTGAATAAAAATGTGTGGCATTGCGCAACCCTAACTATGTGTCTGATCTTTAACCATTAAAATTTTGTAGTTGTCACATTCCTTTGCAAACATCCATGTTAGGTAGCCTCTAGTAAAGGATTACATGTACTTATTGTCTACCTTATGTAAGGATTTATGGCAAGAGATTTTCATACACACACTACACAGTCACTTAGACTAGCTGAACCTGAATGAAGCAAATTTGCTAAGGCTAGTAGGAGAGAGGTGATTGGTTTTCTCCCCTCCCCCTAAGTGAATTGCGAAGGAAGTGAAGGCATGTGATCAAGGAACCTGACTGTTCATCCTTCCGTAAAGAGGAAAAGAAAAGAAAAAGCAAAAAGCAAAAGCAAAAGAAAAAAATTATCCATGAAAAATGCCCCGGATCTGAGTAAAGTTGGACTTGCTACTCTTGAAAAGTGATGGGTTGTGTAGCATCATGGATGAAATGAAAGAAAAATTCTGAGTGCACAAAGTGCAAATAAAGAGGCAAAGTCCTCAACTCATAGAAATAATCCTCAAGGAAGTTGGACAGAATAGAACTGAGAGAAACTACCCAATCTAACTGAGCAAGGATCTTATTCCACAATTCTTTACTTCTCCCTCGAACTAATCTAATCTCAATTACTAGCTAAGGCAGAGAAGTTCCATGAGGGCTGATGTGAACTCTTAAGTGAGCTATCATTTGTGCACTAATTTCTTGCCATAAACCCTTACAATTAGGAAAGACATTTATCTACATTAATCTTTTACATGATGACTATTTAACATGAGACATTACATCTTCTAGTCCTACATTTGAAGTAATTTTTATTACTAAGGGACTAGCAATGTTCAAGTAGGGGGGAGTGATAATTACTAAATTTTTCATGTTAAATTTCATACATTTAGTTAATTGTAGACATCAATTGTCCATAAATAACGTACAGTTTGACTTTAATTTTCATTCTATTCATGTTTAGGTTTTTAAACATATTAGTTGACATTGGGTTAGAATACACATTTTCATTCAATAAGTCATTTCGTTTCAGATTGACTAATCGTGTTCATTGTCTTTTCACAAGTACATTTTGGGAAATAAAAGATATGTTTAAATAAATAATTTTGCCACAACAATAGTTTTGTAAATATCTTCTAAGAGTAGATAGGTATAAGTTGTAAATAAATAATATTCTTTTACTTAAGAATACCCTACCCAATGCTATCAAGTCACATACCCCACTCAATCCCATTAAACAAATAAAAATCATTTTTTTAAAATACCCCACTCCACCCACTCACTACACCTAAACATTTTTTCTTTTTCTCCCCACCGAAGCAACTGGAAGCGCAATGGAGGCAGTGCGCTGCGGCGGTGCAGACCAGGCAAGCTAGAGGCAGTGCAGGGCTGGTGCTGTGCACGGCGCCTAAGTGTGCGAGGTGGGTGTGCGCAGTAGGTGAGCAGCGGCCGGGTCAGGTGCGCTGGCAATGAGGCTGGTGTGTGCGCGGCTGTGGCCATTGGTGCGGCGTACGGATGGAGGCGCAACAGATCTGAAGCTGAAGCAGCCAAATCAGGTGTGTGTGCGGCCGGATCTCCTGTGCGAGGCAGAAGCAGCTGATCTGGAGGCGGGAAGTGGCGGTTTGGAGCAGAGGCGCCTGGAAGGGCCATGGCCCCTATATAAAGACCCAAGGTCCAGGGGCTCGCGGAGGCTGTTCTTTGTTTTGTTTTAGGTTTTTAGTTCAGATTATTCTGGGGTTTCCTTTTCTCTGGTTCGTAGGCAGGGGAAGGCGATGGAAATTTTGTTCTGCTGTGAGGGTTTTGCTTCTACTTTTGGGATTTTAAGTTTAGATTTCTCGGTTCTTCGTTTCTTATGTTCTTCTGCTGTAAAGGGTTTGCTATTTTCTGATAGATTTATCTGGTTCAGCATCTGTAGGAGTGGAGAGTTCGATTTTTTAGAAATTAGCGTCTTCCTGTTCTTCCAGAGCTGTGCGTTTTGTTCTGTATTTTTTGGGTTTTAGGTTGGAGAATTCCGGGGTTCAGAGATAGAGGGTTTCTTTTGTTCTTTGGAGGGTTCTTCCTCTCTTCGGGAGGAAATTGTTGAGAGATTGAGAGCTATTGTGAGATCAATCCAGGGACATCTATTATTTTTATTTGATTTTTTTTCTTCTGTTCCAGAAGTCGAACCAGGAGGATGTTATTTCCATTTCTTTGTGTTCTTTCATTTCCTCTGTGCTAAAAGAGTTTAATTCTGAGTAGTTTATTTCAATTTCTTCTGTTCTTCTGCAATCCAATGGCGTTTATTTCAGTTCATCCGAATTTTCTTTCTTCTATGTGAATGTGAAAGCTGTGACAGTTGTGGGAGCCGTGAGAGATTGAGGGTTGTTAGTTCTATCCATCTAATTTCTCATTTCTTCTGTTTGGAGTTTTCCAATTTCTTCTTCTGTGTGAACTTTGCCATTTCGTTTGTGCTAGAGAGTGATACAGTGGAGTTGGAATGTTCTATTTCTTCTGTCTTTTGTGAGAATGGACTGGTTGTGCTGAGGGAGATCGATCTAGTGATTGCTTCTTTCTTGGTTCAACGGCTTCTAGAGAGGTTCCAGAAGTTTACGTAGTTCCGATTTGTAGATGAGTCATGAGTTTAGTTCTTGTTGCAGCAGAGATAGTTCTGAATTCATGAGGGATTCTGGAGCTTCTTAGTATTCTTAAATTTCTGTTCTTCATCTGAGAATTTCAATTTAGCAATAGTAAATTTCTGTTTGCATCAGTAAATTCTTGTTTCTTAATTTCTGTCTGATCCTTGAGCTATGAGGTAATGATCTGATGTTTGTGGAGAGCTGATTTTGTTAATTGTTCATCCCCTAAGCTGAGGGGTACATTGGTTTGAATTTTCTTTTGAGAATCTTGTTCTGTTATCTTTTTATTCTCTCTTGAGATCCAAATTGTTCCAGAGTTAGAAGTTCCATCTGTGTGTAATTTCTGGTTGTGGATTGAGCAATTAGAGAGTGAAAGTGTGTAGAAATTCATTCTGAGCGCCGTATTTTTGTCTATCTTTTATTCAAAGTTGTTTGTCCAGCCATTTAAGAATGTCTAATTCAGATCTCTTTATGTTTTTTTTGCCTGTCAAGTTGTGAAGGATTTGGTTGGTTTTGTTTTCTTATTCACTTTTAATGCGTTGTTGATAGAGATTTCAAGTTAAAGTAGTTTAATTCAAATTCTATTCAGCCTCTCCGTGGATATGACCTGTTCTCACCACTGTATGAGTTCACCTTTGCAATTTTATTTTTGTGAGACAGTTTAGAGAAGGTGGGTATATTGACCTGTGCACAGAACTCTCGACAACGGAAGTGCGCAGTCAACAATGCCGTGCACTTCACTAAGAAGCACAAAAGATGATTGGAATGAAAAAGGAGAATGTGGCGGAGGCCCCTTGGTCTTTTGCCTTGCCCAGCTATTGCAGTTCTGCTTGGGAATTGGCATTTTGACCCTCAGGTACTTCCTCACATATTTCGTCCAGCGGGTGGATTGCCTTGCTCTTTTCATTGGGATTGAACAGCTCTCAAGGATCGAAGGATTGTTGACTTTCGTCGGAGTTTCAAGCAACAATGGCAACTCCCTTGGAATACAATTTAATGAAAGGGTGGGGAGTTCCATTGACAGAGTCGGGAGCAACAATAAGGGGACCGTGCCCAATGATTGTATGGTGCGTGATATTGAAGGGGGCACGACCCCTTGAGTAATTGATTGTGCTAAGGATTTGGCTCTGGAATGAGTTAGCACAATTTGGACAGTTGACCCCTTCACTGGCGTGGGAAGATTCACAATAACGGTGTGAGGGATCATGAGAGCTTGGAGGGGAGATTCCCTATGAGTATTTTGAATTGAAGCTTGCTGGCAACGGGGATGATTGGCATAGCTTTAAAAGGCCTCTTGATGGTCATGATTGGAGGGGAGGACTCCCGCTCAGTAAATGTGCCCGGTATATTGACAATGACCGGCATGCGAGGAATGTAATCTCGAATTTTGAAAAGCATGCCCGGTCCTGGGTCTTCCTTCTTCTGTTGTCCTTGCTTGTTGCTCCTTAAAAACTTGCACTCGCTCCATTGGATGGGGGTAGATGTGGGGATAGTGGAAGGCTATATGTCCTGGGGAGGGGTAGTAGGTATAACGACAAGGGTTTGCTCGGATTGAGTTGCCAGTGGTGTTGGCGTAATGGAAGGTGTAATGGTTGGTGTAATGGTAGGTGGAGGTTTAATGATGGAGGGTTTGGTAAATGTGGATGGCAATGTAGGAGGTGTAGGTAAATGGCGTACGAACATGACCTCGGAAGGTTCATCATCGTAACACCAAGTGGTTTCATAGATGGGTTGGGCGCTGGCAACCTCAGCCCGAGCAACAGGCTGTGGTGGAGGTATGGTAGCTAGAGCTAGTATGGGTACCAGAGCAGGTGCAACGTACGGCACGGGAGCTTCTTCTTGAATGACAGGGGCATCGTATGGCCCAGTTGGAGGTTGTTGTGTCCGAGGAGGATGAATCAGTGGACGCCTGGGTGGAGGCATGTTATGGTAAATGGGAATTTGTGGAGGTATATATGATGTGGATGTTGTATGGCAGTGAGGTGGATGGTGGATGGCGCCCACTGATCCGTTCTTTCTCGGATTAATTTGATCAAACAAGTCTACGATCGAGGAGTCCATCAGATGTGTCTAGATGTAACGTCCCCGCTCGTAGAGCTCTTCTATGGTCTCAATTTGGTTCATGGCCAGGATGTGCTTGAACCTCAGAGTGGAGTTGGAAATAATGATTTTGATTTGCTCTGACTCCGAAAGCACATGCTGCATTCTTGTGGCCATTGACCTCCAACGGTCAACAAATTGTACAAATTACTCGTTGGCCCTCATCTTCTCGGATGCTAGATCCATGATAGAGAGATAAGGACTAACGCGGTCTTTGTACCTTTGAAGGAATTTTTCATGCAGGGGGCGGAAGTCTCCTGCCTCACTTAGCTCTAAGGAATAGAACCATTCAAGTGCAGGGCCGTCAAGAGATTTTCTAAATAAATATGCCAGAGTGATTGGGTCTCGTTGCCAATGAGAGGACTCATAGAGGAATTCCTTGATGTGAAGATAGGGATTACCCGTGCCATTGTACAGTCGGTACGTTGGCATCCCCGACGGATGTATGTAAATTTGAGGGAGAGCCGGCATGGCGGCAACGGGGTCACCCGCGGAATTGGAAAGCTTATTGATTTGATTCTCCAAATCGTTCAATTTGTGGAGAAGAGCATTTTGGAGTGGAGTGGGTTGCCACTAGGCATATGAGGGAGTACATGGGGGTGGCCTTGAATTGATGGGCCTTCCCATGGGTTCGTCCGTACGGACCGGAGCACGGGAGTGCAAATGGCGAGAGGGCCGAGGTGATGAAGAATGTACAGGGAGCTGTGGCGAAGTCGCCGAATATACAAAGGCGGGTGCCTGGGAGAAGGAGAGGGGGGAGGAGTCACACCCTCAACTAAAGATTGAATCAAGTTGAGTTGTTGAGGGGTGAGTTGATCAATTGCATGTAGGATAGTTTGGACTGTAGGATCATGGTGGGGGGAAGGCTCTTGCCGGGTTTTGATTGGTGGTAAATGTGAGGGGACATCAGATTGGTTAGTGCGCAGCGTGCACACATAACCATAGGAAGTAGAAGGTTGTCCCTCACGGTGGTGAGATGGACGGACATGGGATTGAAAGGATGGGGATTTAACATTATCCTCATAGTCTATATTAAAATAAGCATGATGGTGTGAGTCCATTTTTAAAAAGACAAGCAAACACAAGGTTGAACAAAGATATTAATCAATCAATAAGGTTCAAACAAGTTGTAATGCTTACGCTTGTTTTAGGAGTTCCACAATTAATTAGATGGATTGAAAATGTTGTGTCACTCCAGGTGAGATCCTAGTTGGGTAGAGTATGGATACTTCGGGGTGCAACTAGAATCACCGCTCACCACACAATGGATATCTAAACCTGGGTCAACAGAGTGGTACCGCCAGCTCGGTCCGCCGTGAGGGAATCCACGGGGTACAGAGACTTACGGGGTTCCGGAAGAAGGTTTGCTAGTCCAAAGGGACGGAATGCCCAATGGAGAGCTTGCCTTCACTGGAAGGGTGTGTGGAGCCTAGAATATGAGGGAAGGAGGTCCCCCAACCGATGCAAGATGCCCTGTATGCAGCAGTTTATAGAAAAAATGGCAAAGGGGGGTGTGTTTCTGTCAGCAGTTTGAATCGCGTCGGGTACAGACGCCGCGACTCAAATAGAATCGTGTCCAGTCACCTGGACGCGGATCTTAAAGCCCCAGAAGGCTGCCAGAGCCGCGCATGGACCCTGTGGATGGACTGTCAGACAGAAACGCGTCGGCCTTCGCCACCGTGACAAGAAAACAGTGACACGTCGGCCTTAGCCGGTGCGACATGAAGATAGTAACGCATCGGCTTTGGCCGCCGCAATACAAAGAAGAGACACGTCCGGTTAACCGGCCGCGTTCTCAGATAGAATCACGCCCTCTGTATTCGACGTGATTCCAAAGGCAACCCGAGAATAGCAAAAAAAATAGGAAATAGATAGGAAACGGCAGGAAAGATGTACAGGAAAGAAAGAAAATTAAACACACAACATGCTTTGCAGAGTATAAAATAAAGGTAAAAGAAGGAGGGGCACGAGAGGGTGCCAAGGAGAGTGCCACGTGGGGCACGAAGGAGGGAGGGTAATTAACAAGAAAACACAAAAAGAGGTCCCACCGTGATCGCCAACTTGTAGATATCGTCTTTCCGTTCCCCTTTTTAGAGGGGTACCAAAGAATGGTCCACAAAGAGGGATATACGAAGGAAAAGAACGTGATCGCCAGGTATGCGAGGGTACCGAATGGAGAATGCACGCGCGAAAGGGGTGCGGGTGGAAGAAGTGATCGTGTGGAATACCTGTTGGAGCGTGGGAGGTTGCGCGGGGATGTGGGTCATTTCTTCTTCTACGAGCACGGTCGGCCATGGTAGAAGGCGCTTTCCGTGCTGATTACCCTGGCAAAGGAAAAGACAAAGAAAAGAAAAGGGGATTAGCTGTGTGTAGTATACAAATCCTCAAAAGAATGAAATGACATGAATGAAAAGGGGAAGAACACACCTTTAGGGGTGGCTTTTAAAACCCCTTAAAAGGTAGGTGTGTGTGTGTGTGTAAAAATGCATGCATGTGTGTGTGTGTGTAAAAGGAGTAAAATAATGAAGGGAGCCTCATGGGGCCCAGAGGAAGTAAATAAACAAAGAAAGGGGAGGGGGTGCTTCCCCAAATGTTGGATGGCAGGAAGGCATTGCCGGATGGACGGAGGAAGAGGAGGAAGAACGCTCCCGCCTTGCTCCAATGCACGTGGACGACGGAGGAGACACCGGCTCCGAACTCCAGGGGATCGAATGGATGGCTTGAAGTAGAAGGTCCCCCTGGGCCGGAGTTGAGACGAGAATCCGGCAGGGCTTCGCCGCACTGAATGGACCCCCCCCCCTACAAATGGCCCTCGGGTCTGTATTTATAGGCAACAGATCCTTGAATCATGTCGTCTAAAGCAGAAGCGTCTCTGATTAGAGACGTGTCTGCCACAGCTGCCGCGATTAAGAAGCGCCGCATTTCCCACTTGATTTGATCATTGTAGGGTACGGGCAATGGTTGAGAATCACGTCGGGGACGACCGCCGCGTTCTTGAAACGTGTCGACCTACCCCACCACGACTTCATTAGCACGTGGGCCATAAATGCGACGACTTCTGGGGGGTCTAGGGTTCAGGTACAGGACCTAATCGCGTTGGCACGGACGGACGCTATTCAGAGATTCCTTGGGATTTGAGGTACGGGCACTTGAGCACGATGACTTTTGGGGCCTAGGGCCTAATCGCGTCGGCACAGTTTGACGCGTCTCGGATTTGAAATGCGTCGGGACGACAGGACGCGATAAAGTATTTCCATATTTTATTTATGAAAATCCTACCAAAACCGACATTAGAATCGCGTCGCCTATAGCGGACGCATTCATGAAGTGGCAATAGGCTGTTTCTGTAAATAAAATAAGCAAATTCTTTATCGCGTCGTAGAAGGCCACCGCGATAAGGACCCTTTGGCTTAGACGCGCCTAGCATGCCTGGCGCGATAATGGGAATCAGTGGAATCGCGTCCACCATGCCGGACGCGTTTCAGAATGCGTCCCCCAGACCCGTCGCGACAAGGATTTCTGCCCACGACCTCTGATGAGCCTTGGAAATGGAGGGGAAGCACCGGGGAAGAATGGGTGAGATCCAGAAATAATGGGAAAATACTCTTGCAAGGCAATATGAGGGCCATTTATGGCGTTATGGAGCAATATGAAATTTGCCCGCGGTGGAGCCGAATTCGTGTGTCTACACTCCTCGATCCACGCAAGCTCCACGACGCCGGAACACCACTCACGGCCCTCCTCCTCGCTTGAAACACACAAAGGGGAGAGGGGGAGGCGGAGCACCGCTGGAGAGGGAGAAGAGAGGGGAAAGGGGGAGAGAGGGGGAAAGGGTCGCCGGCCAAGGCCTTATGCCTTCGGCACCCAAGATGTGACGGGGCGACGCGTCGCATTAAGAACCTTAACATGGCGGGTCAACGCACCGCGACAAGAATGCGTCCCCCAAGGACGCTGCAACAATGCGACAGGTCGTACTGACATGCCTGCCACCCTGATAGACGTCAAACGACTGAAACGACAGAAAGCTGTCACGACCCGTTGACTGGGCGCGACACGAAGATGCGACGGAGAAGCCGGGCGCAACAAGAACGCGACGCACGAGCTCATCGCGACAAGGATGACTGTCGCGTCGAACACCCACAATGTGACCCTAACGCGTCGCCCAGCCTGGACGCGTTAGTGGCCAGTCATCCAAGACACCCGACGGAAAGCCGGGAAGCTAGGTCTTACAGTTGTGTCAAGGAAATAAGTCAAACCTGACTTCTCTAACCCATATTAGGCTTATCCCAAAATTTTCTTCCCTTCTGTCTTCTAGACTGAGTCACCTTCTAGGTATGGCTTTGGTAGCACCCCGTTAACCAAGGGTAGTCAGCTATAGGGCACCACCCTAAATGCACTCCCCACTCTGAGCAATCTTTAGCTAAAGGGGAGGGAACAAGGACCCCTTTCCAGTGGTTTAAAGTAGCCTTAGTGTTGTGGATAGCATGGGAATATTTCGAGAAAAAAAATCTCCAAAAACAAAGATGAATATTTTTCAAAATATTTTTAAAAAATCAAATATTTTCAAAATCTCATAAAATTTAAATATTCTCAAAATCCATAAAAATGTGTATATCTCTAAAAAGTCAAAAAACAAATGTTGATGGTGTACACTCTGCACGCCTGAACCAACAACATGGGTCAGATTCTCCCTGTGCTTACCTTCCCATTCAATGCCTTATCTTCGATTCATCTTGCCTTGACTTTCATTCAATTCTTTGGCCAAATTCTCTATCCTCATTGTCTAAACAAAACAAATGATTGAGCTTTGTGTGCTATGCTTATGTGTCATGAATGTTATTTTAGTCCATGCTATGCTGGTTATTCTTTTGGCTAATGATTGTTTAGTGTAGGTTTTGAAAAATGCATTTGTCTAATCCATCGTGAGCACCAAGCTATATCTCGGGCCCTATAATCACTTTATCACCATCACATTGTATCCATGTAATGCATTTCTATTATATGATATTACCTCTATTAGAGCATATCAAGGACCTTGTGGCTCTGAGAAATCTGAGATTTGAGTTCCCCTTCATCAAAAACAATGATAATTTCATATGATTATTTGCCACACGAATAGGCCGTTGCGTCTACGTTAACTGGGGACGATGGACCCACACCTGGAATGAATGGTGTTCTGACTCATCTCCGCAACGTAACAATATTATCCTTAATTATTTTCTATTTTGATTTACTTTATACATTTTCTCTTTAGCCCAGCATGCATTCATATAGGTTTTGAATTAACTGTGGATAATTACTCAATTAATGCAATTTTGAGAGCCACTAATCCCCAATTTCTAAGTAATGTGAGATATTCCACGTCGAATTGAGTACTCGGTGTTGTGTTGAGTGTGTATTTGAAACCTTTTAATGATGATTTTAATCATGACTAATTGGCATCACTCATAATTTAATTTTGATGATGACATTTTGTACATTTTTTATATATTAAAATGATGACTAAATGACATGTTAATATTTCATATGTTGATGATAATGACTTATGTTAATGGTTCACACTTCATATTTTCAGGTTTACATAACTTTGTCACAGTGGTGTCGACACAGTCTGTATGTGTGTCGACACAGTCTGCCAGTTTACATAACTTTGTCACAGTGGTGTCGACACAGTCTGCATGTGTGTCGACACAGTCCGCCAGTGGTGTCGACATAGTCTGCCTATGTGTCGACACTCACTGTCCCTCCCAGAACCTGTTCTGAAGCCAGTAGTCAGTGGTGTCGACACAGTCTGCCTGTGTGTCGACACACTTCGACTGAAGCTCAAAAATGGGAATTTTTCTGGACACGTGGCTGCTTAGGAATCAAGGGATTTGACCTAGATTTTTGTGCCCATGCACCCCAAGGCATCTCATGGATATATGGGGCTATAAATACCCATGATCCTCATACCCCAAGGGAAACCAACCCCATATAATTCCCAAAAGAAGCTTTTTGGCGGCAAAAGGGGTTTTTCCAAATCTTGCTCCATCTCCAGAAGCTGCAGACCATCTTTTCAAGAGGAAGGACGTGGTAATCAAGGCCAATCTATGGAGAGAAGTGTGATGTGCTGAGAAAGGGAGCAGATCCAACTGAAGAGCAGCAGCATAAGAAGAATTTCTGGCAATTCAGATGCCATTGGAGCAGAGCATCGCAAATTGACGGGGATCTTCATCGAATTCTTTCAAGTCTCTTCAATTCGAGCTATTACAAGACCTCTTCACCAAAGAACATCCAATTTACATTTATTTTACTCATCTATCGTAGTGTTCTTCTCACTTTAGTCTGTGAGATCTGTGCATGAAGTTCTATGCAGATTTTTGTGTTCGATTGAGTCTGTGAATCAGATCATTGCTAGAGGATCTGATTTCTTTTGTCTTTGATCTAGCTCTAGTTTGTGAGCCATCGAGCTCTAGTTTGTGAGCCGTCGAGCTCTAGTTTGTGAGTCATCGCACTCACTGTGTGGTTGAGCCGTCGTGCTCTGTTTTGGAGTAGGTGTGCTCCAGGTTGTGTGTTTTGAGCCGTCGAGCTCAAGGGTGTTGGAGTCGTCATGCTCCAGTGTGCGTTGTACTCAGGTTTGAGTAGTGTGGCCTCACTGTGTGAGGGGTGGATGTGGGAATCACTGGTGTGATTTCCGAACCACCTAAAAATCCTTTGTGCAATGGTTTGATCTGCTTGTCTGCGCTAGATGCTTGCATAGGATTTCACTTTCACACTAAGTGTTTAATTACTTCACACATCATCTACACACACCCACACGTCAGATCAATAAATTGTTTGTCTGAATTGATCTCTGATTCGAAGTAATTTTGAATTGCTTAAGCTTCCGCAATAATTGGTGTTAGATCTATTCAACCCCCCCCCCCTTCTAGATCTGATCCATCCACCTATTCGATCCTTCAATTGGTATTAGAGCGGGTTAATATTTGTTTCTGATCTGATTTGATTGCTTCTATTTGATCTCTGTGTTAATTGCTTGAATTGTTTGCTTGCTCTTACATTGTCTCTCATTGTGATTGATGGATTCTTGAGAATTTGTAACTGAGGGTCATTCCATTAATAGACCACCATTTTTTAATGGGTCTGATTACTCTTATTGGAAAAATTGCATGCAAGTTTTTCTTAGGGATCAAAACTATGAAATCTGGAGGATAGTTGAAGTGGGTCCTTATGAAAATCATGGAGATGAGGAGAATTGGACTAGAGAGCAGATTAGGAAAGATACTCTTAATTACAGTGCCATGAATATGCTTCAGTGTACTATCCACCCTAAAGAATATTTAAGAATATCCATGTGTAAATCTGCTAAAGAAATGTGGGATAAACTTGAATTAATGTATGAAGGAACATCTCAAGTTGGGGAAACCAAAGCAAACATACTTGTCTCTGAATATGAATTGTTTATGATGAAATCTGACGAATCAATTTCTAAAATGTTTGCTAGGTTTATGATAATTGTCAATGGACTGAAGGCACTAGGTAAGGAATACACTGATGCTGATCTGATAAGAAAAATCTTGCGCTCTCTATCATCTATCTGGCATACAAAGGCTACAGTGATTGAAGATTCTAAGGATTTGTCCAAAATTTCTTTGGATGAACTCATAGGATCTTTAATGACTTATGAAATAAATCTGAAAAAAAAGTGAAGAACATATACTTAAAGCTAAACCAATAGCACTTAAGGCTTCATCAAGCAACAAAGAGAAAAATTAAGAAAAATCAAGTTTGATGAGTCTGAGTCCAATGAGGATGAACTTCCCCTCGTGACTAGGCAATTTAGAAAATTTTTAAAATCAAGAAGAGGAAAATTCAATGGAAAGAAAAAATATTCCTCTGGTAAAAGGAATGCTTCTTCTTCAAATTTTAATACTGGTAGAAATCAAAAAACTGATGAAGGTATTATTTGCTACAGGTGCAACAAGGAAGGACACATGAAGGGTGAGTGTCCTGAGATTAAAAAGGACAAATACAAGAAGAACAACAAAATAAAGAAGCCAAAAGCCATGATAGCAACTTGGTCGGATGAAGACCAAAGTGAAGATGAAGAAGAGAACTCCTCAAGTTTTGTAAATGAGGAGTTATATTTTATGGCCAACAGCAGTGATGGAAAGGTAAGTTCTTCTTTTGAACAATATACTATTGAAGATTGGCAAGATGCATATGCTGAGTTGGTTGAAAAATATTCTAAAATAAGAAAAGAAAATAAACATCTGAAAAATAAAATTGAAAATTTCATGCATGATACTTCCTTAAATAGAAGAATTTCTGAACTGGAAAATGAAATATCTGAACTTAATGAAGAAAAGGAAGACCTTCTGAATGAAATTGATGAATTTAAAATTGCATCTCAAAAGGCCAACAATGATTCTGAAAAGTTTTCTAAAAGAATGGAATTACAACAAAAAGAAAAGCAACAAGCTATTGATGAAATTCAGAAACTTAAGAAATTGTTGGGTGAAAAGGAACAAGTGATAAAAAATTTTACAAATGGAAAAGAAAATCTTGATGCATTGTTAGGACTTAGAATGAATGCGGAAAAACATGGACTAGGATTCACCACAGAAAAATCATTGAACAATAAATCTGGTGAAAAGAACGAAAAACTTTCAAAAATTCCTTTGATAAAATTTGTCAAAAGCACTAGTCCAGAAAACAAAAATAAACAAGTGTCGAAGAAAACATCTGAAATAATCAAAAACCAAAGTGAAAAGAATGATTCTAATCAAAAGAAACAAAACAAGTCGACACATATTTCTGATAGGTCGACACCCGTCAACCACAAGTTGAAAATTGGGGCCGCTGAGTCGACACTAGCCCAACATAGGTCGACCTGTCCAATTCTGAAAAATAATAACTAGTTGAACAAAAATTTAAATAAAAATCTGAAAAATTATAAAAACACTAAAACAAACCTTCATGATGGTTATTGGAGATCCAGGACATCACATCAATCTAATTGGATCAATTCTTGGAATCAATGGTATTATAATCCTCATTGGTACCATTCACAATTTCTTTATCCAAAATTTCCAAGATATCAACAGAATTCTTGGTTTGGATTTCCATACATGAACAATCATGCCAAAATACATAATTTCCATGCTTATGAAAGGAAGAACACTGGTGTTTTCATTCCAAATCAGAATGTTAAAATGCCAAAAAGGGAAATCATTTCTGAAACAAAACAAAAACTAAAAACAACTCAAATATGGATCAGAAAAGACTTATTATTTTTGCTCAAACAAACTGATGGCCCCAACAATGTTTGGGTACCAAAATCTTTTCTTCTCTGATCTGATTTATGCAGGAAGGTCGTGCACCCAGCTCTAATGTGTGGTTTCTTGACAGTGGGTGTTCACGACACATGACAGGAGACAGAACAAAATTTTCATTTCTGATTGAAAAGGAAGGAGGATCTGTCACATTTGGAGGTAAAAATAAAGGGAAAATCATTGGATCTGGAAAGGTTGGTAAATCCTCCTCAAACTCAATTGAAAATATTCTATTAGTTGATGGTTTAGACTATAATCTTTTGAGTATAAGTCAATTGTGTGACAAAGGTCACAAGGTTGTTCTTGAATCTGATTTCTGCAAAATAATTGATTCTTCAACTGAAAAAATAAAATTCTTTGGTAAAAGAGAAAACAATATCTACATGCTCTTGATAAAAACTTTCCTGAAAACATTTGTTTAGTGGAAAATAAGAATGAAATTGCATGGACATGGCACAAAAGACTTGGTCGTGCAAGTTTCAACACAATAAATAAACTCTTAAGGCTAAATCTGGTTAAAGGACTTCCTGAATCTTTCCCAAATGTTGAAAATTAACTTTGTGGGATATGTGCTCAAGGAAAACAAACCAGAAAATCTTTTAAAATTTTCAATGATGTACTCACTTCTAAGCCACTAGAATTACTTCATATGGACCTTTTTGGGCCAACAAGAATTCTTAGTCTTAGTGGTAAAAGATATGGATTTGTCATCATTGATGATTTTACTAGATACACTTGGGTCATCTTTCTATCCCACAAAAGTGATACTTGTTTAGAATTCAGGAATTTCTGCACCACTGCCTTAATGGGTTTTTCATATAAAATCAAATCCATTTTGGCTGATCATGGGGGAGAATTTGAGAATAATGTTTTTTCTGATTTGTGTGCTGAACCGAACATTTTTCACAGATTCTCTTCTCTAAGAACTCCAGAACAAAATGGAGTTGTGGAAAGGAAGAATAGAACTCTGGTGAAAATGGCTAGATCTATGCTCTTGGAAAGTAAATTGCCCAAATCCTTCTGGGCTGAAGCTGTGAACACAGCAAATCACATCTTGAACAGAGCATTAGTCAGACCAAAAATCAGAAGAAAAAAAACTCCCTATGAAATTAAAAGCCATGAAGCCATTTTTCTTGGCTATTCAAAAATTTCTAGAGCTTTTAGAGTTTAAATTCTCAAGAATAAAAATGTGGAAGAATCTCCACATGTAGTTTTTGATGAAAACTCATATCAAACTGATGACTCTACATCTTGCAGGGTTCCTCAAAATAATGAAGAGGATGACTTCGTTGTCGAATCTTCACCAACTGTTGAAGAGAATGGAGATCCATTTGAAAATCTGGATAATCAATCACCTACCACAAGTGGTTCAGGTATTATTGTTCCATAACTGAATGCATCCTAAGAGGTAATTCCTGAAAACAAATTTCTAAGAGATCATCAAATGGTGAATGTAGTTGGTAATGTGCATGATAGAGTTAGAACTAGATCATCTTTTCTGAATGCAATAAATGAAGACCCACTAGCACTAATTTCTCAAATTGAACCCAAGTCAATTGATGAAGCTCTAACTAGTGAGGATTGGATCAATGCAATGCATGATGAACTTCATCAATTTGATAGAAATCAAGTGTGGGAGTTAGTACCTAGACCTAGTGACCAATCTGTTATTGGTACTAGATGGGTGTTCAGAAATAAATTGAATGAAAATGGACAGGTTGTTAGGAATAAAGCACCACAAGAAAATGCGGCGTTTCTGATGGATGCTTTCCATCGGAAATCCGTCGGTAATCCGTCGGAAACTCCGTTTCCGACAGCTTTCCGTCAGAAACTTTTCGGAAATAGCCGTCGGAAATAGTTGGTCAGAAAATTACCGACGGAAAAGAATTTCGTCGGAAATCGGTCGGAAACTCCATTTATTGCGTCGAAAATCGGTCAGAAATCGGTCGGAAATCTGTATTTCCGACGGATATTCCGACAGACAAATTCCGTCGGAAATATCCGTCGGAAAACCGCTTTTTCTAGTAGTGAAGGTAGACTAGTTGTCAAGGGGTACAATCAAGAGTTTGGAATTGATTTTGAAGAATCATATGCCCATGTAGCTAGACTAGAAGCTGTGACAATATTTCTTGCTTTTGCATCATCCCTGAAATTTAAAGTTTATCAAATGGATGTGAAAAGTGCTTTCTTGAATGGATACATCAAAGAAAATATTTTTGTTGAACAACCTCCCAGATTTGAAAATCAAAAATATCATGATCATGTTTTCAAACTCAATAAGGCTCTTTATGGTCTTAAGCAAGCTCCAAGAGCTTGGTATGACCGTTTGAGCTCATTTTTGTTGAATAAAGGTTACACAAAAGGTAATGTAGACCAGACATTGTTTACTAAAGTTGTTAATAATCAAATCATTGTTGTCTAAATCTATGTTGATGACATAATTTTTTGGTCTACAAATAAAGCTCTTTGCACTGAATTTGCTGATCTTATGAAAACTGAGTTTGAAATGAGTTTGATGGGAGACTTACAATTCTTTTTGGGATTGCAGGTACATCAAACCAGTGAAGGGATTTTCATAAGTCAAACAAGGTATGTGAAAGAACTTCTAAAAAAGTTTGACTTTCATCACCTCAAGCATTCAAGCACACCAATGGCAATAAATGTATGACTAGAGGAAGATTCATTTGGTAAGTCAGTAGATCCAAAGACGTACAGAGGTATGATTGGTTCTCTACTTTACCTCACAACCTCTACACCAGATATTCAGTATAGTGTGTGCATGTGTGCTAGGTTTCAAGCCAATCCTAAAGAAAATCACATGTTAGCTGTCAAAAGGATTTTTAAATATCTTGTTGGAACATGTGAACTTGGAATTTGGTATCCTACTGGTTGCAAGTTAGATTTAATTGCTTACTGTGATGCTGATTATGCTGGTTGTAAGCTTGATAGAAAAAGTACTAGTGGCTTGTGTTTATATCTAGGTGGATGCCTAATTTCATGGGCTTCTAAAAAGCAACATTCAGTAGCTCTATCCACTGCAGAGGCTGAATATGTTGCGGCTGGTTGTTGTGGCACTCAAGTTCTTTGGGTGAAACATCAGCTCCTAGACTATAATCACAAATTGGGTTGTATTCCTATTTTGTGTGATAACACTAGTGCTATTAATTTGTCTAAAACCCAAATTCAACATTCACGAACAAAGCATATTGAAATAAGGCACCATTTTCTAAGGGATGAGGTTGCTAAGAAATCTTTTGAACTTCACTTCATTGAAACTGAAAAACAAATTGCAGATATTTTCACTAAGCCTCTTCCAGAAAACAAATTCTCAACTTTAAGAAGAGAGCTTGGTTTGTGCAAATTTCCACATTCTTGATATCTTCTATCTCTTTTTGCAAATAAAAGTCTTCCTGTTCTTACAAATAAATTCCTCACTCTCACATTGCATTGGCATTCTTGGTATATCAAATGGTGATTTGAAGAAAGACAAGTCAGGTTTGTCTGGACACTTTCACTATGCGTGAGTATATGTCTCCGCCAAGTATCAAGAGCCTTGTATGCAGTTGTTGAGGGGGAGTCTTTGTCTTTCAGTAAAACATTCTTGTTCATTCTATTTTCACTTCATTCCATATTTCTTCAATAATCTTCATGTTCACCTTGTGAGGGGGAGATACATGAAAGGGGGAGTCATTGTCACATTCCTTGACCTTACTTGTCTATCTTGAACCCCAAAATTATCAGAATTTTTTAGTCCTTGTGCTATTTTCTTATGAGAGAATTAAGACATTGAAACTAAACTCATTGTGCATTTAGTTTAATTTCAAAGATTCATTATCATTTCAAGGTTAAGCAATCTTAATACTGAATGTCTTTAAAATGACTTGCAAAACACTTGTAGGCACATGAGTGGCTTTACTATTTAACATGTGCATGTTTAAGCTTCATTTTTACCACATGTTAAGAATAATTTTTCTAAATTCGTAGTCATGACTTTTCTGGTCAAAGCAAATATATTCTTGTAAAACATCAAAAGAAAATGATCAACAATCTAGAAAGATACAAACAGAGCAATGCAAATTCGTGAACCACTGAGTAACCGGGCCATCTCACCTAAAAAGTGATTTGTTTCGAGTCAAAAAGTGGAAATCAAAATTTTCAACTCTGTATAAGATAATGAAAGTTAAACCACTGAGTAATCAGGAGGTCTTGCATCTGATCAATGTGATCTCTTGCACTGAAAAGTGAGATTTAACTAATTTATTTTTGTATTCTTTCCCAGTTAAAAATGAAAGAAAATCACCTTGACAGGATGGAAAAGCCTAAGACCTTAATAAAGTTCATGTATACTGAGTTTAGACCTATTATTCTACATTGTGTTAAAATTAACGCTCCTAACATCCTTGTTAAATATTTATGCTCACTCATATAGGTCACTTCACTTCACATTTGCATCATTATTTTAACTACATTCAGATCATTATATCGTGTTATACCTTGTGTTAAGTGTGTCTTTATGATTAAACTTTATTGCACAATACCAAACACACAATAACTTCTCTCATATGTCAATATCACTTTGCCTCACTTATTTTGATCATTCTTGAACCTTCATTTCTACAACTGCATTTCTTGATCTCCTACCATTCTTTGTTCTCTTTCATGAATATCTTTTTGATGTTGTCAAAAAGGGGGAGAAATTGCAAAGACTTAAGAGGGAGAAATTGCAGACATGGAAGAAAATTGCATTTATTTTGTCATCATCAAAAAGGGGGAGAATGTTGTGTTGAGTGTGTATTTGAAATCTTTTAATGATGATTTTAATCATGACTAATTGACATCACTCTTAATTTGATTTTGATGATGACAATTTGTACATTTTGTACATATTAAAATGATGACTAAATGACATGTTAATATTTCATATGTTGATGATAATGACTTATGTTAATGGTTCACACTTCATATTTTCAGGTTTACATAACTTTGTCACAGTGGTGTCGATACAGTCTGCATGTGTGTCGACATAGTCTGCCAATTTACATAACTTTGTCATAGTGGTGTCGACACAGTCTGCATGTGTGTCGACACAGTCTGCCAGTGGTGTCGACATAGTCTGCCTGTTTGTCGACACTCACTAACCCTCCCAAACCTGTTCTGAAGCCAGTAACCAGTGGTGTCGACACAGTCTGCCTGTGTGTCGACACACTTCGACTGAAGCTCAAAAACGGGAATTTTTCTAGACACGTGGCTGCTTAGGAATCAAGGGATTTGACCTAGATTTTTGTGCCCACGCACCCCAACGCATCTCATGGACATATGGGGCTATAAATACCCATGATCCTCGTACCCTAAGGGAGACCAACCCCATACAATTCCCAAAAGAAGCTTTTTGGCGGCAAAAGGGTTTTTTCCAGATCTTGCTCCATCTCCAGAAGCTGCAGACCATCCTTTCAAGAGGAAGGACGTGGTAATCAAGGCCAATCTCTGGAGAGAAGTGTGATGTGCTGAGAAAGGGAGCAGATCCAACTGAAGAGCAATAGCAGAAGAAGAATTTCTGGCAATTCAGATGCCATTGGAGCAGAGCATCGCAAATTGAAGGGGATCTTCATCGAATTCTTTCAAGTCTCTTCAATTCGAGCTTCTACAAGACCTCTTCACCAAATAACATCCAATTTACATTTATTTTACTCATTTATCGGAGTGTTCTTCTCACTTTAGTCTGTGAGATCTGTGCATGAAGTTCTGTGCAGATTTTTGTGTTCGATTGAGTCTGTGAACCAGATCATTGCTAGAGGATCTGATTTCTTTTGTCTTTGATCTAGCTCTAGTTTGTGAGCCGTTGAGCTCTAGTTTGTGAGCCGTCGAGCTCTAGTTTGTGAGTCGTCGCACTCACTGTGTGGTTGAGCCGTCGTGTTCTGTTTTGGAGTAGGTGTGCTCCAGGTTGTGTGTTTTGAGCCGTTGAGCTCAAGGGTGTTGGAGTCGTCGTGCTCAAGTGTGTGTTGTACTCAGGTTTGAGTAGTGTGGCATCACTGTGTGAGGGGTGGATGTAGGAATCACTGGTGTGATTTCCGAACCACCTAAAAATCCTTTGTGCAATGGTTTGATCTGCTTATCTGCGCTAGATGCTTGCATAGGATTTTGCTTTCACACTAAGTGTTTAATTGCTTCACACATCATCTACACACACCCACATGTCAGATCAGTAAATTGTTTGTCTGAATTGATCTCTGATTCTAAGTAATTTTGAATTGCTTAAGCTTCCGCAATAATTGGTGTTAGATCTATTCAACCCCCCCCCCCCCTTCTAGATCTGATCCATCCACCTATTCGATCCTTCACTCGGTTCTCCTTGTTGCTCCCTTCTGGCTGATTCCTTGAACTCCCTTGTTTGGATTTATCCTCCTTCAATTCATCTTTTTATCCTCCTTAGATCCACCTAGGCTGCAACACCTCCACAAGCTGCTAACCACTCCCCAAGTGAATCATACAGGATTGTGTTCTGGGTACTTCCACCATACTAAAAGTTGATCTACCTCATGTTTCTTCATGCCCACGTGCACAATCTCCTTTGTGTACCATGTACACACTCCTCCATCAAAACAATTATTGCTTTCAGGGAGCCTTCTCAAGGTTGCATCATTTTGAGCTCTAAAAAAAATCTTATCATGTCTGGTTCCTTCATGTTGAGTGTGTGTCTCATCACACCTTGGTACCCGCTTATCAGTTCTTTCCACTTCGTTCCACTTCACTCCGCTTCATTAATTCCACTACACTCCATTTCATTCCACTACACTTCATATCTTACCACTCCATGTCACTCCCTTGCAAAGTAGATGCCAAAGCGAGAGAGCTTTAGACATGCCAAAAATAACACTGTATTAAGTAAATCTCATGTTACACAGTAATGCCCCAAGTGGCCCTCCAAATTACAATTTTTGAGTGATTTTCTATATTTCTATCATTTTCTCACTTTTTCCTCTCTTTTTTATGTTTTGGGATTTTCTGACATTTTTGTGACATTTTTAAAGGCTTTATAGGAAAAGCCTTTAAATTGTGTCATGGTAACATGACATGATTTCGATCCCTCCAAATCAAGATTGGCGGTAGAAAAAATAAGTTAAACATTCTTTGTAAATTGAGTCAACTTAAGTTGACGCAATTTAAAACTTTTTAAAATCAATTTTTGGCAAGTTTTGTGGGGGTACGTTCGGATTCCAGTAATTCACATTGAGTCATGCTGACGTAATTTTTTGGGTGAATTTTTGGTAAAAAAATCTTTCTTAAAATGACTATATGATACACGTCCGGTCACCCGATCGCGATTTTAAAAGACATCAATTGAGGTGAACGCGATTTTGCTCTCCTACTTACACTCAAACTCTAAGCTAGATCTCCTATTCCTACTACTGGGAGAGCCTCTTGAACCCCCGAGAGCTCTCTCTCTCTCTTTCTAATAATGCCTAATGTCCATCCTTCTCGAGAGTTTGTGAGAGGAGATCTGGTTCTAGGGAGCCTCCTCATTGTCTTCTCCACGTTGTTGTCGTCCCCCACGCTGCTATCGCGGCCTGCTGCAAGTTAATTGTGAAAGACCTCTGCAAAGCCTACGCAAGCGTCGTTCATGCAAGTTTCCATGCAGCAACTATCTACGATCCTACTATTGAGACTCCCCACGCGTCCATGCAAACTCCACGCCACATGCAGAGGAAACGGCATGCATAGCTTCTTTCACCTCTCTCTACCCACACTTCGTATTCTTTTTTTTTTTTTTAATCTACCTCCTTCCATATCGTCTCTTTCTATCCACTCTCTCACTTCTCTTTTTTTTAAGACTTTTTTTTACCACCTATGATCTCTCTCTATGTACTCCTTCTATCTTTTAAAAACTATTCTCCTCCCTTCCTACGATCTCTCTTTCTACCCACTTATTCTCTTTTTTTTTTTGTTCTTTTTAATCTCTCTCTCTTCCCACTATCACTCTTCTATTCTCTCTTATTTTAACTATTTTAATCTCTTAACTCTTGGTTATCTCTCTTGTTTTAATTTCTTCTTTTAGTCTATTTTTCTAAAATCTTTTTTTATATTCCTCCTTATCTCTTAAATTGATCCTTTTAATCATCTCTTCCATCATCTCTATTTCTCTTTCTTCCTCTTTCTAATCACCATGTTGAAAGCAATCTCATACAATTAAAGCCAAAGCCGGCCTCATGCAAACCATGCGAAGAAGTCATACCTTAAGGGAAGTCCACATGCCATAAATCTCGCTTTTTTTATATTTTCTTTATTCTCGTTCATACACACACATCTCACCAAGTTGAGATCTTTCTATAGTGCACACTTGCGCACCACATCACACAATCTTTTGATTACACACAACATGCATATTTTTCTACATATATTTTTAAGGGTTTAAAAAGACCAAATAAGGTGTGTTCTCATCCATGCTCCTTCATGCTTTATTTGTTCTAGAGAATTTGATACTACACACATGGAATTCTAATTTTGATCTATTTCTTATTTTGGTCTTCTTGCAAGGGTAATTTAAAGAACCCTTCCACCTTGGCCAGCCAAGTTGTAGAAGAAGGAGCGAATCACATGTCCCACACAATCTCTTAAGTTGAGGCACATCCCGCAAACACTTTTTCTCTCCATTCGAGGTACGCTACCTCTGGCGATCACGATCATATCTAGCGTTGTGCGCTTCATTCCCTATTTATTTTATTATTATTTTCTTGTGGTAATAGGTTTGGAGCTTCTCTATAGGGCTTCATCGATCGTGAAGGGCCAATGCTGGCAAAGTTCTCTTGGAAGACCTGACCGAACTGACGAAAACTAGTAATGCTCCTAGGTGAGAGGGCTCGCAATGAAGATCAGGTGCTCTGCACCAAGGTGGTAGCAAAAGCCCGGCACTTGATTGCGTCTGAGGCTCCCTGGAGAGTCATTATTGCGTCAAAGCTATCAAGATGCTTGGTCGGGTCGCCGAGGCCATTGTAGGACTTTAATACAAAAAGTTGGAGCTTGAAAGGTAGCTCACCTTCCAGAGTTTCCAGAGAGAACGGGGATTCATCTTCATCGTCAATGTTCAATGCTGACCGCTCCTTCTGTAGAGCTCGGAGCATACGCTCTTGCTCAGCAAATCAACACTTGAACTCTCGAAGTTGAAGAGTCAACCCAGAATGGGAGAAATAGGGGGCCGTGGGCAGAGGTTTCCGCATTGCTTCCCCATTTTCCAAAGTTGAGGCTGCAGTGGCGACTACTGTCGATGGCGATAAGGTTTGTTGTCACACTCTACTCGCTCCTCCTCGTGAATGCAAGGAGGCTTCCTGTTCACCATCGTGGTGGATGGTCCAAGTGAGCCCATTCACCTTGCGGCAGATAATGCGGTCATTCTCTAGGAAGAAACAGCTGCGAGGGGTTCAATGGGAAGGCTCCCCCTTCATGATTGGAGCGAGAGAGGACGCGATTGGCCTTGTAACAACCCAAATTTTAAATCATAAATAAATAGAACAAATAGGAGGAAATCAATTTTTTGTAAATAATTATGTAAGGTTTCAATATCAGATTTAAAGATAAATAAGTTAACAATGAAAAAACTTATTATCATATGTGCAAAATTGATATGGAATGAGATAGAAAATACTAGAATACAATGATGGGTAAAAAAATTGGACCAATTAGAATGCAAAAGGGCTAGTGGAACCCTAAACAATACTTGAGACGACAAAACCCAATAAGTTGTAAAACCCATTATCACATGTAAAACCAAATCGGAATAACATGAAAATTTAGGATGACAAACTAAATACTGGGATGCAAATAATAGTAAAGAATTTAGGGTCAAACAAATATGTTTGGTTAGCGAAACCCTAAGCAATAACATAAGATGATAAAACCCGATAATCTCGAGAACTCGTTATCACATGTGGAAAATTGCAACAAAGTTAAATGAAATTTCATATGTGTAAACTAAACATTGTATTATAAATATTAATAAAGAAACTTGGGTGAAACAAAACCTCTTGTGCCAAGTGTAAAGTCGATTGGGATTAAATTGAAGAATAACCGTTAAGATAAAGACATTATTATAAAAATTATGAATAGGAATCAAATGATATTATCTAACATTCCATCAAGAAATTTGGGCCAAGCAATGTGTCTTGGGTCAGAAAAAATCAATAGAAAAATACCCAAAATTTTGTAACATACAAAAGGGGTTTAGTTAATGGGCTAATTAGGGATAACTATATATTAATTAAGCTTCTAAAATAGCCCAAACTCGTGTCTCATCATGGGGGGGAACTTTTCTCATCTTCCCCAACCCTAATTAGGCTAGAAATCTCAGAAAAACTTGAAAACTAGGTTGGAAATTTGTAACCCTCAATTTGAGTCACCATAGGACACTTAATACAACCCTACCCCTATGTATATCAGCCATAAACCTTTGAGGGATGAATGAACATTGTGTTGGGGTCGTGAAGAGGTACACGTCGATGGCTGGAGAGGAAGGAGAAGGTAGATCCATCCCGTTCTTCTTCCTCTTGCATTCTACATCGGCTAGAAAACAACCTGAACTTGGGAGCGATCAAAGGTAGGTAAGGCACAAATCTAATATGGTATATATCATCTGAAATCTCTTCCACTTCACTTTCATTTGCCCTTATTTTGCCTAATTTTTATTGTGTGTGTAGAGAGTATTGAGCATTTTCTGATCATCGCATAGTTTTAGGGCCTTTCCTATTCTTCACCTGATTCACGCATCCCTAGGTTGATGCGATCCAAAGTATAGGATTCTTTTATTTCAAGTTTCCAACAAGTTTCATGTTGAGAGTTTTATCAAAATCCCCTAGAACCCTGAGTTTTAAGCAAAAATAGAGATCGTGCAATCCAGTCTGCGATCAGATTGGGCATCTTAATGTCCAATCCAAATGACGAGATTTAAGGCCTCTGGATCATGTCAACTGAGGTGGACGTAAATTTTAAATATTTTTAACCATGTTCGGTCACCCTGACGTGATTTATAAGTCGACCCTAACCCCTATATGCATCGTTTTGAGCACTATTTTAGTTTTCAGGTCATCCGAAAACACGTCCAGTCATTGGACGTAATTTTAAAGATTTTTTCTGCCCTTTTGACCCCTCAATTTTCATGTTGGTTTGAGTTTGAGGTCCACTGTGAAACTAGATAAAGGCATCCAGTCAAGTGGATGCGATTTATTTTTGTCCTGTTTAAATATTTTAACCTTCCTTAAATTGCGTCGACTAGTTATGACGTGATTCTAATGTGTGACAGGGACCTGTTACTTTGACAAACCTTGGATTTAGGTTGTAGTATGTCTCTTTATAGTGTTTATTCAAGTCTGTATGTACCCAGCACCTAAAAGTAATCAACCACATGTTAAAAGATGTTAATAATATGAATATGATTCTAATGTTCTACATGAAAGTAATTGATCATTCTCTTCATTTGATTATGCTTCATTTTGTCCTTATGCTCCAGCTTATTGTTAAAAATTTCATGATATATGTTGTGCAATAATCATACTTGTTGTGAACATATGTTATGTTTAGATATTAGCCTGCTTTATTTAAGTTTTCATGAATCAATACTTGCTATTCGTGGACTTTTCAGATTTTGGATTTACTTAGTCTGAGACACTTTCTATCTTTTGCACGAGTTATTGCTATTCTAATGCATGCAGGATTAGGAAAGTTCAGTGTACGACACTTTCACACTTTCACATTAGGCACACCCTTCTTAACGAATTGGAACCTCTATATTGGACATTCCATTCTGGCATACTAGGACCTCTTTGTTAAGACCCCCGTAAATCTTCGTACTCTATAGATTCCCTCATAGAGACCGAGCTGGTTGTACCATGAAGTTCTTTGGAGATAAAGAGCGTTGTTCTGTGTACGATTTGTCATCCGTCTACACTTTTGTCAAGACACTAAAAGTTTATGTGTAACGGCGCAATTTTTTGGATCCGTGTTTTAGCGGTTCTGGTGTGGTGTTCTCGGCCAATGTGTGGCCATTGGGCCTTGTTTGTGGCTTCTGTGCATTGTGTGGGCATTATGGGCCAGAGGTTCTAGCCGAAATAGCTCATTGGTTCACTGGTTGTGAACGCGACAGAGCTGTACGTCGCGATTTGAAACCTAACGCTTTCTCCCATCGTGATTCACTAAACCGCCTTGTGTTAAGCGGCGCTTTGAGTTCCGATTGGCGACGGCTAGGGTGGTCACGTTTAACTCTTAAATGCGACGTCTGCCTATGTCGCGATTTTGAACCGTGGTTTAATTGCTCTATTTCGCCCAGATAGAGCAGAGGAACTCTGTCCAGGCGAAGGGGGAGCTGCTGTGGACCTCCTGGGGTGATTTCCAATATCTGGTGGCTCGTGCGGTGCGGGTTCCACGAGAGGATGGCGTCCGGAGCGTGGACACGCTGGCGGCGAGGTGCTCTTTGCGTTCTTCGGGTTCGTTCAGTTGGTAGAGAGACTACCCTCTTGTTTTAGTTTCTTTTAAATAGTTTAAAGGGTGGAAAGCATGTATGGGTGGTTTGCCATGTTATGGTTATCATGTTTACTGCTTTAGTTTGGTATTTGTATCGAATGTGTGTAGGTCTTCCTGTGGTAATGGTGGGTTCGGCCTGAGAGCTGAGCTCACTGTTGCATTTGAAACGCGACATGGTGCACCATCGCGTTCATGGTATGAATGTGACGCCATGCATCGTCGTATTTTTTATTTTGTCTGGTGTGCTGTGGCGGTGGTTTGGACATGACCACTCGACCCGTCGCGTTATTCTTGAACGTGACGGTGTGGTCTATCGCAATTCAGTGTAACATTTAGTGTGGTCCTTATTGCGACGTATCGTTCCGTCGCAATTTGGATGTTGACTGTTTTGGTTGACCGGTTGAGCCTGAAGGCGACGTATCGAGCCGCCGCGACATGGTCGCGACACTGAGCCCTATCGCGTTAAGGTTTTGAATTGCATCTGGATAGGTCGTCACAATTTTAAAGGCGACGCATGTGTCCGTCACGTTTTATCCTCCGTGGGGTGTGTTGTGTGCTTGGGTAGTGAGGGTCCAATGTGGACCTAGCCTTAGTCCTTTGTTGTCTTTTTAAGGCTACTTAAGATAGTTGAGGTTAGTAAAGCATGTGTAGGGTTAAAAGTTAGTGTATGAATAGTTGGTATTTTATGTTGGTTATGGTTGTATTAAATTAAGTGGTTGTTGTTCATTGTGTTTAATGTTGCTATGGAGGTCATGAGATGACCAATGATAGGCAAGGTTACTATATGTTATTGTGGTTCATGTATGTATCGATGTAGGTTGGCTTGAAGGTCACATGGTGACCGGTGACGAGCTAATCCTGACACTTGTGTACCATGGTCTATATTAAAGGTTGTATAAGTACTTATCGTGGTTTGTGCATTTTCCGAGTTTGATGGTCCGACGCTTATTCTGAAATACCTCTTCAGTCGGGTACCCCAGGTTCTGTGTGAGCCAGGCATGTGTGTTTGTTGTGCTCGGGGCGTGTTCTGGTACGGTGTGTACCACTGAGGTCTATGTCGTCTTCTTGGACACCATCACTCTTGTGTTTGAGTTGTACGTCCGGCTGAGGGAAAGACGATAGGGTGCAGTCGCTTGTAGCATGCTCGTGATTGGGGGACGGACACCAGTAGACGTCACTGGTCCCCATCTAGTCCTGTGTTTTCAGTGCCTCACTTTAGGGAACTCGGGTCGGAGTCCCTAAAGGTGCCAGTCATGGACCTGCAGCTGTGTGGTCTGCAGGTGTGGTGTTGGTTGGTCTCCACTGTTGATTGGCTTATTGTGTGTGTTTGTGGAGCGGTAGCTGGACTGAGTAGTCCGTGGCTATGAGACTGAGAGGTGGTTCTTGTGTTGTGTTGTCCGGGTTGGATAGTGGCGTCATGAACTAGTAGTCCATTCCCGTGTGGTGGCGTCGTTCCTTTCCGACTCGTGCTTTGCCACTGGTTGTGGCTTGTGTGTTGTGATTTGTTGGTTGAGGTTTTACCCGTTGGGGTGTGTTTTAGTGGTGGCACCATTGTGGTTGTGGTTCCGTGGTGGTACCTCGTGGTAGTAGGTACCTGTACCCTTCGTGGGTAGCTTTGTGTTGTGGTACGCCCTGTACCAGCCTCTTCAGGTGTTGAGATGGACTTGTGTTATGTGGAGGTCGTGTGGTGTGACCTTTCACTTGTTGTATCTTACCCTTCTTCGGGTAAGCTTCCGATTGTGGGTTTAGTGTGTGGTGGATTGGCTTACTTATGTCAGTCCTGTTACCCTACATGGGTAGGTTGCCTGTGAAGCTTGTAGCCTAGGCAGTGGTTTGCCTGTGAGGCTTGTAGCTTAGGTGACCAATTGTTGTAGTGGTTTGCTTGTGAGGCATGTGGCCTAGGCATTTCAGTTGTTAGGCGGACTAGTGGTGTTGTGCTAGTTCTGTTGTTCCTCTTACCTTCTGAGATCTGTGTTAGCTATTGTAATTATGTTTTAATGGTTGTTAATCATGATTGTTGTGAGCATGTTATGGTTTGGCTATCGGTGTTTCCAGTGAGACCCTTTGGGGTTGAGGTCTCTTCAGTCTTCAAATGTTGATTCTGGGAGGTCCCTACTGAGCCAGTGACTTGTTGAGGCTCACTCCCTTACAACTCTTTTCAGGTGTTAGCCGTTTGTGTAGTTTGCGGGGGCGTTGTGGCAAACCTGTACCACCAACAGTAGAGTTAGTTGTGGTTGTGTGAGCTTGTGCTCCCTAGGAGTATGCCCCAGGTAGCTGAACTTTTCTCTTGGACATGTAATAATGTATTGGGACAGTTGTACATTGTTGTATACAAGTATGAGCACATGTACTTTCTTGTGTCTTATACAGTTGTTGTTGTCTTTTATATTCTTACTAGATACTTATGCGCGTTATCCCTTGCAAGACTTCGGTCCGATCGCAGGAGGCGGACTTGGATATGGAGCCTTATTGGGCATAAATATCTAGGGCCATTACATTATGTAACTTAAAATAACGTCGTTATGCTATCTATTTGAACTCCTGAAATCCATACTTCTTGTTATTTTTGAACTCTCAATGTACCTTTGGAATCCATGAGAAATCATACTCTTGTTACTATGTGCTTATTCTTGGAATCCATTGGCCATAATATGTTCTATGTGATTGGCACTACTTGGGACTTCGTTCCAATGACCAATGTCTATGCAAATAAGGGTCATGTCTGGTCCTGGGAAGGAGTACCCCGACGTACATATTAATTGCGGGAGTATGGACTTGTGGTGCTTGTCATGGCACCAGAATGTGTGCAAGATTTGAAAGTGTCTTCGTGTGCTACGATATGTTTGACTATCTGAATGATTATTTGATAGGTGTGAAATATGGCTAGTCCTAATATTGAGCATCTGATATGTACTCATTCTTGAACCCTTGTTCACTGTCTATTGATAATCAATTACATGAATCGTCGTGCAACCCGTTAAGCTATTATTCTCACTCTTGTCATACGACTCCTATTTACTATCATGCATATATTGTTATCCCATTGTTATAGAAATTCTGTTTGTTAAGACATTAATCACTTATATCAGTGTCTGCACATCGAGATATAAATCCTACTGGGCGAATGTGCTCATACCTACTTTCACTAACATTTTCAAGTAGCAAAGGTGTAGTAACCCAATTTTTTATAAAGAATCTGATAAATAGAGAACCCATTAACATAGGTAAATAATTCATGTGAAATAAATGGTTGGGGGTTTGATTATAACACTAATCGAAAGGTTGCTAAATCTTTGTTCAGTAATCAGAATACTTATACCACCAACCGGAAGGTTATTGAACATTTGTTCAGTAATCGGAATGCTCATCATTCAGAAGGTTATTGAACCTTTGTTCAGTAATCAATTCGATTATAACACTAATCGGAAGGTTATTGAACTTTTGTTTGGTAATCGATTAGATTATAACACCAATCGGAAGGTTACTGAATCTTTGTTCAGTAATCTGAATGCTTATAACACTAATTGGAAGATTACTGAACCCTTTGTTCAGTAATCAGAATGCTTATAACACCAATCGGAAGGTTACTAAACCTTTGTTCAGTAACCGGAATGCTTATAACATCAATCGAAGGTTACTGAACCTTTGTTCAGTAATCGGTTCGATTATAACACCAATCAGAAGGTTATTAACTTTTGTCCAGTAAAAGGAATGCTTGTAACACCAATCGTAAGGATACTGAACCTTTGTTCAATAATCGAAACATTTGTTCAGCAATAGGAATGATTATAACACCAATCGGAAAAATATTGAACCTCTATTCAGCAATCGGAACATTTATAACACCAATCGGAAAGGTACTAAACCTTTGTTCAGCAATCAGAACAATTATAACACCAATCGGAAAGTTACAGAACTTTTGTTCAGTAATTGGAACGATCTTATGTGATGGTGGAAGTTGATTTTATGTACTGGCAGAAGTCAACTTTATGTACTGGTGGAAGTATGGGTACATAGGTATGGCTCAAGTATGGTGGGTCTTTGAATATCTCTCCTCATATACCAAAGAAAATGTCTCTCCCTAAGTCAACCTTATGTACTAGCGGAAGTATGGGTGCATAAGGTATGGCTCACGTACAGTGATCTTTGAATATCTACTCTCAGGATTGGAAAACCACAACTTGGTTATGCAAGACCTTGCCTTGTAAATACATCGTATGACCCCATTGGCCAACCCAAAGCTTCTTCTGTCGTTGCTGGAGTGAGAGGAACACCCAAGAGCAAGAAGGACGATCGAAAGGTATGGACTTGTGGAGTTCTTCTTCCTCTTGCCTCTACTTCGACCTGTAGGAACTAGAGATTTGAAAGCAATCAAAGGTAGATGATCTCGAGCTCAACCATAACATACTATATACCATCTGAAAGTCCTTCGAGTCTACTTTATTTTGCTCCTATTTGGGCCAGTATTTGTTGTGTGTGTGTAAAGAGTATTAAACGTTCTCTGATCATCGCACATAATTAAGCCTTTTCTGCTTCACCTCTTGATTTATGCATCCTTATTCGTTCTGATCTAGACTAAAGCCATAGAGTTCTTCAACCTTGAGCTACAACAACCTTCTTGTTGATAGTTTGATCTATTTATTTCCTGAAGAACGTCTTTTTCCTATTGTGGTTTTAAAGTCTTTCAGAAACCGTCAATTTCCTCTGGTCTGTCTAGCTAGTGCATGATTAGGGTTTGTCCAGTACCTTAAAAACTATCAAACTATATGTAAAAGCTTTAAATACATGAAACTCATTCTAATTGTTCTTAAATATCCTGATTGATCTTCTCCTCGTATGATTGATTGAAACTCTATCTTGAAAGTCCGGCTTGCCATGCAAACTAAAAACTCATGTCTTAAAGTGTAGAGACTCGTGTTGATATTACCTTGTCTACTTTACTACATGTCATGTTTTCATCATCACTGTCTGTTTGCACTCTTGAAACTGTTCTTATTCATATTCTTGAGCAATCATTGTATCTAGAAATCCATGAGAAATCAAGCTCTAGTTACTTATGTTTACACTTGGAATTTTGTTGGCCATAATATGTTCTATATGATCGGCACTACTTGGGACTTCGGTCCACCGACCAATGCCTGTGTAAATAAGGGCCATGTTTGGTCTTGGGAGGAGTGCCCCAACATACTTGTTAATTGTGAAAGTATGGATTTATGGTGTGTGGCATGACACCGATATGTGTGTAAGATTTGAAAATGCCTTCGTGTTGGTATGATATGCTTGATTTTGTGAAATGTGTACATGTGAAATATGGCCAATCTTGAATCGTTCATTTGCTGTGTACTAGTCCTTGAATCCATGTTCACTACATGTTGTTAATCCTCTCCATGAATCACTGTGAAACCACTGAATTACTACTTTCGTTTTGTCATGCAGCTCAATGTATATTGTCATACTTATATTGTCATCTCATTCTTGTAGAAATTTTGTCTTTAAAATGTTAATCACTTATATCATTATCCGCACATCGAGATATAAATCCTACTAGATGTAAGCTAAGTTACTTACATTTTCAGGTAGTGAAGAGGAGACTATGGAAATTGAAGGGGGCGGGCAAGAGTGAAGAGCATCCCATTTATCGTGAAGCTATGGATCTAAAGCTTGTCTTAGATCCGTCTGTAGTAGTTATATTTTTGAGTCGATTATGTATACTGAACAGTGGGCCCTATGATTGGCCCGGATGATTAATAGTTGTAATATGAAGTTGACATTTGAAGATTTTGATTATTAGATTGTGGGCCCTACTTGTATTAGTCATTTGTCTATGGCTTTTGAATGCTTACGTGTCGCGTCTCTTGATTTATATCCCGCTGCTAAAATCAGGGACGTGACAGAAGGTGAAAAGAATAAAGCTTAAAGATGGGACTTGTGCACCGAGCGTGGAGTACATTTAGAGAGTAATTCTTAATTCTAAAATGGTCATTATTGTAATTTTTACTTTTCTTTTGAGAGATAGATGAGTTAGTAGTAGTAGAGTTGTTCTTTTATTTGGACATTAGATATTGTAATATTCGCTTATGATGAATAAAGGAAGAGATTTTGATTATTTAATTGCAGGCCCTACTTAATAATAATTGTCTATGGTTTTTGAATGCTTGTTTGTCACATCTCTCGATTTATCCCGCTGCTAAAATTGGAGGCGTGACAGGCCTGCCCTTGCCACCTGAGTCGTCATAAAGTTGATCAGGATGTCGAGTTTCACGTTGATGTTGTCGACGACGAGGATCCCCTGAGCGGGATGCAGCTCCAAAGGCGATGGGGGTGGTGGAATGACGTCGTCTCATTGTTACCCAGTGCCAACCATCGACTAAGATGTCGGTGACATCTTATTCACCGTCCCATTGTTCGTTGGAGCTTTTCCCTTATCACCGTTGAATCTCCTACTATTACTCATATGAACCATCTTGAGGCTTTTCATCTCACTTCCCACAGATGGCGCCAAATGAAGAGGATTCGATCTCGCACTTTGGAGATAGACCGTCAGATGTCGATGGGAGTAC
Organism: Colocasia esculenta; assembly: GCA_014218235.1. NCBI lineage: Eukaryota > Viridiplantae > Streptophyta > Magnoliopsida > Alismatales > Araceae > Colocasia > Colocasia esculenta. The sequence continues at coordinate 119,165,000 of CM024757.1, read as the reverse complement.
TAGTAGTTGAGATGTGTGCCCTCTTCCCAGAGGACCTACAAGGATGGGGAAGAGATCAGAGGTCCTGAGAGGGGGTTCCAGGAATAACCCTCTGACGGTCAACTCAGTGCTGGCAGGAGTATGGAAGAGGGGAGAGAGAGAGAGGCTAGGGGCGCGAGATTGCCCTTCACCAGAGTGGGTGTTCTTGAATATCTTACTTGCATTGGGGGATCCCTAGGTTTAAACAGTTGTCATCCTCCTGGAGATAAGCCCGAACGGGTTTGGTAGGAGGTAGAGGTAGACCAGGAGACGTACTCTCAAAGGATAAGTGTCGCCTAGGAGTCTATGTATTCATTACCTTAGACTTCTTCAACTCTATTTTTGTCCTTCTGTTTTTCTTGGACTTTTATCCTTATCTTCGGAGGGTCACCATGTGGTAGAGTCCCAGTGTCGTCGGGACATCTTCAGGTATCTCAGGCTGTGAGGACCTCCAAAGTCTCGAGTCTCTCGACAACTTGAGGTCTCACCTAGTCCCTTAGGCTATATGTTAGGCGACCTTGATCACTCGGGGAGTTCTACCTTGAGTCGTTAGGGTTCTTGCGGCTTTGGGAGCTTTTGGGCCTCTGAGCCGAGTCGCTTGGAGACCTATCCCGAGGGCATGTAGCATAAATGCCCCAATTGCGAGCCCCAAAGGGCTAGGCATCCTCAAGTGGGTTGAAGGTGTATTTTATGGGCTGCTAATTTTCCCCTCTCCAAGACTAATATGTAAAAAAATTCTTTAAATTTTAAAAAATTACAAAACAAAGTTAAGGGAAAACAACCTAACAGATGCATGTTAATTAGCTTTGTTTTTCATATATAGGTGGAGCCATCTCGGAAGATCAGATGTGATTACCATGAGTAAACAAAAAGAAATAAGTAGACTATGGCTCTGATCCCAACTTTAGGCAGCATTGTGTGGCTCTATTACTCTTTTTCTAGTCTCTTCAAATATTATCAGATTAAAATTACTTGTATCTCTTTGTTTACTTGGTTAATCATTGGACTATCTCACCCTTGGAAGTACCTATGAGAGTTTAGCATAATACTTCACTCTTTTTAAGTGTCCGATAAGTGCTGATGTGATGAGCATGATTGATCCATATTAGATATGACAAGACATAGGATAAAAAAGATAGAGAAAAGGAAAGACCTCAAAAATATCATTTTATGTCTTGTCACCTCTGAACAAATTAATCATATTGAGAGTGTGCTTCACATGTCAACAATTGTTGCACACTGAAAATTTAGTTTTTGATGCTTAACTTATTTCTTTTTCCCAAGCCTCATCCTACTATCCCTGTTTCTCTAGAATATGCTTGGTTTGACAAGCAAGTAAAATTTAACAATCTTGCCAAAGAGAAGCACAAGAAGTGTGAATTGTTAGGAAATAGAAGCTAAATTGCGGTTGGAAGCACCCAACAAACGCAGTAATTCCCAGACCTACGATGATTAATGATGGAGCAAAGACCAAGCCCAAGCTCAATTGACATTCAACTTCAGCTGAAAATGAAGAGGCAAGACAAAGATCTGCACAGCCAAGAAATCTGCTTCTATGTCTACTTGAGAAAATAATGAACATTAACCTTAAAATAGTTCATCTACCATTTTCAACCAGTTTACAGTTTCAAGACCTCTCCTTCACACTAATCTTAGTAGACTCGTTCACCAGAGTACAGTTGAGCTCAAATCCATGGTGCAGAGAGGGATAGTGCTCCGGTGATGCAGTCGTCCCCATGTGTATAGCATGCTACACCACATCATCAATATGTCCAGGTTATATGTTCGGTAGCAAACTTAAAAACCAGGTATTTCCCCTGGAACTGGTGCTAACTCTGTTTTTCCAAACCTCTCTCATCGTAAAATGAAGCTTTTACGATCCTTCCGCCAAAAAATCGCCCGTCAAGATCAACCAGAGCCTTTGTTGTCTCCTCTGATCTCTCAAACTGCACGAAGATCCTGACAGCTTCATCTGCTGGGAAGTTTGTCTCGGTGATCTCAAAGATCAAGACGCGTGTCACAGTACCATACTTTGTGCACTCTGTGGCAACCTCCTCTTCCAGCTCATCATCAACTTCTCCTGGTCCAACCTGGAAAAGGGTAAAAGGTGTTAACTGTTAACAACAAAATAAGCAAATACTATGCACTTGGCTGTTTGCTAGTCAAATCTTCAAAAGAATAGAATATTCCTTTTTGGAAGTAGACAGAGCATGTGCACAATGAAAATGTTTCCCAATACAAAAAAAAAAAATCTCCCCTAAAAATATCACCTAATACAAAAACAGTCTGAACCAAGATGGTGATGATTCACCAACTTATTGGAATCATCAAAACAGAATTACTGGAATTAAGTCAAAGTATATGAAATGTGATTCTAGTACCACACAAGTTGACTACGAGGATTTGGTCACAAACAATGATTCAGCTATTCCTAAAGGTATAGTAGTTTTCAACACCTAGGATCTATGAGTCAAGAGGTGGAGAAATGCGTTTAGAGACTTTAGGATCAACACGTCCCTTTGAAGCTCAAAGGAAGTAGGACATCTTGAGAAGCAGTATCTAGTATGGAAGCCAATGATGGTAGTAAAGAAGAATCTATATAAAGAAATGGTCATAGTACACATGAAGATGTTAAGAAGAATGCATGGTAAGATGAGAAAGGACAAGATTCAGCTGGTATCTTGTATGGAAGCAATGTGAGTGGTAGAGAAGAATCTACAGTTCTACACAAAGAAATAAACATAGTAGACATGAAGATATTAAGATTTTTTGGGGAGCCCAAGCTCTATCCTGGGGTCCCTCCCCCCCAACCCAGCCCCATGTCCAATCAGCCTAGCAACGGGTGACCATGAAGATATTAAGATGGATTCATGGTAAGATGAGAAAGGACAAGATTCAGAATAAACATATATTTGGAGACTTCTGTATAGCTCCAACTGATGTTTAAGCAGGGGAAAATGTCATAGACAATTTGCTCATTTGCAGCATCACCCAAAATTCAGCAATCATTAACAGGCATGTTCAATTTCTGGCAGAGGATGGTAGAAAAACCCAGTAACAGCCTAAAGTTAGATGGATGGATGTACTAAGAAAAGATTTGATCTTCCTAAGTTTTAATTGTATATATGGTATCTGTAGAATGGGACAAGGCTATGATGATGATAACGATGTCGATGATGTCAACGGTCTAGCCACCCAAAAGCTAGCCCATTGCCATGGAATGCCACCTCACGAGAATCTAGCCAGATCTCTCATGATTCTCGGTCTAACATGGTCCTGAGAAACAAGATGGCTCCCCAAGTCTCGTCTGTCCAAAATAGCAACCTGCCACACTTGTAGAAAACATCCTGCCGATGCAGGTGCCAACTACACCCGTGAGCCATCCTGCCTCTCTGTGGTGCTATGAAAAGACCCATCAGGGCTCTGTTCCAAACACTTTGAACAGACCCATCAGTGCTTCCAGACACTTTTTGACTGGCCTGCCAGCCCCTCCCGTACGTTGGATTGGCCAGTCAGGTTACACTCACAAATACCAGTGGCTGGGCCCTATCCTACAAAATAACGCATGCCGGTCCCATGGTTCCACACCCCCACCCCCGGTCCCCGACCCCACCTCTTCCTCCCCCCTTCCCTATAACTCTTGCTTATTTCATGTTAATCTTCGCCATCTAATTCCTGCTTACTCTTTCGGTTTTTATTTCTGATTTCTATTAATTTTATGTTTAATTTCTGTTAATTCTTGTGATTTTGATCATTTAATTCTTGTTAGTTCTTTCGGTTTTATTTTTGTTCTTGTTAATTCCTACTTAATTCCCATAATTTCTGTTATTTCAGATTGTTTATTTATTGTTAATTCCTACTAACTTTTGGGGTTTTTGTTTCTAATTCTTGTTAATTCCTACTGAATTTTTGTTAATTCTCATTTATTTCCCATTAACACCTTTTATTTCAGATTGTTTAATTCTTGTTGATTCCAGTTAATTTTTGTGTTTGTGTTTTTAATTCTTGTTATTTCCTACTTAATCTCTGTCAATTCCTGGTATTTCAGATTATCTGATTCATTTTAATTTCTGTTGATTATTGGGCTTCAATTTCTGAAACCTATTAATTCCTACTTCGTTATTATTATTTACAAATTTAAATCTCATCTTAATTTCTGTTAAAAATATGATTTTACATACCCAACATGTAAATTTTACTAATGATGCCTACCAATGTGCCCAGTTATTTGTTTTCCTTAAAAAAGATCAATTTTGTTAACATTTATAATGTATGAGAAATTACAAGAGCCCATGTGAGGCAGGCACTTATTGTACCTTTCCCAAGCACAAAGCATGTGTGTGGGCCACAAACATGTGCGGGGGCCCATGCATTGTGCCTGGGATGGGCACAATAAGTGCCTTCCGCATGGGCACTAAGCTCGACTCATAATGTATATGAAACATCTCTTCTTTTGACATCCCGAGATCTGATCTCCCAAGATTTTTTCCCAGTTCGCTTCTCTCCAACTTGTCCTAGACAAAGCTGAGATTCGAAATGGTAAACCTGGCCCAGTGCATAACATGATCACCAAGAAACATTAGCAACAATTCACAGGTTCAGGTCTTCCCTCTACAATATGGTACCCAGAACAGCTGAACCAGACCGGAACTGGCAGAACTGAACCACAACTGGCTGAAATCGACCTTGGAACTGGGACCAACATCAGAACTGGCACCTGACATCCAGTCCATATAGCCCATAGGATTTAATCCTATCGATTATGTGAAGAACCAGATGGCAAACTCTGAATCTCCATTTAATGTTCATCCGAAATAGGCTTTCTATGTCCAGTAACTAAGGTTGCAAGTAAATAGGGGTTCTCAACGAACAACTCAAGATCAGGCTCATTAAAAGCTCCGTTCAATTTGTTGAAGGCAAATGGCCAAGCTTGAATAAATATTAGGCTCAGTTGATAAACGAGTCAGCATAAGGATAGGTATGCTTGGCTCACTTATATTTGTCAATAGAGGGACAAATACCATTTTTTTTATTTAGCAGTTCAGACAAGTTGGTAGACACTAAATAGCATAAGATAATTCAGGATTTAAAGAGTAGAATGAGACAATATTAAACCAGTCAAGCTTGAACTAAATAGAACTTGGCTTGTTTGATTTATAAGTAATTTAAGCTTGATAAAAGTCTGCTTGTTGATAAAACAAACCAAAATTAGATAAGACAACTCAGCTTGGCTCAGCTCATTTGCATCATTATTGACAACTAAAGATCCAGTCTGATCTCATTAAAATGCAGTAATCAACCTCCCCAGTAAAAGAGCTACCTATAGAAGAAATAAATTATCCTAATGTCATTTATAAAAGAGAGATTCCCATCGTGGACAAGCTAGGTCGGGCCAGTCGGCCAAACCTGTTCCAATCAAGAGCCCTACTCTAGGATCATTCTTGTATCATTTTTTAATAACAAATTACATGTAACTAATTTATAGAGGGTTCTATGTAATTTTAATATGGTAGTGTGGTGGGATCAGTTGATCCTGAACAACGGGGTTAATCCTGGCACATATCAGCCAATCTGGGTCAATCCCCGTGGTCCATCCTTGACACCTCTGATCTATCCAAAAAATCAAGGGTTGCCGGTTTGGGATTACCCTGGATCCGATTCTCCCTTCATGAAATAGGTATTCTCGCATGTCAGATCCTCCACATTGAAATCTTCACTTTCTGTGTTTCAGACCGGCGTGACCATCCCAAATCCAACAGCCTCAGGCAGGCCTCGCTAAGAATCTATCATCATTTTCCTTGTTCCACCTCCAATAAAAATGAACTCGCAGCCCAAAGTTATTGCTGTCCACCTCTCAAGCATAAGCAATAGGTCTTCCAACTGCATATCTCCTTGTCAAAAAGGTTCCTCTTTAGCCTCCATACCCAACTATCTCCAGCACCAGCATCATCAGAGCTACGTGTGAAAGCTACTGAGCTATCAAGCATGATGTAACATACAGGTAGGGGGAACCTTTTCCCAAAAGATTAAAGATTTTGGATCATACTACATTCCTTCCAAAATTGAATCACATGCCTATCCACCAAGAGAAATCCAGTGTCCATACGAACCATATCACTAGCTTAAAGATACCACTTACGGTTCACACTGAGTCTGGAAATCCCAAATTTCAGATCTTCTGTAGTATTCTTATTGAATTTCCTCTCCATCCATACACCTCCTCCTCTCCAAATTTCTGTAGCCACATACCCAGGTCAATAGTGCCAAGTTAAAATCCCTGACATTTTATATGCCCAGGCATGCATGATTCCCACATGGTGAGTGCAAAACGCAAGCAGACAGACAGCCTGTGCACATCTTGAGCCATCTGATCAGCAATGACAGCTGCTGTGGCTTTGAATTTTATTTTTTTATGTTTTATGTATATGTTAGTTTTTCTCGTATGTCTCACTCACAACCAACAGTGACTTCGGGGCACTGAAGGCACCTGCAAAGCACCTTCATCTTTCCTTTTTCAACCGTCAGATGCATATTTACATGATCAAATAGATAAGAAATGGGAAGCAGAAATCCTGGTATCAAGAAATCGGACCTCTAATTATATATGTACATATTATATGCCAAATATGAAAATAAAACCATATACAGAACTACAGGAATTCCGATTTCTGTTCCAGATAAGCTATGCGGTCCTTTTCTAAATGTGTTTCATGCCCATTATTCAAAGATAAATGGCATTCAGGTATCCACAGTACAAGGTACAAGGAAAAAAATAATTGGATCGGTCCAGGGATCACCCTGGGCCAATCCGGATTGGATCAGGATCGGATCGGCTGGAAGTTTGCCTGATCATGGAGGCCAGATTAAAAAAATGTTTTTTTGAAAGAAAAAAAAGCAAAAATTTTTTTAAAAAAATCAGGAAAGTCAGAAAAAGTTAGGGAAAATGTCTTCAATATTTACATATATATCTATGATATATGTAATCATATATAAATTTACACATTCATATACATATATATACACTATATATGTAATATACATATATACATAATGTACAAATATATTTAATATGTATATCCTTATAAATGTATACGTTATACATATATCACAATCATTAGATTGCGAATGGTGTTGGAATATGGAGCTTGAGCCCCTGAATTCTCCAATGTACGGGTACACACACGTAGATCGACCTGCACAAATTGACCTGAGCAGTCAAGTAACAGGGGTCAAGGGGGCAGTGGCCCTTGCAGGGTTTCAGAAAGAAAATTTTAATTTGCAAAGCAAAGGGATAAACCTCATTTGTTTATACACGTGTTTATGACATATGTAATCATATATATAGTTAACGTGTGTATATATATATACAACAATGAATGTATAGATATAAAAATACATATATACATATATTTTGAAGAAAAAGTCTAGGGTGCAGCGGGGCCTCTGGCATGACCCCATCGCACCTTTGTTGCGGTCCGATGGATCAAGATCCAATGGACCATAACACACCCTGTGTGTGCATGCTACGCGCACGCCAAAGCGCGCGCGAGTGTTTTTTTTTTTCACGTCGGATGCTACAGTACGTCGGTACTGTAGCATTTCTCTATATTATATAAATATGTCAAATATGATATATACATATATCAAATGTCATATATATGTCTATATGTGTTTATGCACTTATATACGTAAATATGTAAATTGAAGTACACAATCATATTAGACATATTAATTTGTGTATTTATGCATATGTATTAGTTTATATATGTGAAGTGATGGTTTAATGCATGTATTAATTAATGTATACAAGAAAAAAGAAATTGTGTGGCAGAATCGGTCGGATCGGCTTGGGATAGGCAGATCCAGACTGATTCTGACCGATCTGGCCAGAATATTCATGATCCAAGGTGCTACCCAAGGGCCGATCCGATAGGGAATCGGCCAATCCTGATCCTGATCGGCTGATTCCACAATCCATGACAAGGTAATTGCTTGACCCAAGTAGATGGGAGTGGGACAGCGATAGGACGGTGTGGTGGCTGATCCTTCATGCCACCCTTTGCATGTTATGGGGTGAGCGAAATCACCGAATCTTCAGGAGGAGGCTCGCATGGAGGAAGCTCCTGTGGATTTTGTATGGGCTAGAGCTAAGGAATAGGCGATCAATATTGCTAATGTGAATAGTTCAATCTCTCCTCTTTTTGGTTGTTTGGAGGGTTAGTTGTAACCATGGTTTGCCGGATCGGATCGAATCAGTCCGATTCGGCCGAATCGGATCGAATCAGGAAACCCGATTCGCCCGATTCCCATCGAATCGGGGACCGATTCCCATCCAATTCTCATGCGAATCGGTCCGATTCTGGCGAATCGTGGCGGATCAAGAAAAACCCGATTCGCCCTGATTCCCCGATGCGGCGAACCTTGGTTGTAACACACCATCTTGGTGTGTGTCTGGCTATATAGGTGTTTGGGGGGCTGTTTTTTGATACACCTATATTTGTACATCCTGCTTTTCTTTTAATATATTTGTGGTACTATCCACTTTCAAAAACTGCTTGACTCACATACTATACTAGATAGTCTTTTTTTGCTTTTATTTTTCCTTTAATAGTTCATGTTTGGACAGGAAATACACTAGCACAATAAGTTTTCTTTCTCTTCCGCATGATAATGACTATCATAGTCTCACAGACCACAACACTATGTAGCACTGTAGCCCCATAACTTAGGGAAATAAAGACATCTACATGCACGATATAGAGATGTAATTTATTTCCTTGATGATTATCACCAGCTTTCAGTCTTCTGATATGTTCAACCAACATTTGCTTTTTGTAGAGGCTAGGAACTAGTTGAATCCTATCAACTGGTCCACAACTTAGACCTATGGTAGCAATGGAGTTGGGAAGGTCCTACATGTACTGTCGCCTACATAATACAAACAGAGAAACCATCAGAGGTCCCCGGGTAGGGTCTTGGGGGATAGCCCTCCAATACTCAAGACTGACTTGGGGTTCTCCTTAATGGCATAATGATCATTTGTTATCGGGTGACATCCTCCAAAAGTCACCCCCTATCATGTGGTGTAAGGGGGGACTAAACTCCCAATATGTTGGTTTTAGACCCTACAATTAATGCGGCCGTTATGACAGCAGACATTGCCCTCCCATGTACTCCTTCATTAGCTACCCTCATAGGAGTTATGGGCACATGCTCTTTCTCAAGTTTCCTTTGGAGGTGACTTTTCACAGACAAGGTTTGGCGTGCCAGATCGAATCGGTTTGATTCGGTCGAATCGGATCGAATCAAGAGAAACCCGATTCGCCCGATTCCCATCGAATCGGACAGATTCCCATCCGATTCCCATGTGAATCGGCCCGATTCAGGCGAATCGTGGCGGATCAGGAAAATCCTGATTCGCCCCGATTCCCCGATGCGTCGAACCTTGTTCACATATACAGCTTCCTAACGAATCTGGCTTCCCTATATATGCAGCCAAGGTTTGCCATATCGGATCTCGGCTTCGTCTCGGGAGGGTCAAAGAGAAGAGATCTCGGAGAGATCTCGGGAGATCAGGATAACATAAAAGTGTGGATCACATAGGTTCACATAGATAATTCCTTAAGGAACATAGATAATTGCATACATTCTCAGGTCTCAACCATAGATGACATATGTTCACATATATCATACAACAAGAGTGTGGGAATTGGGATTCAGGATGTGCATTTTCATTTTTCTCTCCGTAGGATTTTACTTTAAGCATAAAAACATTTAATTCATGACATGGGAACCTATGGCAAAATATCTTATTTATCTGAATATCACAGTGGACCATGACTAAGACTTAGTTGTTGTCAGTAGAAGAGTGGCTCCTTGGAGAAGTCATATGCACGTTTGACTTTTTTCACCGGACTTTTGATTTTTAGTGTTTTATTAAGTTTATTTGAATTATGAAATTTTTAGATAAGTCAAATTATGAGGGCTTAGAAAGACGCTATTTTGATGGAATCAACAAAATCGTGATTTTCTTCTTGGATGAGAGAGTTGACTTTTTATTGGTAAAAGATATGATTTTTTTTTATTTTTAGTGGATTCAAATGGGAGGTACTTCTTTATTTACATGTAATACCTTAAGTAAATGAAACTACAAATACTAACATTTACTTAAATGATATTCAGATAAATAAGGGAATCCTAACAACCCTGCCTGAAGAGGATCCTGACAACCCTGCCTAAAGAGTCATCTCGGCCTTCTCGTTTCTCGAGAAGGGGCCGAGACTGAGATTCTCGCGAGATTGCATACCATGTATGCAACTACCAAGTGAGTAATGAGAAAGATTCCAGAGCTAAGCCTTTGCATTCGTGGACCCTCTCCAATCAATTTCCTGGGTGATCTTTCTCTGGGATAACCCTAGTCTCAGTCAAGTGTCTCAGGAGCACTCTTCATCAATGGATCACTGGCTGGATTTTGTAGTTTTCGCATGTGTACCTGTTTTTCTTGTGAGCTTGCGTCTGACAAGCCTAGGCATGGTCAGATTTACCCTCCCCACTTACCCGGTACTCTTGAGTGCAGAAATGGCTGAACATACTTGGGAAGAGAGTTTGAAGTAACTTTTTCATCAAAGCAGTCCACTGATGCTCCCTCCTGCCATAGGGGGGAAGTTTTTGGCATCCCTAAGAAGAAAGGAAAACCAAGACATTATGTGGATGAGCGGCACTCATATGGACAATCATGCAGCCAGGAATTTAGTATTTGGTCCATCATATATCTTAAGATTTCCAGCCGTGTGGTTGGGAGTTTTTTGAGCTCTCCTTTGCTCGGTATGTCTCATGCAGTCTAAGTTATTTGTCCTCACTGACCATTGGGTAGTAGAGGTGTTGGCCTTGTGCTCAGTCCATCGCATAAACTGAGTTGTTTCACTACTGACCATCATGCTGCCGGAGGCATTGGTCTTGTGCTTAGATCATTGTCCGAGGATAGCCCGACAAAACATTAAGTGACATCTATCCCCTTCAAGATACATTTAAATTGACCTGTACAGATCGGCAAAGGTGCCATTCATTCGCTACCCTCTTATAATGCATTTTTAACACCAAGTTTGATCAGTGTCATTCACAGATGGCCTGACAGAATGTCCAAACATGATCATAATGCATTCCAATGGCAACCTTGTGAGAGCTCTAGTTGAGCGACATTCGTAGATAACTCCTAATGCCTTCCATGATCAACATGTGGTTTCAACTTCCTATAGCCACTTGTTTGAATTTCTCCTTCAAATGCAAACTTCTCTTCTAGCTGCAAGTTCACGGTCAATCTCGGTCACCTCTTCATGCAAAGGGGAGGGATTTAGACCAGTTGACTTTGGTCACCTTTTAGGGTATAGCATGAGAGACCATCATTGGCAAGCTCATTAGGAAGGGACAGGTGGACCACTTTTGATGCCAAGTTGTTACAATTCCATCTAGTAGTGAGGGCCTGAGAAGGTCTAGCTGGAAGGTCAATTGACCAGATAAAATGGTTCCACCTTAGTCCCCTAGGCATTCAGCAGCCAATCTGGGGATGAATTGGGAGTGGGACTGTAGCACCCCAAAAAATTCAGTGATTTAAAAATTTTAAATAAAGGAAAATAAATCATTTCCGTATTATCGGAATGGTAGAACATACGTACCACTACCGTACGTACAAGAACACATCGGAAAATTCCGTAAAAATTATAAATCAACCCCAAACATTATTCCTAAGTGTTCCACGAAGGAATTCGTGCAACGAAAAATTCGATTGGCCAAGTGTACGTCACATTGTGACTAATTATCCAAATTAGAAAACAAAGTCGAAAAACCGTTAACACGGAAATATAACATGATCAAAAATTAAATAAATATGTTGGAGAGATTTCCAACATCATGTATTGATGACCCATTATCATAATTGGGCCAATGGATCACCTTTGGCCCAAGAATGAAAGGAAGCAAGAAAAATACATGGAAATTCGTAACCTTAATTGAGCTGAAATTAGAAAGAGGTAATTAGGACAAATTCTAAGGCAATTAGGCTTTCTTGGCAACCCAATTTCGTGGCTAATCATGGTGGGAGGTTTCCTAAAGCCTCACACACACTAATGGGTGAGAAATCATCAAAATATGGAAGGTGGAAAGCCAAAACCGCACCTTCCTTTCCTTCACCCAATGGGACTTCTAAAACACACTAGATGCATATATACATGCTATGCATAGTTGTCAAGGCGACCGCCTAGGCGGCGCCTAGGCGCCAAGGCGGTTTTTTGTGCTCGCCTAAGTGGGCCGCCTAATTGGGTTAGAAGAAAGCGACGCAAGGCGACGCCAAGGCGGGGAAGGCGGCCCAAGGCGGCCGCTTGGGCGCCTTGAGATGGCCTCCCGGGTCTTTTGGTGGCCTCCCGGGTCTTTTGTGGATCCGATCCACTCGGATCCCCGGTTATAAACCCCCCTCCGCCCCGACTCCCCTTCGCGATCACCTGTCTTCCCGTTCCCACCCCCGCTTCGCCCCCGGAGTCCAACTCAGGTAGGGTTCCGCGCCGGAGTTCTCGCCGCCGGAGGAGGTCGCGCCGCAGCCGGAGGAGGTCGCGCCGCTGCCGTCTCACCGCCGCCGGAGGAGGTCGCTGCCGCCGGAGGAGGTATGCTCCCCCCATCTCCCCTTCCCTAGTTCCCTGTCAAGCTCTCCCCTCCCCTTCCGGCACACACACACCCTGTCCCACCGGCACCCCCTCTCTCCCTGTCAAGCTCTCCCCTCCCCTTCCGGCACACACACCCTGTCCCACCGGCACCCCCTCTCTCCCTGTCCCACCGGCACCCCCATCTCCCCTTCTCTAGTTCCCTGTCAAGCTCTCCCCTCCCCTTCCGGCACACACACCCTGTCCCACCGGCACCCCCTCTCTCCCTGTCAAGCTCTCCCCTCCCCTTCCGGCACACACACACCCTGTCCCACCGGCACCCCCTCTCTCCCTGTCCCACCGGCACCCCCATCTCCCCTTCCCTAGTTCCCTGTCAAGCTCCCCCCTCCCCTTCCGGCACACACACACCCTGTCCCACCGGCACCCCCTCTCTCTCTGTCCCACCGGCACCCCCTCTCTCTCTCTGCCTCTCTCTCTCAGTCTCTCTCTCACGGTCACTCCCCTCTCTCTCTCAGTCTCTCTCTCACGGTCGCTCCCCTCTCTCTCTCAGTCTCTCTCTCTCTCACACACAGACACTGTCACACACACTCTGTGTGTATGACAGTGTCCCGCCCCCCCCCCTCTCCTCTCTCTCTCTCTCACAGTCACACACATACACACACAGTCCCGTCCCCCCCCCTTTGCCTCTCTTTCTCACGGTCACACACCACACAGAGTCCCGCCCCCCTTCTCCTCTCTATCTCACACACTGTCATAGAGTGACAGTCCCACGACTCCCACCGGCCACCGGTACCCCCTCCTCTCTCTCTCTCACGGTCACACACACACACACACACACACACAGTCCCCCGCCCCCCCCCCCCTCTCCTCTCTATCTCACACACACTGTCACAGAGTTAATATAGAATGTCACTCTTCAATAACCTAGACTAGACGTTATCTTTAGTGCCTAGGCGCCGCTTAGGCGGGCGCCTAAGCGCTTAGGCACACAATGAGCCCAAAAACGCCTTGGTCGCTTTGTCGCCTTGACAACTATGATGCTATGAAACCCTAGGGGACGATTTTACACATTGCTGGGGTCGTGGGAGGCTGTTCTTGAGCACCCAAAGGAGGAGGAAACCGCCCCAACTCGGAGCTTCTTCCCTGCTGCGTTCTGCATCGACCTGTGCAGAGTGTCTTTCTTGGAGTCAACCAAAGGTAGGTCAAACCCTAACCAAACCGTGCAAGACTTATACCCCTGGAAAGAGGGTCGAGTCTAGTTCCTAATCCCACTGGTTTGCCCAATTTTCATCCATAAGATCGAGAGTATTAAGTGTTCTCCAACAAGTGGTCTGAACGAGGACTGTCTGGAGAACGAGACTTCTTCAACCCAAAAGGTAGGTGATCTCGGGCTGAACACATAAGTTGCACATACCTATGGATAGAGCATCGAGTCTAGTTTGATTTGCAAGTGATTTCCCTAATTTTCATGGAGTATATGAGTCGTATTAAGTGTTTTCCAAGAGTCGCTCACTATTAGGGCTTTTTGCGTTCTTCGTGCGTTTCACACGAACCGAGACTGAATTGGGTCAAACCCAAAACATGAATCTTGTTCTACTAGTTGTCCTCGTAGTTTTTCATGTTGAGAGTTTTGTCTAAATGTCAGTAGATTCCAAGTTATAGGTCTATCATGAAGGGTGTCATAGTTTTTCTAGGTTTCGAGCAAGATACAGAACCGCGAAGACTCCAAACGTCGCGATTCATGTTGCATTAACGCGACGTACTGGTACGTTGCGATTCAGTAAAACGCGACCGGGCATCACGTCGTGATTAGCGGTCTGACCGGTCAACCACCTGCATGGAATTGTGCGCTGCATGGTTTTCAGCGCTTGTCTGATTCGCGAAGTGGACCACCGTCGCGATTCAGCCGGTTTTCCTGCTCAAGTTTTTCTGTCCATTTTTATATTAGTATTTTGAACGAATTTCATGTACGCGACGGGGTATCCCGTCGCGATTCAATAATAAAGGCGACCACATAGGCCGTCGCGATTTGAATTCTACACAGTTTAGTCATGTTTCGACTGTGCACTGCGTTATGAAATGCGTCTACTATGTATGACGCGATTTCTGGGCCGACCCGAGACTACCTTAATGAGTTGTTCAGACTAGTTTATGCATGTTCTTACGTTACATCTTGTCATATAATTATGCAATGGCCTAAAAGTGTTTAACCTACATGAAAATCGTAAGAATATGAACATCTATTCTAAGTATAATTGATTGATTAAATGCAACCATGTGATCATGTGATTGTTACATGCAATAATTATATTCTGTCTTGTCCACAAAAATTGAGAAGTGATTATATGCTAAAAGCACTGCAACCATGTGATAGAATTGAATTGCATACATGTCATGCATGTTTGTTAATTGCTTTCCGTAATGTTTTAACCGGTGGATTGTGGATTGAGACACGCTCTACACGTCACATTGCACATATAGGCAACCCCTTCTTGGGGAATTGGAAGTTCTCTGTCGGTCATTTCGTATCGATAGACTAGCGACCTTTTCTCTAAGACTTCCGTAAATCTCCGTACTTCATAGATTCCCTCAAGAAGACCGAGTTGGTTGTACCAATGAAGTACCTGGAAGATAGAATGTACTTCTCTTCTTATCTTCTTCTCGTGAGAGTGATTTGATAATATTGAAACCAAACCATTAAATATAAAGATTGAACTAATAAGAATAAGTCGTTATACTGCCGGAATTAATCTGGATCATGTCCCCTTGCATTGTTCTCTATCATCATTGACATGATTATTAGTTCATCATTGTCCATTACTTGGAAATTCATGTGGCCATAAATGAATGAATAGAATTACCAGAAACTATTGGAACTTCGGTTCACAACTATGCCTGTGCAAATAGGGCCCTGTTTGGTCCTGGGAGGAGCACCCGAAATACTTATAATCGTGCAAGTATATAACTCATTGAGGTGTCTGGCAATCACCTAATGAATGCATGATTGATCTGGAAAATTTCCAAATTGTTATTGAATGAATATTGAATTAATTGAACTGTATATGTGAAATGGCCAATTCTATTGTACATGTCACCGTTATTGAATCCTACATGTTATTGTCCATTAGAATTCTATGGAATTCAACTTGAGTTATCTATTTTACATGCTACATGTTATCGAATCTCGTCCATTGATAAATGATCGTACTGTCATTCTACTCGTTGATAATCGTTCCGTCCTGCATGAGAATCGTTATTGAAACCATCTTCATACATGTTATAGTTTGGATTTGTCACTATCGTTATTGTCATGAGCATTGCATGATAGTATTGCCACTGTTAATATGTTAAATACGTAAAGCATGCCCGCACCATTTGATGTAAATCCTACAGGACGCTAGTGCGCTCACACCTGCTTTCCTTAATATTTTTAGGAGATGAATATGAAGAACTAGATAATGATGGGACTGGGGACGAGTAATGAGCTGCTCAAGCGTACCAGTCTACTTAGCACGTCAGCCATTGAAGTTAGAGTTCATAGAGTCTATAATAGATAGATTATTTCATTTGCTGTCATATGTAGTTGAGATACCATATTGGGCCCTATGTTTGGCTCTGATAATGTAAGGTGTTTAAACTAGTTGATGGAATGAAATAAATGTTATTTGGTTGGCAATATTATTGTCTTATATCTTGTGTTATATTTAGTTGTTACTCTGAATTTACTTGACTGTGATATGCACACTTGTATCGCTCATGCTCTCGACGTTTATTTTCCGCTGCTAAATGTCGAGGCGTGACAGGGACCCTGGACAACAATTTGATTTAAACTGTCTTGAGAGTGAGAATTCTCACATCCTCTTTGCAAGTGAGAATGTGTGCATCCATGCATGTTTGCGTGTGCGTGTGTGCAATTGTGCGCGCACATGTGTGCGTGTGAGAGAGAGAGAGAGAGAGAGAGCTCACTTCATGCTGCAAGCTCCTGTGGACACGCGAAAAAAGATTTGAACATTATACGTATATACGTATAGGAAATATATGGGACGATATAGGTATATGGGGTTTTGTGGTATGGTATAATTTTATTTTCATATGGAGTTTGAGTTTGATTTGAGTTTTGTTTATTTATCTTTGCCTTGCGGGACGTGCCAGCCTGTCTAACAGACAGAAGTAAGGGTCCGCGCGGTGCGGAAAAGAAAATTTGATGTCCGTGGAACGGACGAGTGCGCCGTTTTGTAATCTGAACTTCTTAAGCCACGTGTCTATACTCATCAGGCGGTTAGGATCGCATGTGCCGAACCTCTATCTCCATCGATTGGAATCGATGTTTTGTTTACATCGAGTTAAAAGCCCTTGATGTTATTTTGACATCAGTTTTAACCCGAATACCATTCATAGCAAGGTCGAGAAAATATGCATTTTCTAGAAAATTCCAATACTATGTTTTCTCTTCTATTATTGTCGGACAATATGGATTTAGATCTGAGGAAAAGGATTTGTTCCTTTGAAATATTTTGTTTTGAAAGAGAGCATTTGTTTAGAGGGAAACACGTCATTTTGAAAAGTATGAATCCTCCTTTTTGGAAATCAGAATATGATTTGGAGGAGAGAACGGGTGTATACCCGTAGATCCATTTAGTATTTGAATATGAGGTTTGCTTTTGATTTTTCTTTGAAAAGAGTATGAATTTCCTTTTGAGGATTTGATATAAGATTTAAAAAGTGAACGGGTGTATACCCGTGAATTAATCTAGAATTTGTGTGTGTCGCGAATTTGTGCAGCACTCCCGCATGGGCAAAATTATTGCGCAAACATATGAGTATGAATTTAATGTACATATGATCGTATTGATTTTAGGGGAGAGTCCCTGTATAGACAGAGTGTCCCCATGAAATATGCAGATATGTACATATCTATTTGTGGACATATGGATATGCTTATGGGTAGAACCCCTACTTATGCAGAGTTTCCTTTAAAAGACATTCACATGAACGTATATTCGTGAACATATGGATATATTCTCGGCAGGATCTTTGTCAAAACGGGGTTTCTTCTCGAGAAACTACCCATATGGGCACAACTCTTTCGTGGATATATGGATATATTTCCGGCCGAATTTTTGCTTGTGCAGAGTTTCCTTTCCGAAATGTATACATATAAGCACAATACTTATGAATATATGGACGTATTTCCGGCAGAGTCTCCGCTTGAGCAGAGTTTCCTTTAGGAACTATATGCATATAGGCATGGAGTTGTGAACATACGAGTATGTTTTCGAGCAGAACCTCCGCTTGGGCAGAGTGTCCTTAAAAAAACATATACATATGAGCACGAGTTTGTAATTATATGGATATGCTCTCGGGCAGAACCTTTGCTTAGACAGAGTTTTCCCTAAGAAACATATACATATAAGCCCAAATTTGCGATTCTATGGATATGTTCTTGGGCGGTATCTCTGCTTGGGCAGAGTCTCCTTTAAGAAACATATACATATGAACACAAATTTGTGATTATACGAATATATTCTTGGGCAGAACCTCCGCTTAGGCAGAGTCTCCTCTAAGAAACATATACATATAAGCACAATATCCACCATCTCGGAGTCTTACTCGACGGGCGGGGAGAACATATGCATCTAAATGCGCATACACATAGAGTCTTGCTCGATATGGAGGCATTTAGAGCACAAGAACAAGGGTATTTAAATACCGTGTAACTATAGAGTCTTGCTCGATATGGATGGTATTTAAACCCCAAAGGATATCTCCCCCACATAGTCTTGCTTGATGTGGGGGCAGGGACCGCGCTATGATTTTTTTAAGGCCCTTCATGGAGATTGGCTCAGCATGAAGGGGGATAGAGGAGATGTCGACGTCGCATGGAGGCGATCTCCTGGTTCTCCTTGCTTTATCGGTTGTTCCACGCCTTTCCATCGAGCCAGGGAAGGGCCAGTACCTTCACACCAAGCAGGGGGATTGGAGGAACAAGTGGAGAAGAGATTTTGGAGGAAAGCCTCTTGCAATTTCTTTGATTTTTGGACAGCAGGGGACCCGGGAGGAATCACTGCGCAAGGGCTCCAAAGAGAGACAGAGACCGACCCTTTGCTTTGGGGAAATAGGGGGCCTTTTATAGGGGAAGGCCCCCCCTACATGCGCATGGATTGGGGCCCCTCTAACCGATGGTGCTTCCATCGGTTAGAGGGGAAATCCCCTTAACCGATGGTGACTCACCATCGGTTAGGGGGAGAGCCCCCTTAACCGATGGTGACATCACCATGATGTCACCATCGGTTAAGGGTCTTCCCTAATCGATGGTGCTACCATCGGTTAGGGGGAGCATCCCCTTAACCGATGGTGACATCATTATGATGTCACCATCGGTTAGGGGCCTCCCTAACCGATGGTGCTACCATCGGTTAAGGGGGGGAGTCAACCATCGGTTAGGGGAGGGGGGGTAAATTCCGCCTATAAATAGGCACCCCCCATCCCCATTTAAGGGTGTTACACACGTTGGAGGTTTTGCTTCTCCTCGGAGTTCTGCCCGGCAGAGGATTGGCTTTGCAAGTTTTTGGAGCTTCCGACGCTTCGACGCGAACTTGCTCTTGTACTTGTTCTTTGTACTTGGTCTTACAGACCTTATGCTGCTGGATTTCTTCCATGCTGTATCTCGTGCGAGGAGATGTTCTTTCTTGAACTTTGGATTGTTCGGAGGGCTCGGTGCCACTTGAAAACCAGGCTTCCTTGTTTAACTTGGAGGAAAATCCCTGGATTGTCCTGTCATCTAAGTAACCGTGGGGTTACTTTGACCATAATTCACTTGGCCCATTGGATAGGCTACCTAACTAATTTGTTGGTTTCAACATTTCTCCTGGTAGCTATCAACCACCTTTTAAGATTCGGCAACCCCTTTGAATGGGGCCAATGGGCTACCTAAAAAAAATGGACCTCAACTGACTAGTTTGTTGGATCAACATTTCTTCTGGTAGACATCCACCACAACTTTAATTGTTCAACAAATGCCCCCCCACGGGATACGTGTCGGGACTTGTAAGTGACGACATGTGGCCCATGCAGATTCCTTGTGTGGGATCTCACCTTGCATTCTGAGATACCTTTTTGGTCATTGCTTCTGTTTCTAAATCCTTGTTTAATTGGACTTGGTGCCCTCATTTCTTTTTCTCATCTGTGCCTTTCTTCATATCCTTCCAGGCTTTCATCAAGCCTCGGGGAAAGAAGTTTCTGTGTCGCGACAATTATACTCAGAAAACTCGTGACGGAGTTATTCCGAGGGGTATTATGATGCCTTCCATGGGAGAGCCCTGCGTCACGCGGACCAACTTATCCTTGCTAGACAGTGGCTACCATGTTGTTGCCACGGTCAGCTCCGACGATCTTTCAACTGATGGTAAGGTGGACCGCTCACGCATCAGTCGCCGGAGAGGTCTTTACCACTATATGCGGAAGGAGGATTATCCTGGACACTTCTCAGTGGATAGGGAGCTATTCCCTTTTATCCAACGGTTTATTCCATCTCACATGACTGCCGATGATCCCTGTATATCTGCAGAGAGGCGGTATCTGGAGTCAGCTATTTTAAAGTCTCGGGACAGCCTTCTTAGCACTTGTGCTTTTTCCTACCCCAGCTTTCCTCTGGGGTTTGCTGCTCAGAAGCGGTTGCCAACGGCTAGTGACTTGGGTCCTTTTAGCCGAGATGTTGACTGTTATACCCGGTCGCGGGAGATCTCCCCAGCGATCTGGAGCCTGCAAAATCGTCACAAGACCATGATGGCGAGCGACGGCCTGCTATTGATGCCTTGTGACTCCCGGTATACTGTTGGGGGGTCGCGACAACCGGTGCCTTCTGGACCGAATTGTCGACTATACCGCCCCCAGTTGGTATGGAAGATGGTCGGTCCTTCCCTCTCATGTCTTCCATTATGGGGCCACGGAGTGGCTGACAGCCTGACACTATGGTGAGCTTCTCTAATTGTCTGGTATTTATGGAGTCATTGAAGCGGCATTGTACAATTACCTGTGTTATACGGAAATTCTTCAGGCTTTGGTGGAACGGTTTAACCCCCGCTGGAACACCTTTGGAACAGCCGAAGGTGAAACCTCCATTGACTTGTGGAGCTTCCACCAAATTTCCGGGCTGCCAATATCGGGGCGTTTTTATGAAGAGGTTATCCTGAATGACTTACATAGTCATCGTAGTGACGGCTCCGGGCGGTACATCCTTCCTTATAGTCTTCGCTTCTTAATGAAGGTCTGGAGGGACTTGGCTCGCACTGGAAGGAAGGACGGGGCCCAGTCTTCTTCCTCAAAAATGAGAGTAAGTCAAAATGCATGGCTCCGCTATTTTTATAACGAGCCATTCTGTTTTTTTTTTGACAGCTTTGCGGTAGAAGGCCGCCGTTTGGAGGAATATCAGCAACTGGAGGTGAGGAAGTCTTCTCGCAGGCGATATATTTATGCTCCGAAGGATAAGGGATGGAACCCTCGGCAGCTACCAGATCGCACTTATCTAGCTGCGTATCTGGTATACTGGTTATCAAGCTTTGTGATCCCTTATGGGGAAGAGGAATTAATTCGGCCGGGATTGATCTATCCCACCTGTCTCCTGGCTGAGGGCCACCAACTTGCTATAGCTCCCGCCGCTCTGGCCAACATATTTCATGGGCTGGGATTGTTGAGCTTGCATCCCAGTCCTCGGGATCGGAAGACACCAATGTCCACTCATTACTTAAGTGCCTGGGCCGGTCTTTTGCTGCTCGGGTTATGCCAGACTATTGACCTACCTCGCCCAACGGCTCCATTGATCTTATTATTTAGGAACCGACCTTCTGGGGACTCATTGACGGAGCTTGTGGATGCTCGCTCTAATTTGTCTTTTCTCCCAAATGGCGAACAGAACCTCCTTCAATTTGGCAGTGTATCCCGAGGTGCTAGGCCTTATAGTACCCAAACCTCCAGTGGGATAGACTATCATCTGCCACATAGTGATGATTCAGGCCAGCCTTTATATTGAGACTGGTTGTGTTGCATTCGGCCAGGCATGCTGGTGTATCGCGGGGGGACAACTCTTATACTGGAGCCTTACTATCCTTCGCGGTTTGCCAGAAATTTCGGCTATGATCAATCGATCCCGCCAGACGCAGAATTTCCACTGTCGATTCGCCTCAGTCGCAGCCACTGCCTTCATATGACTGCGGCGAGTTGGTGGAATTATTTTTGCCGCGAAGAAACGAGCTCTATCTGTGTCCTTCCAACCCTCGAAGCGATAGGGCGCATAGACCTTTTTTATGCCCGATGGTGGTTCGATCGGAGCAGTATTTTTCGGCTCACCCCTCGCAAGCTGAGGGAGACTGAAGACTCTCGCCTTAAGAAGAAAGGTTTGCCTCTGATCTATATCAATGAGAAGTTTCTTGACAAGCATTTCTCAAGCTTAGCAAACTGGTATATGAAGCGATATAAGTCGGAGGTGTCAACAAACACAGACTCTGATCCCGACAAATATTATTATCAAGGGGAGATGTCGCTTCTAACACCCGTGGAACTTTTCTGGACACAGACTTCAGTCAGCAACAACTATCTTTCAGAGTATTGTTGGTGGAGCCATTTATTGTCTGACTGCGGCTATCCTTCCAAAGTTCCTTTATAAACGAAGCTGCCTCCAGAGAGCGTCGGCCATCGGGCATGGGCGCGCTGGGAGAGGCACCTCATTACTGCTATCGGCCATGCCGGCCCTTTAGAATTTATACCTTGTCTTGAGAATGTTGTGACACTTCAAGACGTTCGGAAGGTTATGCAGAGGGTTGGCAATATTTGTAAAGTTAGTTTTCCTCAGCTAGTGCCGGCACCTCCATCTGAGTCCACAGGTATCCCTTTCTCTTTTTTTTTAATCTTCTTTCTCTCTCTCCACCCTTTTTTTCTTTTCCTTTTTTAACATCTTTATCCCAAATTTCTAGCCGCCCCTGCCTTGAGAATTGGTGAAGGCAGGATTAATGAGGCTCGCTCGGATGCTCCCTCTCCCTGTAGAGACAAGAGGGCCGATAAAGAAAAGGTGGTGGACTATGCCTCTTCGAGTGGTATGCTTTTACCCATTATTTTTCTTTTCTTCTCTCATCATTGTCATCAGCAGGATTCCTTCCCTCCTTTTTTTTCTTCCTTTTTTTTACTAACTCTTCGTCTCTGTATATATATTTTATTGTAGACTCTTTTGTCTCATGTGATGAGACGGATGAGGGAGATACCACTCTGGTCCCTTCAGATGACTATGATTCTTTGCCTGGAGGTTCCCCTCTTCTTGATGGAGAAGAGTATGGGAGTACTTCGCAAGTGACTGCAGGCATTTTGCCTGAGGATGACGAAGCACCATCCCATTTTGCACTTTCTGGGACGGCAACAATAGATGGTGATAACCTCACCTTTACATTTGCTGAGCTGGGAGCTTCAATGGGAAAATACTCTTCTACTCCTGTTGAGGCCTACATTCCAATGCCTGTCGGAGAACCCTCAATTACAGAAGCCCCCCTTGTAGGTGACCTGGTCCTCCCAAGCCAAAATATATTTCTTCTGATTTCTTGCTCTTACGCATTACTTATGCTGGCTCCTTTCTCGTTATCTTCAAAAGGGCAAGAGTTTTGCAACCAACTTTTCTCATGGAGAACAATGGATCCATATGCTGTGCCTGCGATCATTTCTCCCTTCCTGCCTTGGGGAAACGCAGGGATCCCGTTTTTGGAGCCTCAAGCTTACTCCGCATTTCAAGTAGGAGGTACTGCAGGCGACGGTGGAGGTTTTCAACAGACGAATTATAATCCTGAGCCACCCGCCTTGCCATCTGGTAGAGAGCAGTTCAGTTCATATCCGTCTGATTTCTCTTCCTCTCAAGGGTTTTATCCCGAGCCACCGAATTTTGTCCGACCCTCAAGCCCCGAAGAGGAGGCGGGGAAAGGAAATCCCTTGCCAGGTGACATATACTGAATTTCATTTTTCTTTTATTTCTGCTTGAATCTTGTTTGCTCTTTCTTTGCTAAGTATTTCTTCTTGTTGCTTGTTGATATTTTTGGTAGGCACCATGTCACCTCTTGATGAAAGTGGGTCCCCACTGTTGGAGATTAGCGATTCATCTGGGCACGGCATAGAGTGGCCCACAAGGGATCAACCGGATCCAAGTTTTGATGATGATGGCTTTTAGCATTTCCTTCTTGGAAGAGTAAGGGCAGTAATGGACTCAGAAAATCCGCCACCAATTGAAGCTGTTAGGCAGACATTGCAGAAACATACTACCGGTGCCTTCAGCATGGGTATCTCTCGGGATCGTTGGATGAAATTTGTTAAAGATATTTGGGACGAGGTACATCGCCGTCATGCCGGTGTAGCCTGGGCTCCTTATGACCAGCGGATCCAGGCTTTAGAGAGTGACATATGTTCTTTGACTAGTGATGTCGATGAGCGTGACTTCCAGGTTGCTGAAGTGCGCAAGCACCGGAAGACGCGGGGGCTGAGAATAGCTGCCAGGAAGGAAAATATCGCCAGGCTGGAGCACGAGCTTGGTGAGGAGAGGTCTTCCTTGGATCAGGAGACCAGATATGAGGCTAAAGACTCCGAAGAGGAAGCCACTTATACTAGAGATGGCAGTAGGCTTCGCCAATCAATATCTTCCAAAGCTAAGGAAGCTGAACGACTGAAGAGAAAGAAGCCCTCTTGTCTTTGCTTTACGATATGATGTTTGTATGCCGAGCTTATTGTTTTGATTTCATATCCGACTTACATATGGTAACTGCCACTATTTGTATATTTGTAACAGAGTGGTGTATAACTTTGTAAATATAAAATGAAGGACAAAGGGGGTCCTCCCTTTCATCTTCTTCCCTTTTTTTTTCTTTTTTTTTTCACATTATCAATCTCAGCGCCTTTCCGGGTTTTCACTGAGACCAGCCTCCTTTAGCTTTTTCCAACGCGTCTTTTCGGGTTTTCACGCTGAGGAGTTGTCCATTTTTGCCTGAAACGCCCTTTCGGGTTTTCACTTCAGCCGGATACAGTAAACTGTATACTTAAGTCTATTGGGGTATCTCCATTTTAAACCCCCTTCTTTTTTTTCACTTTTCTTTTTTTTTAGCATTTGGAGTTTCTGACTGATATTGGTAGTTGGAGGAATATGGGTTTAATTTTGATGTGGCTGACGGATTTGCTGGCTGCAATCAAATTTTGGTTTTGGTGGTAAATTCAAGTTTGGGTATGGATATGCTAGCTTATCTTTGTGGTATTGTAGTCTGTAATATGAGATTCTGAATGTGTTTGGATTTGGATATAGGATTTGGGTTTGATTTAACTCTGGATTTCGTTTTTTGGGTATTGATGTGGACTTGGAAAGAAGATTCAGTACTGGTGTGGAATTTTAACTCAGTTCTGGATTTGGGAATTGGGTTTTGTTTGGCTTTGAATTTGGCTTGGAGTTTCGCCCACCTTGGTGGTTTATGGCAGAATATGATTTGGACTTGTCTTTAGATTGGTATCTGCACTGGGATTCATTTCAGTTCTGGGTTTGGTTTTGGTTTTGATTTTGGTTTTGGATTTTTTTTTTTTTACGCTTAGCCTAATTTGGTATCTGGATTTGACATGTTTTGGCAGCGTAGTTTGCTGGATATGGTTTTTGAGTTAAATTTGAGTAAGACCTGCCTTGACGGCTTGCTGGCTATGAATTTGAGATTGGCTATGAGTTTGGAATTTGAATTGGTATTACCAACCATTGTGGTTTGTTGGCTACGGATTTAGAATTGTTTTTTAGTATGGCCTGCCTTGATGGCTTACTAGCTATAAATTTGGAATTTAAACTTGATGTTGTCTACCATTGTGGTTTGCTGATGGGGCTTCAAGCTTTGAATTGGCTTTGATATGCTCTGCCTTAATGGCTTACTGGCTATGACTAAAGTTTGAATTTGGTATAGCCTACCATTGTGGTTTGCTGGCTATGGTTTTAGAATCTGGATTCGGGTATGGCTTGCCCTAATGGCTTGTTGGCCATGATTGGGGTCTGGTTGTGATATGGCCTGCCTTGGTGGCTTGCTGGCTATCATTTGAATTGGATTTCAGGTATGGCTTGCCCTGATGGCTTGCTGGCTATATTCCTTTTTTTTTTGAATTGGATTTTGGATATGGCCTGCCTTGGTGGCTTGCTGGCTATATTCTTTTTTTTTTAATTGGATTTTGGATATGGCCTACCTTGGTGGCTTGTTGGCTATATTCTTCTTTTTTTTTTGAATTGGATTTTGGACATGGCCTGCCTTAGTGGCTTGCTGGCTATATTTGGATTGGATTTTGGATATGGCCTACCTTGGTGGCTTGCTGGCTATATTTGGATTGGATTTTGGATATGGCCTACCTTGGTGGCTTGCTGGCTATATTTCGGAATGGATTTTGGATATGGCATGTCTTGGTGGCTTGCTGGCTATATTTTGGAGTTTGAACTTGGTATAGCCTATCATTGTGGTTTATTGGCTCATGATTTTGAGACCTGGATTTGGTGGCAAGCGAGAGATGCAAGATAACTGCTTGATTTCTTCTCACTCATTTGCTTTTGGATTTACACATGGAGTGCTCCTGGTTTCATGCTCCGGCGAGGATTGAAAGACTTGAAAACCTATCCTATATGACAGACAGACGGAGATTTGATTCCTTTGTCCCCATCTATGGCAAACTTCATTTACATATTCTTTCAATTTTCTTCGGCCTCGTGCCCTTTCGAGGGATTGGGTTTTTGTTTCGTCGACTGGCCAGGGAACTCATGTTCTGGAGCATAGTATAATTTCAGGTGTTTTCCATTGAGTGGAGGAAAGGGCACATTACCTTTATGGTCTACCAGCCTGTATGCACCTCCTTCATATGCCGAGGTGACGATATATGGACCAAGCCAGGTCGGTTGCAATTTGCCACTTGGCTTTCCTGCCATTGTTTCCCTGCACTTGACCATGACGAGATCCCCCTGTTTGAAGACCCTGGGTCTTGCCAACTTGTCGAATGCACGAGCCATTCTGGCTTGATATGCTTGGAGAAATTTATAAGCTTCAAGTCACCTTCCTTCCAGATTGGAGAGCTCCTCGAGTCTTCTTTCTATTTGGCTTTGATCTTGACCTTGGAGTTCATTTTGTATTGCCACCCGATAGGATGCCATTTCAATTTCTATCGGTATTATTGCCTCAACTCCATATACCAAAGAGAAAGGTGAACATCCGGTAGGGGTTTTGTATACTGTTCGATAAGCCCACAAGGCTTCATGAATTTTTTCTCCCCATTCTCGCTTTCGACCGCCGATTATTTTGGCGAGCAACTTGTAGAGGGTTTTGTTGAAGGCTTCTGCCAACCCATTGGCTTGTGGATTATATACTGATGATGTTCTCCAATCAATATGGAATTTGGCCGCCAAGGCATATATTGTTTTGTTCCGGAATTGCGACCCATTATCGAATATAATCCTGTGAGGGGTACCAAATCTATATATTATATTCTGCTTGACAAACTTGGCAACTGATTCTCCCGTTACTTCCCGTAAAGGGATGGCTTCCGCCCATCGAGAGAAATAATCTGTAGCAGCTAATATGAACTTGTGACCTTGAGATGAGGGTGGGAATAGTCCCACGATATCCATTCCCCATTCTGCGAACGGCCATGTTGGCGCCATAGGATGCAGTATGTTGGGAGGTTTCCTCGGCACAGGACCGAAAGCTTGGCATTGGTGACATGTACGGGCATATTGGATGCAATCCGCGTACATGGTAGGCCAATAGAAGCCTTTTAACTTAATGTTGATTTTCATCTTCTCACCTGTTGGTGCGCACCACACAGTCCAGAGTGAACTTCTCTCATGATGATTTTGGCTTCCTTGAGAGATAAGCATCTGAGGAGGGCTGGTCCCTTTCTTTCATGGACCAACCTATATAGTTGATCTCCTATTAATTGATATGACGCAGCTCTTCGTAAGAGCTGAATTTTCTGAGCTCGATTAGGAGGTAGCCAACCTTTCTTGATTTTGATAATCGGCTCACGCCAATCTTTAGATGCATTTACTGTATCTTCTTCTACAGTATACACTTCCTCAATTGTAATATTAGACTCAGTGTCGAGGACACTCGGCATGAGTCTTCTATGACGGACAATTATGTCCAATTCTCCTTCGGGTGGCAATTTTATGGCCGAAGCTAATTTGGTCAGAGCATCCGCCTGAGAATTTTCATTTCTTGGTACATGAGATATGTCAAAGAAGTTGAATTGTTCCTTGAGCTTCATGACTATGGTATAATATGGAAGCAATTGTTGTTTACGGACTTCATACTGGCCCAACACTTGTCAGACGACCAGCTGTGAGTCACCATAAACTTGTATACTTTTGACCCCCATTTCGAGAGCCAGTCGAAGCCCAATGATTAGAGCTTCATATTCAGCTTCATTATTTGTGAGTGGCTTCATGAGAGCACAAGAATTATATAATATTCCTCCTTGAGGAGTGACCAGGACGATACCTGCTCCAGTAGAAATGCTGGCGGAACCATCTGTATAGTGGAGAGTTCGAGAAGCTCCATCGAAATATAATTCCCAAGAGGGTAATTCGATTGTGATGACCTCTTTGGAATTTGGACTTTCTTGGATTTGATTATCTCTTTCATTTGCAGGAGAGAGAGTTTCTTTTTCTGGAAGACCTATGGACAAGGGAGAATTTTCTGGTACTGGATGCGTAGCCAAGAATTCAGCCAAGCCTTGCCCTTTGATTGCCCTTTGTGGGACGTAAGTGATATCAAATTCCATGAGGAGCAAAGCCCATTTCCCGAGTCTTCCTGACAATACGGGTTGCCTCAACAAATACTTGAGTGGATCATACTTGGAGATGAGTTTAACTTCATGAGCCAGCAGATAATGCCTCAATTTCTTAGCGGCAAATACCAGTGCTAGGCAGACTTTCTCCATTGGAGCATATCGGAGTTCTGGATCGATCAGCTTTCTGCTGAGATAATATAGAGGTTGCTCCTCGCCTTCTTTATTTACTTGTGCTAATAAGGCCCCCAGAGAAGTTTCCATAGCTGCAATATAGAGTATAAGGGGCTTTCCAGCGATTGGGGCTCCCAATACTGGTGGAGTGAGGAGATGTTTTATTTGCTCGAAGGCAACTTGGCATTCTTGATCCCATATGAAAGGGTATCTTTCTTCATCAGTTTGCCGAAGGCATGGACTTCCCTGAAAGATTAGAGAAATCGCCTAATATAGGCTAATTTCCCCTGGAATGACCTTAACTCAATCAGATTTTGAGGAGATGGCAGTTGCTGGATCGCCTTGATTTTATCAGGGTCTATTTCTATTCCCCGATATTTGACGATGAATCCCAGGAATTTGCCGCTTAAAACCCCAAATGCACATTTCATAGGGTTCATTTTCAATTTAAATTGACGAAGTCTTTCAAAAACAAGGCGAAGATCATATAGATGGTCTTTCCGTTTTTTGGTTTTAACGACTAAGTCATCCACATAGCATTCGACCACATCATGGATCATTTCATTGAATATTTTGGTCATGGCTCTTTGATATGTGGCTCCTGCATTCTTCAAGCCAAAAGGCATCCTTTTATAGTTAAAGATACCTTTGGGTGACCTGAAAGCAGTATGATTTTTATCTTTGACTGCCATGCGGATCTGATTATAGCCTGAAGACCCGTCCATAAAGGATAGAGCTTCATGGCCGGTGGTCATATCCACCATGGTTTCTGTGATGGGGACTGGAAAATCATCTTTGGGACATGCTTTGTTCAAGTCCCTATAGTCAATACATATCCGGACTTGGCCATTCTTCTTCTTTACTGGAACAATATTGGCGAGCCAGATTGGATATATGCAGGGCTCGATGAAGTCTACTTCAGAGAGTTTGTCGACTTCAGTATTTACTTTAAGCTCCAGCTCATGCCGCATACGCCTTTGGGATTGTTTGACAGGCTTGGCTGTATGAAGTATGGATAATTCATGCTCGGCAACTGATGACTCCAGCCCAGGCATTTCTTTGTAATTCCAAGAGAAACAATCTTGGAATTCTAGGAGGAGGGTTTGATAAGATTGCCTTGTTCATCAAGAAGGGCACTGATGAAGATTGGCCGGGGATTTTCTTGATTCCCCAGATTGAGTTCGATCAATTCATCAATTGTGGCTTGCCCGCCATCTTCAATTTCTTGAGGAGCTGGTTGCAAGTCTATGAAATCTTGTTCGTCGTCAGAATTGGCGACGTAGACCTCATAAAGACTTGTATTTTCAGAATTTATTGGTGAATATTGCTCGTCAGATTCTCCCGGCGATTCTTCATTTGATAGTTCTTTGTAAGAGAGGAAGTATCATCTTGGGAGTTGGAGTTGAAGAATTCTTGGCTGCTTTCTGTACTGCTGGCTTCCGGCAATAGCCCAACAGCATTGACTGTATAGAAGGACTCGGTATCATAACCTAGCCCTCTTGTATCCTTCCCGGAGAATGGAGGTTGCCCTCGGACTTGGGAGGACTCCCATAATTGCCTGAAGAAATCATTTCGGGAAGCATTTTGCACCTGAGGGATATTTTGCTTCTTGCACATTTCTTTGATATTTTCTGGCATATCAACCATATCTTGTATTGGCTCAAGATGATCGTCGGGTCTATCTTCCCGACCAAAATCATCTTCTACATGTGTTTGAGGTGTTGGCTCCCCTTTATAAAAGAGAATCGGCTTTGCCGCCTTTCTAGCATTCTTCTTTTCTTCTTTTCTCTGATAAGTGACGACGAACGTTTTCAATCGCCGGACACTTTGATCTTGCTTTGGGGAGTGAATTTGTGTGCAGTTAGGAGGCAGAGGAATGCTTCTGTTGATGGCTTGACTTACATGATCAGCCTCATAATTGATGCTTCGCCTTTCTGGGCGGGTTGACTTGCTTTGGAAATTCTTTGTGTGGAGTTCGACAAGGCCTTTGTTTATTACAAAAAGCTCGCCAATCTCACTATCTTCATCTGAGCATGCAATTTGCTTACCCTTCCCTTTGGACCGGGCAATGGGTTGAAGAATTGGCCCTCTGAGATATAAAAGGGCATCAGTCAAGTTGCATTCATCTTCTCGAAAGGGGGCTTGATCAGCAAAGACTGTATGCTGCTTTCCTTCTTTTGCATATTTGATGCATTGATGGAGAGTCGACGGGATGACCCAATTTTCATGTAACCAGGGTCTCCCAAGCAATATTATGTACGTTGTATCAGCATCAATAATAAAGAGGGTCACTTTGGTGACGAAGTCTCCTAGAGTTAGGTTGACGGTGACTCTTCCGACGGCTTCTTCTGAATTTTGATTGAACCCAGTGATCCTTACATCCTTTACCTGCTGCATGTAAGGCATAAGATGTAAAGATTCAAAGGTCTTATAAGGCATCAGATTAATAGATGCCCCCGGATCGATTAGGATCCGATTCAGCTCGTTGCCGTTGATCTTCCCTTTCATATATAAGGGACGATTGTGATATGGAGAAGATAATTGCATATCTTGATCTGTGAAGGTGACGTTTGCCGCCAGGGCTTCATAAGCTTGAGCTTGGAAATTAGCCATATGAGCTTCATAGGTTTCTGGTTCTTGGAGTATTTTGATGAGAGTTTCCCTCAAGTATTTGCTCCAAACAATTGCCTCCCAGACAGTAATGTTGACGGGGAGTGATTTGAGTCGCTGCAAAATTTTATCGTCAACCTCGGCGCATGTCTGGTCCAACTGGGAAGATCCCCCAGTCAAGGATCCAGACGGCTCCTTTGGCTTGATGAATTCTCTTTGAGAGGGGGAGCTTGATGGCTTTTCATTTTGCGGGAGAGGAGCATTGTCCGGCTTATTTGATGAGGTATATGGACTTTGATCCCCATTCTTTGAATGAGAAGCTAGATTGGGCAACCCCTCTTCTTCATCTGAAGGGTCGAAGACATAGGGATCTGCCCGAATTTGAGTTTCAGGCAGAGACCTTGATGCTTCGCCACGGAAGAGTATGACTTTGTTTGAATTTGTGATATCAGGCTTCTTGGCAGTGATAGATGTTGCTTGTTGTCGTCTACCACGTCCTCTTCCGCGATGGTGATTTGAATTATTTGAAGGCCGACGCCGATATGTCAGCATCGTTGGTTTATCTTTAGCTTGTATAGTAGTATCACTTAGGGAAATTTATAGCTCCTTGGGAGGAGGTACAAATACCATATTGCAGGTGAAGGAGTTGAACATGGAGTCCAACTCTTCAATAGTGATTTCTTTACCTTCATTGAAGAATCCCAGTTGTGATGGAAGAAGGGACTCCTCTCCTTTTAGAGCTTCTTGCTGGACTTGTCGAAGCCAATTCCAGAGCTGGGTTTTTCGCTCTATCTCCTCCCATGGGGTGTATTGATCAAGTGTGGGCTTATCAGAAGGCCTGGGGTATTCTTCCAGCTCATCAATCAACTTTTGGAGCTTCTGGACAGGAGTCAGTTCTTGAGGAACTTTTACAGCAGCAGCACGCTCCATTTGCTTTTTCATTTCTTCTTCTATTTCTTTCTCTGATTTTCATTTGCAGAGCTTTAACTGAGCTTATAACTTCCTGTGTTAGAGATGGCTCGGAGATGCTCCTTTTACTAGAGCTGCCTCTTGCCATAGATTTCTTGGACTTTCTAGAGCTAGTTGATTTTCGAGGGCCCATAGTGACCCATTCACCTTATGAGGTTTGTGCTTGAAAGGTTGAATTAATGGCTTCTTCAACAATTTCAGATGGGAGTTGATAGTAATCATCTACAAACTCCTCAGCTTGCTGCGAGATTGGCTCAGCCGCAGCTTCTTCTGGTATTTGATTTCTGTATCATAAAATGGCAGCTTTGCTCTTTTCCATTTTGGCCTTGCGTTTGCTTTATCCATAGCCCAGTTGAGAGTGATAGTATTCACATATATCTTGATACTATGCTTGAAATTCTGGACTTGGATCATATACTTGTTGTGACGCCTCACCGAAGTTTGTTGACTTCAAGGAATTTCCATATTGATCAGTTATCCCTTCTCGAATATATGTTTCGATCAAGTCATGGAGTTCCCAGCAGTCTTTGGTGGGGTGCATAACCATGGAGTGGTATTCACAATATTCCTGCATCTCTGTTTCACTTTTGAAGATATAAGGTGCTGGTTCGAACACCTGAACCAGCTTTTGCCTTCTGAGATTATCAAATATAAGTTTGGTATTCTCTTTGGCAAATGAGCGTTGATGTGGATGCCAGTTCATATACCATCGACTGGACAGATATGGATTTGGAATTGGTTGCTCCTCCTCTGACTCAGGAAGGCCAGAATATGATGATGCATTGATAACATTCACTGAGTGGGACCCGGGGTTGGCCGGCCCATTCGGTGGTTGCTGAATACGGGGTTGTGGAGGGTTGACCCGATAATCACCCAGGTCAATTACCCCTTGCCCGATTAGATTTTCCACGTCATCTTTGAATTTTATGCAGTCTTCGATGTTGTGGCCCATCATTTGACGATATGGGCAGTAGTTGGATAATATTTCTACCGGAGCGAGGTAATCCATCCACCCGGATTGCAGGCATAACCGGAAGAGTGATAAAGTTTGATGTGAGGGAAAGAATATAACCTTGCCGGCTCGACGGGATTCGGAGGATCTTCAGATAGCCACCCAATTGAGTCTGCAAATGGCGACATGGGAGGTAGCTCCGGATGTGCTTGTGTATGAATAGGGGCTACTTGTGGAGCACAGGGTCCCTGAGTGGGAGTATCCTGACGTCTCTCCATACTTTGCATGATTTGGCGCAACTCTTGCAGGCCTTGTTGTAATTGCCGGAGTTGCTTTTGGACTTTTCTCACTGCTCTCCATGTGGCTTGATGCCTGGATCTAGGCGGAGAATAAGCTCCAGAAGTATCTTGAGGTGGGTCACATGAAGGACCGGCCTCGGGATGATTTGAGCTTGTAGCAGGCTCTGTTGTATGTATGACGTTGACAAATTGCTCTAGTCGATCCCAAGCATGAGGTTGAGGAGGGTCGACCAGACCATTTTGCATAGATATGAGGCCACTTTGGATTTTTTTTTTTTGACCTCATTCTTGAAGACATAGTAATCTTCAATTGGATGCCCCACCATACGGTGATACGGGCAATAATTGGACTAATTGATCTTGCTGATATCCGCCGGCTTTTTGGGTTCTGGCAGTGATATCAATTGATTGTCGAGGCAAAGATCAAAAAGCTTTTTGGTATGCTCCTTCTTGAAGGAATAGGGAGCCTTCATGCACTCTGCCAATGTTGGTACTTGCGCTTTGGGTTCTGATTTCTTCTTTGGAGCGGTAGAGATTACTGCCCCCCTTGCTTCGTCGCCAGACAAGAAGTCGATGACATCAACCTCCTTTGCTGGCTGGTTGCGCGCTTTGGGGAGCTTGCCTTTATGAGATGTATGAGCCATTTGTTCGGCTAAGAACATCTCAACTTCTGTTACAACAAAATTTAATTAATCGAAACTCTTGATATTTGCCCCCAAGAGTTTCTCATTGATTGTTGCTATTAGGCCTCTTCGGCAGATGGTTATTGCATCTTCTTGAGCGGGAGGGTTGTTGCATTTCATGCTGAACTCTCTCCACCTTTTGATGAAGTCGATTGCCGACTCCCCTTTCTTTTGTTTTAGGGAACATAACTCGGCAAGAGAGACATTTCTTTCAGCCGTTTAGAAACGGTTCATGAATTTCTTTTGTAATCAGCCCAATCAGTAACTGAGTTGGACTTGAGTTTTGAATACCATTGAAATACAACCCCAGTCAAGGAAGTTGCGAAATATCTGAGAAGATATGATTCGTCGGTGGCGAGCTCGCCCATGGCAGTAATATAATGTGCCATATGCTCCAGTGGTGACCCGTGTCCATCAAACTTTTGAAGTTTTGGGACTTTAGGGCATGCCTCCGGCAGCTTCTTGAATTGATGATGTATAGGATATGGGACAGAATATAGGTTTGCTACCTGAATGTTTTCGCCTTGTTGAGCGAATATATCTTCAATGATTGTTTGTATCATATGC
Organism: Colocasia esculenta; assembly: GCA_014218235.1. Classification (NCBI taxonomy): domain Eukaryota; kingdom Viridiplantae; phylum Streptophyta; class Magnoliopsida; order Alismatales; family Araceae; genus Colocasia; species Colocasia esculenta. The sequence goes on along the minus strand of CM024757.1, from coordinate 119,130,268 downwards.
CTTTGCATGGCAGCATCTTGAATTGCTCCTGTTTGAGTAGGCATAATATTGGACGGATCAATAATATCCTGACCCGTGTCCATCAAACTTTTGAAGTTTTGGGACTTTAGGGCATGCCTCCGGCAGCTTCTTGAATTGATGATGTATAGGATATGGGACAGAATATAGGTTTGCTACCTGAATGTTTTCGCCTTGTTGAGCGAATATATCTTCAATGATTGTTTGTATCATATGCCTTTGCATGGCAGCATCTTGAATTGCTCCTGTTTGAGTAGGCATAATATTGGACGGATCAATAATATCCTGACCCGTAGCTTGAGGAAGAAGACCAGTTGTAGACGTCGCCGGATAATTTGCTAGGGCTGACCCATCCGGATGCTGACTTTGTTGTTGATTTTGAGTAGAGACTGGCCCCATAGAATGTCGGAGGCTTGAAGTCGCCAGTCGCCTCATTTCATTTAAGAGCATGGCCATTTGAAATTGACACTGCTGCATCACTTGATATTTGTCGTCATCCGACATTGCTTGAAAATTTTCCCTTGTGAGCAAGTCGATGACGGGGTGGATAGTAGAAGTAGAGGGTCCACCTTCTTCAATTTTGAATATTTGTTTCCTTAAAGAAGGGAATTTGGGTCCCCTCGTGTTGAGTGTCACTCGGAGGAAGAGCTTGACTAGATGTGCCAACTTGCCCACCAAGCTGGCGGTTTCTTCTGACAAATTGTCTGGTGCCGGGATGAACAGCTTCAGTGAGAATATTTGGAGTGACTTCCGCGATTTGTTCCGCTGGTTCACCAGAGTCCTTCCTAGAGGCGTAGCATAAGAAGATTATGAGCTTGGGTTTTTCCTCAGCTGCCCAGGTGACACGCCGTCTTTTTGACGAACGGGTACTGGCATTAGGAATTGCCCCCAGCCTATCAAATACTGAGATCCGCGATATACGATCAAAGATCGATACGCGAGGTTTGGATTGTTGAATTGGATTTTCTTTGACTACCCGAATATTCTCCGGGCCTTGAGGAGTATAGTTTGATTTCTTGTATATCCCTTTTCTTTTTTTTTGACCATAGAGGTGCTTGGATTCAGCATGTTGAAGAGAAGCATATTTGGTATTGCTTCTCTTGCCGAACACCTTTTGTGTACTTGTCTGAGTCTTCTTGAGTTTTTGGAGTTCCTTTTTGGGAACCCAAATTTGTTTGAACTTGGCGGACCGCTGGGTCTTTTGCTTGACACCGGCTTCCACCATGGAATCTTCTTGTTTTCCTCGGAACCACCGCAGAACTGAGAAGCAGTTCGTGGTTGGAATTATTGGAACACACCTATCACGTGGGATGATAGGTTGGCTTCCGTCGAGCCGCACCCGCAGGCTTCTGACCATGATGGATTTGCCGGATCTTGAGGTGGCAGCAGACGGCCCTTTGCTTTTGTGATTTTTGTTTTGCCCCCCGTTGTGAGGGTACGGGAGCTATAATCTTGGAGGAGATTACTTGGACTGAATAAGTCCGGATTTGAGTTGGGTGGGGTTTGACCCCTTTGGCAGCATTATCCTTGAAGGGCATTTGGGTGCCCCTGTTGATGGTAGCAGGACGAGCTTTACCGCGCTCACAGCTCCTGTCGATCTTCTTTGTTGATTTGGTGGAGGGAGACTTTTGTGCAGCACCCTCCTCTTAATGGGCCGGAACCACCCCTAGGAAGTAAGGGGATCCGACGATTGCTGGAAAATCTCTGAACACGATCGGAGTCGCCAGGTAGCCGAACCTGGCATGATTGTTGACGACGAGCAGTCCATAAGTGACGGCCATCTCCAACAGTTTGAGGTTTGCTTCTGTTTGTCCGAGTACCTTCAAGGAAAAACATCAGTATTAGAATTTTCATAAGAAATGCATATATCTCGACCTTTTTGCTATGAATGGCGAGAAGGGGTCCCACCGGGCGTGCCAGCTGTGGACACGCGAAAAAAGATTTGAACATTATACGTATATACGTATGGGAAATATATGGGACGATATAGGTATATGGGGTTTTGTGGTATGGTATAATTTTATTTTCATATGGAGTTTGAGTTTGATTTGAGTTTTGTTTATTTATCTTTGCCTTGCGGGGCGTGCCAGCCTGTCTAACAAACAGAAGTAAGGGTCCGCGCGGTGTGGAAAAGAAAATTTGATGTCCGTGGAACGGACGAGTGCGATGTTTTGTAATCTGAACTTCTTAAGCCACGCGTCTATACTTATCAGGCGATTAGGATAGTATGTGCCAGACCCCTGTCTCCATCAATCAGAATCGATGTTTTGTTTACATCGAGTTAAAAGACATTGATGTTATTTTGACATCAGTTTTAACCCGAATACCATTCATAGCAAGGTCGAGAAAATATGCATTTTCTAGAAAATTCCAATACAATGTTTTCTCTTTTATTATTGTCAGACAAAACGGATCTAGATCTGAGGAAAAGGATTTGTTCCTTTGAAATATTTTGTTTTGAAAGAGAGCATTTGTTTAGAGGGAAACACCTCATTTTGAAGAGTATGAATCCTCCTTTTTGGAAATCAGAATATGATTTGGAGGAGAGAACAGGTGTATACCTGACCCGTAGATCCATTTAGTATTTGAATATGTGGTTTACTTTTGAATTTTCTTTGAAAAGAGTATGAATTTCCTTTTGAGGATTTAATATAAGATTTAAAAAGTGAACGGGTGTATACCCGTGAATTGATCTAGAATTTGTGTGTGTTGTGAATTTGTGCAGCACTACCGCATGAGCAGAATTATTGCACAAACATATGAGTATGAGTTTAATGTACATATGATCGTATTGATTTTAGGGGAGAGTCCCTGTATAGACAGAGTGTCCCCGTGAAATATGTAGATATGTACATATCTATTTGTGGACATATGGATATGCTTATGGGTAGAACCCCTACTTATGCAGAGTTTCCTTTAAAAGACATATTCACATGAACGTATATTCGTGAACATATGGATATATTCTCGGCAGGATCTTTGTCAAAACGGGGTTTCTTCCCGAGAAACTACCCATATGGGCACAACTCTTTCGTGGATATATGGATATATTTCCGGCCGAATTTTTGCTTGTGCAGAGTTTCCTTTCCGAAATGTATACATATAAGCACAATACTTATGAATATATGGACGTATTTCCGGCAGAGTCTCCGCTTGAGCAGAGTTTCCTTTAGGAAATATATGCATATAGGCATGGAGTTGTGAACATACGAGTATGTTTTCGAACAGAACCTCCGCTTGGACAGAGTGTCCTTAAGAAAACATATACATATGAGCACGAGTTTGTAATTATATGGATATGCTCTCGGACATAACCTTTGCTTAGGCAGAGTTTCCCCTAAGAAACGTATACATATAAGCCCAAATTTGTGATTCTATGGATATGTTCTTGGGCGGTATCTCTGCTTGGGCAGAGTCTCCTTTAAGAAACATATACATATGAACATAAATTTGTGATTATACGAATATGTTCTTAGGCAGAACCTCCGCTTAGGCAGAATCTCCTCTAAGAAACATATACATATAAGCACAATATCCACCATCCCGGAGTCTTACTCGACGGGCGGGGAGAACATATGCATCTAAATACGCATACCCATAGAGTCTTGCTCGATATGGAGGCATTTAGAGCACGAGAACAATGGTATTTAAATACCGTGTATCTATAGAGTCTTGCTCGATATGGATGGTATTTAAACCCCGAAGGATATCTCCCCCACAAAGTCTTGCTCGATGTGGAGGCAGGGACCGCGCTATGATTTTTTTGAGGCCCTTCATGGAGATTGGCTCAGCATGAAGGGGGATAGAGGAGATGTCGATGTCGTATGGAGGCGATCTCCTGGTTCTCCTTGCTTTATCGGGTTGTTCCACGCCTTTCCATCGAGCCAGGGAAGGGCCAGTACCTTCACACCAAGCAGGGGGATTGGAGGAACAAGTGGAGAAGAGATTTTGAAGGAGGAAAGCTTCTTGCAATTTCTTTGATTTTTGGACAGCAGGGGACCCGGGGGGAATCACTACGCAAGGGCTCCAAAGAGAGACAGAGACCGACCCTTTGCTTTGGAGAAATAGGGGGCCTTTTATAGGGGAAGGCCCAACTACATGCGCATGGATTGGGGCCCCTCTAACCGATGGTGCTTCCATCGGTTAGAGGGGAAATCCCCTTAACCGATGGTGACTCACCATCAGTTAGGGGGAGAGCCCCCTTAACCGATGCTGACATCACCATCGGTTAGGGGTCTTCCCTAACCAATGGTGCTACCATCGGTTAGGGGGAGCATCCCCTTAACCGATGGTGACATCATTATGATGTCACCATCGGTTAGGGGCCTCCCTAACCGATGGTGCTACCATCAGTTACAGGGGGAGTCCCCTTTAACCGATGGTACTCCCATCAGTTAAGGGGAGAATTCCCCTTAACCGATGGTTCTATCATCGGTTAGGGGAGGGGGAGAATTCCGCCTATAAATAGGCACCCCCCATCCCCATTTAAGGGTGTTACACACGTTGGAGGTTTTGCTTCTCCTCGGAGTTCTGCCAGGCAGAGGATTGACTTTGCAAGTTTTTGGAGCTTCCGACGCTTCGACGCGAACTTGTTCTTGTACTTGTTCTTTGTACTTGGTCTTATAGACCTTATGCTGCTGGATTTCTTCCGTGCCGTATCTCGTGCGAGGAGATGTTCTTTCTTGAACTTTGGATTGTTCAGAGGGCTCGGTGCCACTTGAAGACCAGGCTTCCTTGTTTAACTTGGAGGAAAAACCCTGGATTGTCCTGTCATATAAGTAACCGTGGGGTTACTTTGACCATAATTCACTTGGCCCCTTGGATAGGCTACCTAACTAATTCGTTGGTTTCAACAATTCTCCTGGTAGCTATCAACCACCTTTTAAGATTCAGCAACCCCTTTGAATGGGCTACCTAAAAAAAATGGACCTCAACTGACTAGTTTGTTGGATCAACATTTCTTCTGGTAGACATCTACCACAACTTTAATTGTTCAACAGCTCCCTAAGCCAACCCCATCCTTGTGGGTTCAAACACCTAAACCTACCATGACACGCACACACAGAAGAGATACGTCAAATTTTGAATGATGATAATCCAATGCAACAAACATATAGACCTTAGATTAAAGTAATCTTACACTTCCATGCCAGTTGGGCTCCCTCTACTCATATACCAGTCCCCAGTATGTTACAAAATGCATGGAAACAGCTGCTTGTGATTTCCACCCATATAATCACAAGACCAAAAGGCACTACTCTACAATAAAGCAGTAAAATCACTGTATTCCACAGTCCATAGTACTTAAATATTCGTTAATGGGGTTGTCCATTTGCCAGTCTGACCTGGGCCAGATATAAGGAAGCAGATAATGAGACAGCTAAAAGCCAACCACTTACATTTACCTGACCAAAGCAAAAGATATTTAAATTCTTCCAGCTCAAGGTCAGCTGAACAGCCTGAACCTGCCCAAGGAGGCATGCCACAACAACAGTCCCAATGGCCCTGCCCACTGAGGGAGGAGCATGTAAACTGAGGACCTTTATATGGTCCTCACACAATGAACATCCGTCTGACATGAATGGTTGAACCTAAAGACAGCAATAGAACAGATTTATGAAAAAAGGAGAGGAAGAAGGAGAGTTGGAAGGAAAGAGAGATGGCAAGATGGTCCTTTGGTTTAAACAGTGGAGCCAAAAGCCTGATGCAGCTCTGAGTTGACTTGAACACGGGTCTTTTGGCCCAACTTTCAGTCTGTATCATGGTATGCAATCTCGCGAGATCTCACGAGAATATCGGTCTCGGCCCCTTCCCGAGAAACGAGAAGGCCGAGATGAGTCAGGTAGGGTTGTCAGGATCTCTTCAGGCAGGGTTGTCAGGATCCTCTTATTTACCTGAATATCATTTAAGTAAATGTTAGTATTTATAGTTTCATTTACTTAAGATATTACATGTAAATAAGGAAGTACCCCCTATTTGAATCCAATAAAAATATCAAAAAAATCATATCTCTTACCAATAAAAAGTTAACTCTCCCATGGAAGAAGAAAATCGTGATTTGGTGATTTTAGCGAAATGTTAACTTTCTAATCTCTCATAATTTAGTCTATCTAAAAATTTGATAATTCAAATAAACCACATGGAACACTAAAAATTCAAAGTCCGGTAAAAAAAGTCAAACGTGCATGTGACTTCTCCAAGAGAGCCACTCTCCTACTGACAGCACTTAGTCTGTTTGAGACCTCTCAAGATTTGGTCAAACATAAACTATCATCACCCAAACTCATGAGAATTCACTTCCTAGTTCTTTATTTATTTACCTGTGTTATATTAAATATATATATAATAATCCTACGTGAATCGGATCGATTCCATACGAATCGGATAGAATCAAGGCGAACCGATTCGGTCCAAATCGCCGCTCCAGCAAACCATGATGTGAACCTATGTCATCCAGAGTTGAGACTTGGGAATGTATGCAATTATCTATGTTCCTTAAGGAATTATCTATGTGAACCTATGTGATCCACACTTTTATGTTATCCTGATCTCCCGAGATCTTACCGAGATCTCTTCGAGATCTCTTTCTTTGACCCTCCCGAGACGAAGCGAGATCGATATGGCAAACCTTGGTCTGTATATTGAGAAATGGATGGCAACCTGGCTTGAAATCGGGCCAATATTTCCAGCCAGCACAAGGACAACGCTATTCCACATGTTTACGTAATAAGCCTCGAGTACAAAACATTTAGACAATCTTCACATATAAAGTCCAAATCCCGTGGTCTTGCTCTGTTTTTCTTTTCTTGGAAGGAAAAGTTTCTGTAGTATGCACCACCAATTTTTTTAATAAATAAAAAGAGATGATACAGCCAAGAATGGAGGAGTGAATACTCCCAAAGATCAAAAGGACATACTAAGAATGAAGTACTCCAATGACATAAAAAAAAATATAGAGTACGAAAAGAAAAATTCTCAATGAATGCCCTGCTTCCCCAAAATATGGTGTCACTGTATTCCTTATACTCCAACAGATTGCATGGGGGAGAATGTGAAGAATGTGGAACCGACTACACTTTCCTTTCCTATATCAGAGCCTTGCATTCGTAAAAGACAATTTAAAGATCTAACAGACAAGAGTTGCTATTTGGCACATGACTCATACTCAGCAAGTGCAATGGATTACATACAGTTCAACATTTCCCGCAACAGGATCCTTCCATCTGCCCTCCATTTCCAGAGTTAAACCCCTATGTCCTCAGTCCAGAATTTTACCAAGTATCAGAGACAATAAGAGGGGGCTGTAGCACTAGCCTTTATTCTTAGTAGACAGCATAGGTTTCTAGCACTTATTTAATTGGATAAATGATACCATAGTCAGAACCAATACACTGAGATATCAACATTGAGTTGACACCAATAGTTTAAAAGTGCCAAGGTAGGAGGAGATGGTACACCAACTGTGCCTATGTAGACAGCCTAATCAGCAAGATGGGTGTCTCATAAACAAGGCAGTTGTTTTTTGGCATTTCTTAAACATACTACATAATTTTGATGTACAATTAACTGGAACGGATACTCTTTTATTGTTATTGGAATAAAAATTTAGCTACACTGATCATAAAGAAAGAATGAAAGTCCTATTTCTCACTTTTCAAGTAGAGGTATGAAAATATATAATATACTGCATAGTTGCATGTGAAGCATAGGAATCATATGTCACAAGGTCATCACTAAATATTGTTGCATCTCAATAATTTTACACCTATAATGCAACACAACAAATTTTGAGATTACATAACAAGATTAACAATGATGATAATTGTATATGTCTATTGGGTTATGTATACATGTAATAGTCCAAATTAAGAGAGTGAAGGGGCAAAACTACAAAGTTGTAATATAAAGGGATTTGAACAGAGTACACATCTATGAATGGTTGAATGAGGTTTAAATATTTCATGTAAGTGATATTTTTTTCTTCTATTATCTTTCCTTTATTGATGTAACACTAATGAAGTATATTTTCTTCATCACAACCTAATGAACAATAACAAGAAACAACAAACTTTAATATCTAAGGATGAATCAGAACATCTATATTACTTTCTTCAATCCTACTGTATTATCTAGACATTCAGCACATGTATATCATGTAGTTTAAAGGATGCCAGATAACTACACAAGGAATAAAGTCCAATGAGCCAATGTTGTTTAAGAAAGGCTGAGCAGAAATGCAGCAGCCGAAGTATCTAAGGCATTTAGATAGTCTTACATGAGAACCAAGGTGGCTTCATTTTAAACTTGGATACAAAATTCAGGGAAGTTATATGAGAAATCCTACTACAGCCACAGATATTCTAATATTGCCAATGTTAGGTAGTTACCTAAGCACCTAGGCAGCGGCATTTTAAAATTGTGCTTGATATAGCATTATTGTCCAGTTCCTAAACTTTGGTGGTAGAACATTCAGGGAAGTGATCAGAGAGATCCTCTTCAGGTCACAGATATTTAATATCAAAAGGAGCTTGCCAATGTTGACACGGGAAGAATATCACTTTAACATATCATTTGGTTTTGTTGGTCCATTTCATTTATCTGGTTCATGTATTCATTTCATTTGGGTATTCATTTATTTCACATGCTTTGATTTTTTGCGGGGCGTGCCAGTTTGTCTAATAGACAGAAACAAATCCGCGCAATGCGGAAGAGAAATATTGGGTGTCCTGAAATGGACAGAGGTGTCCGTGTGAAGGACGACTGGGTTTGTCCATGAAATGGACGGGGATGCCCGTGTGACGGGCGACTAGGGTTGTCCATGAAAGGACGGGGATGCCCGTGTGACGGGCGACTAGGGTGCGCCGTTTTTTATCTGAACTCCTTGAGTCCCGTATCTATACTCATCAGGTGATTGAGGTAGCATGTGCTGGACCTCTGTCTCCATCGATCAAAATTGATGTTACATTTACATCGAGTTAAGACTCTTGGTGTTATTTAACATCAGTTTTAACCCGAATACCATTCATAGCAAAAAGGGATGAGAGAATACACATTTTTTTTAGAAAATCCTGGGCATGATGCATCATTTTCTTTTGATTATTTTGAAATACTTTTGCTTTGAGTGTTCATTTTGAAAAGACTGCCCTTTGTGGAGCTCGAAATATGACTTTAAGAAGGGAACGGGTATATTCCCGTGAACCCATTTGGGGTCTCCCTCCTCTCCTTTTTTTTTGAGAAAGATGTTGTTTAAAGGTTTTATTTTGGAAAACCTGAGATTTATTATTGCAGACGGGTATATACCCGTGCATTTGATTCTGAACTTGGGAAAAGTCGTGATTAGAAGTAGCATTTAGAAGAGTTGCTACATCAATCCCCTTTTCTTTTATGACATGATATTCTTTTACAACATCCTTTTTTTTTAAAAGAAGTCTGAATTGAGGCAGAATTTCATTTCTCCTTGTTCATCGTTTCATTCATTCATCATTCTTTTTTTTTACTTGTATGAGTATGATTTTCGGAGAACGTATGCACATATCTCCATGGACGTTCTTGTCAATTTGAAGTTCCTTTCTGGAAACTGTCCATATGAACACAATTCTCGTGAGTACGCATCATACTGCTCTTTGGAGTAACTGAGCACAGTTCGGGTCCTGTCACAGTTCGGGTCCTGTCACAGTTCGGGTCCTGTCACAGTTCGGGTCCTGTCATAGTTCGGGTCCTGTCCTCTTTTTCTTTGGATGTGTGTATATTATCACAATTTTCATAAATTTATTTTGGCAGAGTTTCCGCTTATACGGAATGCCCTCACGGAGATATATTCATATAAACATGTACTTATATCCATGTGTCCCCGGAGAACCTTTATCCGGAGGGATTTTGCCCTTAAAAAAGTATGTGTATATAATCATAAATTTGCAGTTTATGCATATCTTCTCACCGGTATTCCCTTTTGAGTGGAGTGTCCGGCAAAAAGGGCTATCTGCATATGCAGAATCCTTTTTGAGAGGGATACGCATATAGTTGCGGATTTATAATTATATAAACATGTCCGTAGTCGGAGACTCTATTTGGGCAGAGTTTCCTCTTGGGAACACATGTATATAAATACAAAGTTTGTGATTATATTGATATGTTTTTAGAGGGAGAACTCTGACATTGGCAGGGCTTCCTTCCAAGAAACATATGTGTATAGGCACAAATTTGAATTTTATAGGTATGTTCTTAGGCGGAATCTCCACTTGGGCAGAGTTCCCTCTAGGAAACATGCGTATAAAAATACCAATTTGTGAATATACAAATATGTTCTTGGGCAGAATCTTTCCTTGGGCAGAATCTCCTCTAAGAAACATATAGATATAGACACAGATTTGAAATTTATAGATATGTTCTTAGGTTGAACCTCTGCTTGGGCAGAGTTTTCTCTAAGAAACACACATATAAAAAGACGAATCTGTGAATATATGAATATGTTCTCGAGTAGAATCTCCACTTGGGCAGAGTCTCCTCTAAGAAACATATGCATATAGCACAAACACACCATCCTGGAGAGTTTAAAACTCGATGGGAGGTGGCATAAATAACAAAGGTATCTAAAATACCATATGTCCGGAACGGACGGTATTTAGAACCTATAGCCCGTGAGGGCCAGTGCCGCTATTGCGGACTTTTAGCCGATGAAGTTTGCCGATGCCGCATATGGACAACCTCTCAACACTCAGGGGAAGAAGATTTGGTACCTTCACTCACACAAGAAATGAGGTTGAGAGAGAGGGGGACTTTGGAAATCAGAATTTTCTATTGTTTGGGATTTCACGGGAAGGGGGACAACAATTTCTCAAAGGGGGCTGTGGCATCTCCCGGGAGCCAGCCCTTTGAAATGGGGGGATGGGGTGCCTTTTATAGGGGAAGGCACCCCTTACATTGCATGGGAGGGGGGGGGGGGGGGGTTTAAACCGATGGGAGTTCCATCGGTTAGAGGGAAAATTCCCTCTAACCGATGAGACTCTCATCGGTTAAAGCTAACCGATGAGACTCTCATCGGTTAAAGAAAAAAAAACTCTCTAACCGATGAGACTCCCATCGGTTAGAGGGTTAAAGGCCTCTAACCGATGGGGGTTCCATCGGTTAGGCCCTTTTTTATTTTCTTTTTTTTTCTATTTTCTATTATATATTTTTTTTGTTTTTCCTGTTTTCTGTCTTTCTGTGTGTTTTTTTGTTTTCTTTATTTTTCTGTTTTCTGTTTTTTTTTGTTTATGTTTTTTTTTTTGAAAGGGGGACCCCTTAACCGATGGAACATCCATCGGTTAAAGGGGAATCCCCCCCTAACCGATGGGGGTTCCATCGGTTAGAGGGGAAGACTCCCCTAACCGATGGAAGCCCCATCGGTTAGGGGATTCCCCTTAACCGATGGAACTTCCATCGGTTGGAGGGGAGTCCCCTCTAACCGATGGAAGCACCATCGGTTGGAGGGGTCTCCCCTCCAACCGATGGAAGCACCATCGGTTAAGGGGGAAAAACCCCCTTAACCGATGGTGCCTTCATTGGTTTAGGGGAGGGGGATTTCTGGGAATAAATAATGGGGGGATTGACATTAAATTTTATTTTTTTATGTCAACAAATGCCCCCCACGGGAAGTGTGCCGACGCCGAAGGCGGAGGAGGACGTCCCGTGCAATCTTTGAGCTCTGCTTCTGATCTTCATGACTTGACAATGAACTTGAATCGGAAGCACTTGCACTGCAAAGTCGACAACCTCGGGCAACGATCGACTTTGTCATGCTTCTTGTGCTGAGCGATCAGCTCCGCTTCCTTGGATTTACTCAGAACTGACTTTGGCTTTCTTCACCTGGGTCTTTGCCTTCTGGATTTCATCTCGGGGATTTTTTTTAGATCTGCCTTTCTGGCTTTGTTGATTATGAATTTGATTGAGGACTCAATTGGTGAGACTCGTCTTTCTGACTTTGCTCAACAACTTGATTTGAGAGAGATTTTTTTTTTGACTTGTGATTCTGACTTGATTCGCAGTTGGATCCGATATCACTTTCCTGAGCTTTGCCTTTTTGGCATTTGCTTGTATTGGATTTGACATCTTTTTCTTGAATCTTGTCTTCTTGGCTTTGTCCGAGATTTGGCATGGTATTCGGTACTGAGGCTAACCTTCTTGGTTTGCGGCTATCTTTCTTCTTCCTTTTTTTGTATCTGTTTTGAATCTCAACCATCCTCGCTCCGGAAGTTGTTGGAGACAGAAATGGTGAAACTCATTGAATATTCCCTCTTTTCCAGACCCAAGAGAGCTGGAAAAAAGGGGGGTGGCGGATTCCGCCTTATCTGGCGGTGGCTTTCTTTTTTTTCTTTTCTTCTTTCATTAATGTCATTCATGATTCTTCTTCTTGATTTGTCACTTATCCTTTCTTCCTTTTTGACTTATCTACCTCAGATGACGAGACAGATGAGGAAAAGTGCTGGTCCGATTGCTTCGGGCGGCAATGCCTCTTTGCCTAGAGGTTCTCCTCTCCTTTGTGAAGTGGAGCATGAGAATTCCTCACGGGCAGTTATCAACTTTATGCCGGAGATTGATGATAATAAACCATCATCTGACTGTCTGTTTTCTTGAGATAGCTGTGACGGATGACGGTGCCTCTGCATTTGCTGAGCTGAGGGTCTCGACGGAACAGTATTCTTCTGCTCTTGTCGAGGCTTATGTCCTGATGCCTGCCAAGGAATATTCTTACATGGAATCAACTCCTGCAGGTGACTTCCTTTACTAAGCTCATATACAGTCTTTAAAGATGATGTTTCATTTTCTGATGTTGTGTCTTTCCTCCTGTTTTCTACAACCAGCTTTTCTCCTGGGAGATGATGGATTCATATTCTGTATCTGTGGCTAATCCTCTCTTTCCACTTTTGGGGAGGTGCAGGGAGCCCATTTTTAGAGTTTCAAGCTTATTCTGCCTTTCAAGTAGGCGATGCTGCGAGTGACGATGGTGTTGAGCATGGTTGTCGGGAAGGAGACATTGCCGGCTGGAACGGAACGCGAGCTTGATGAAGAGAGGTCTTCTTTGAATCAAGAGGCCAAAGATGAGGCCAAAGATTCTGAAGAAGAAGCTACCTATGTAAGAGACGGAAGGAACCTCCGCCAACTGACAACCTCCAAAGCCAAGGCGGTTGAACGGCTGAAGAGGAGAAAGCCCTCCTGCCTTGGCTTTTCAGTATAACATTTATATGCCGAGCTCATTGTCTTGCTCTTTTCTTTGTTTGACCTTTACATAGCAATCGCCACTCTTTGTATATTTGTACAGAGAGTGACTTGTGACTTTGTAAATACAAGGTGAAGGATAATGAAGATCCTCCTTTTCATTTCCTCCATCCCCTTTTTTTTCTTTCTCTTTTTTTTTCTTTTCTTTTTTTTTTTTTTTTTTTCACATTACCAATCGCAGTGCCCTCTTGGGTTTTCACTAAGACTGGCCCCCTTTAGCTTTTTCCAACGTGCCCTTTCGGGTTTTCACGTTGAGGGGTTACCCATTTTTGCCTGAAGCGCCCTTTCAGGTTTTCACCTCAGCCGGATTTTTTGATCTTTTTACCCTCAAGCATACAGTGAGCCGTATACTTAAGTCCATCGGGGTATCTCTATTTTTTAACCCCTTTTCTTTCTTTTTTTTTTTACTTGACTGTTGAGGACTCGACTGACTTGGATAATTGAATGGCTAAGGGTTTGGTTGTAGAATGAGTGGTGTATTCGGATGTGGTTTGAGATTTGAATTGGCCAATGATTGGAAATTCGGATTTGGAATTTGGATCTGGATGTGGATTTGGGTTTGAACATGAGTATGTTGGCTTACCTTTGTGGTATTTTGAATTTGGGTTTGGATATGGATATGAGATTTGGGTATGATTTAGCCCTGGACTTGGTTTGAATGGGCTCTGAATGGTGTTTATTGTTTTGGCTTTGGGATTTGAATTTCGCCCCTCCTTGATGGCTTGGTGCCGGGATGAGGGGTTTGCACTTGGATTTGAATGGCTGGAGAGGAAGAAGCCTTCCTGCCTTTGTTTCAAAGCATAAACACTTGCATATTGGGCTTGTTGCCTTGATCTCCTTTCTATTTTGCATGTGGTATCTGTCACCCTTTGTAAGTTTGTGATGTGGTGACTTATAGCTTTGTGAATGTATGAATGAAGGACTGAGGAATCCTCCTTTTCATTTTTTTTTCTCTTTTTTTTTTCACATTACCAGCCTTAGCGCCCTTTCGGGTTTTCACCAAGACTGGCCCCCTTTAGCTTTTTCCAACGCGCCCTTTCGGGTTTTCACGTTGAGGGGTTGCCCATTTTGCCTGAAGCACCCTTTTGGGGTTTTCACCTCAGCCGGATATTTTGATCTTTTTACCCTCAAGCATACAGTGAATGTATACTTGAGTCCATCGGGGTATCTCTATTTTTAACCCTTCTTTCTTTCTTCTCTTTCTTTCTTTTTTTTTTGACCTGACTGGTGAGTACTTGACTGGTTTGGGTAGTTGAATGGATGGTGGTCTGATTGTGGGATGGGTGGTGACATGGATGTGGAATGGGTGGGTGGTGACGTGGCTGCAGAATGGGTGGTGACTTACTTTGTGGTATTTTGATTTGAGTTTGAATATGGATATGAGATTTGGGTTTACTTTAGTTTCAAGCTTAATTTTGGATATTGATACAGACTTTGACATGGAGTTTAGGTTTGGATTTATGGTTTTGGGTTTGAATTCCGCCCATCCTTGATGACTTAGGGTCGGGATAAGGGATTTACATTTGGATTTGAATTGGAGTTGAGATTGGGTTTGTTTTTGGATTTGGATATGGACATGTCAGTTTATCTTTGTGATATTCTGGATGGGATATGAGATTATGATTTTGCTTTTGGATGTAGGATTTAGGTTGATTGGTTCTGGACTTAGTTTTGGTTTTTTTATTTTGATTTGGTTTGGTTTGATTTTGATTTTGGTTTTGGTTTTGGTTTTGATTTTGGTTTTAGTTTTGGTTTTGGTTTTGTTTTGTTTTTTTTTGTTTTTTTTTTTTTTGCTTTTGGTTATGGAATTTCGGACTTCTATTTGGTTCAGCCTACCTTGATGGTTTGTGGCTATATTTGGAATTGTATTTGAATATAAGTTGCCTTGATGGCCTTGGGATATGAACTTGGAACTTGAACTTGATGTCACCTACCATGATGGTTTGCTGGTGAGACTTTGGTTTTAGGATAGCCTACCTTTATGGTTTGCTGGCTATGAGTTTGGAACTTAGATTTGGCATAGCCTACCTTTTGGTTTGCTGGCTATGGTTTGGTATTTTGGATTTGAGATAGCCTACCTTTTTGGTTTGCTGGCTATAGTTTTGGTATTTTGGATTTGACATAGCCTACCTTTTGGTTTACTGGCTATGGTTTTGGTATTTTGGCATAGCCTACCTTTTGGTTTTGTTGGCTATGGTTTTGGTATTTTGGATTTGACATAGCCTACCTTTTTGGTTTGCTGGCTATGGTTTTGAGATTTTGGATTTGACATAGCCTACCTTTGTGGTTTGCTGGCTATGGTTTCGGTATTTGGATTTAGCATAGCCTACCTTTTTGGTTTGCTGGCTATGGTTTTGGTATGGTTTTGACATAGCCTACCTTTGTGTTTGCTGGCTATGGTTTTGGTATTTTGGATTTGACATAGCCTACCTTTTTGGTTTGCTGGCTATGGTTTTGGTATTCTGGCATAGCCTACCTTTTTGGTTTGTTGGCTATGGTTTTGGTATTTGGATTTGACATAGCCTACCTTTGTGGTTTGCTGGCTATGGTCAAGATTTGATTTGGGTTTGTACATGGAATACCCTTGGCTTTCATGCTCGGTAGGGAGTGAAAAGTTTGGGGTATATAACGGACAGGTGGAAGTTTTGATTCCTTTGCCCCTATCTGTTGCAAACTTCATTTCATTGTTTTCATTCTCTTTCGGCTTCATGCCTTTTGGGTGATCGGTTTTTGTTTGTCTTGGTGGCTGGCCAGGAAATTCATGCTCTGGCGCGTGGTACAGTTTCAGGTGTTTCCCATTGAGTGGGGGAAAAGGGCACATTACCTTTATGGTCAACTAGCCGGTATGCTCCTCCTTCATATGCCAGAGTGACGATATA
This sequence comes from Colocasia esculenta, assembly GCA_014218235.1. Taxonomy (NCBI): domain Eukaryota; kingdom Viridiplantae; phylum Streptophyta; class Magnoliopsida; order Alismatales; family Araceae; genus Colocasia; species Colocasia esculenta. The sequence continues at coordinate 119,114,117 of CM024757.1, read as the reverse complement.
TGGATCGAGCCAAGTGGGTTGAAATTTGCCACATGACTTTCCGGCCATTGCTTCTTTGCACTTGGTCATGACAAGATCCCTTGCTTAAATGCTCTTGGTCTTGCTATTCTATCAAAGGCACGAGCCATTCTAGCTTGGTATTCTTGGAGAAATTTATATGCCTCGAGGGGCCTTCCTTCCAGATTGGAGAGCTCCTCAAGTCTCCTTTCCATTTGATCTTGATCTTGATTTTGTAGTTCACTTTGGATTGCCACCCGATAGGATGCCATTTCAATTTCTATGGGAATCATTGCTTCAGCTCCATATACCAAGGAGAAGGGTGAACATCCGGTAGGGGTTTTATACACGGTTTGATAAGCCCACAAGGCTTCATGAACCTTTTCTCCCCGTTCCCGCTTTCTGTTGCCGATTATCTTGGAAGCAATTTGCAGAGGGTTTTGTTGAAGGCTTCTGCCAACCCATTTGCCTGTGGATTATATACTGGAGATGTTCTCCAGTCAATATGAAATTTTGCTGTCAAAGCATATATTGTTTTGTTTCTGAATTGTGACCCATTATCAGATATGATCCTGTGAGGAGTCCCAAATCTGTATATTATGTTTTGCTTGACAAATTTGGCGACTGATTCTACGGTTACCTCCCTTAATGGGATAACTTCAGCCCACCGAGAGAAGTAATCTGTAGCAGCCAGTATGAACTTGTGGCCTTGAGATGAGGGTGGGAATGGTCCCACAATATCCATACCCCATTCGGCAAACGGCCAGGTTGGCGCAGTGGGATGTAATACATTTGGGGACTTTCTTGGCACGGGGCCAAAGGCTTGACATTGATGACATGTACTGGCATATTGGATGCAATCTGCGTACATGGTAGGCCAGTAGAAGCCTTTCAACTTAATATTGATTTTCATCTTTTCTCCTGCCTGATGTGCACCACACAGGCCGGAATGAACTTCCTTCATCATGATTTTGGCTTCTTTGGAGGATAAGCATCTGAGGAGGACTGGTCCTTTCTTTTCATGGACCAGCCTATATAGTTGATCTGCTATCATTTGATATGATGTAGCCCTACGCAAGAGCTGAATTCTTTGTGCTCGATCAGGAGGTAGCCAACCTTTCTTGATTTTGATAAGCGGTTCGCGCCAATCTTCGGATTCATTTGTTATATCTAGCTCTGTATTATATACTTCTTCGATTGCAATATCAGACTCATCGTCGAGGATACTCGTCATGAGCCTTCTGTGGCGGACCATTATGTCCACTTCTCCTTCAGGAGGCAATTTTATAGCAGAGGCCAATTTGGCCAGAGCATCTGCCTGAGAATTTTCATTTCTTGGTATATGGAATATATCGAAAAAGCTGAATTGCTCTTTGAGCTTCATGGCTGTATTGTAATAGGGAAGTAGTTGTGGTTTACGGACTTCATACTGGCCCAATATTTGTCGGATGACCAGTTGTGAGTCACCATAAACTTGTATACTTTTGACCCCTATTTCGAGAGCCAGCTGGAGCCCAATAATTAGAGCTTCATATTCAGCTTCATTATTTGTGAGCGGCTTCATGAGAGCACAAGAGTTATATAATATTCCTTCTTGAGAGGTGACCAGGACAATACCTGCTCCAGTAGAGGGGCTAGTAGAGCCATCTGTATAGTGGAGAGTTCGAGAAGCTCTATCAAAATATAATTCCCAAGAGGGTAGCTCAATTGTGGCAACCTCTTCGAGAATTGAATTTTCACTTGTACGAGAAAGAGTTTCTTCTTCTGGGAAGTTTACTGGATGTGCGGCCAAAAATTCGGCCAAGCCTTGCCCTTTGATTGCCCTTTGTGGGATATATGTGATATCAAACTCCATAAGGAGCAGAGCCCATTTCGCTAGTCTTCCTGACAATATGGGTTGCCGTAGCAGATATTTGATTGGATCATGCTTGGAGATGAGCTTAATTTCATGAGCCAGAAAATAATGCCTCAATTTCTTTACGGCAAATATCAGTGCTAGGCACACTTTTTCCATTGGAGATATCGAAGTCTAGATCAATTAGCTTTCTGCTAAGATAATATAAAGCTTGCTCTTTATCTTCTTCATTTGTTTGTGCCAATAGAGCTCCCAGAGAAGCATCCATAGCTGAAATATAGAGTATAAGATGCTTTTCCAGCGATAGGTGCCCCCAGCACTGGTGGAGCGAGAAGGTATTCCTTGTTGCTCGAAGGCGATTTGGCATTCTTGATCCCAGATGGAAGGTGCATCCCTCTTCATTAGTTTGCCGAACGACATGTATCTTCCTGAAAGATTTGAGATAAAATGTCTAATATAGGCTAGTTTCCCTTGAAATGACCTTAGATCGGTCAGATTTTGAGAAGGTGGCGATTGCTAGATCGCCTTGATTCTGTCGGGGTCTATTTCCATTCCCCGATATTTGACGACGAATGTTTTTTCAATCGTCGAACACTTTGATCTTGCCCTGGAGAGTATACTTGCATACAACTGGGAGATAGAGGAATACTCCTTATGAGGTCAGCTTCATAGTTGACACTCCGCCGCTCTGGGCGAGTTATTTTGCTTTGAGAATTCTTTGCAGGTGATTTGGCAAAACATTTGTTTACCACAAAAAGCTTGCCAGCCTCACTGTCTTCATCTGAGCATTTAATTTGCTTACCCTTCCCTTTAGACCGGGCAAGGGGTTAAGGAATTGGCCCTCCAGGATATAAAATAGCAACAGTCAAGTTGCATTTATTTTCCCGAAATGGGGTTTAATCAGCAAAGACTGTATGCTGCTTTCCTTCTCTTGCATATTTGATGCGTTGATGGGGTGTCGATGGGATGACCCAAAATTTTTATAGCCAAGGTCTTCCAAGTAATATTCTGTATGTTGTATCAGCATCAATAATATAGAAGGCTACCTTGGTGGTGAAGCTTCTAAGAATTAAGTTGACAGTGACTCTTCCAATGGCTTCTCCTGAATTTTGGTTTTAGAACCAATGGCTTGTACATCTTTTACCTGTTGCACATGAGGCATGAGATGTAGAGATTCAAGGGCTTTATAAGGCATTATATTGATAGATGCCCCCAGATCGGCCAGGATCTGACTCAATTTGTTGCCATTTGACTTGTCCCTTCAGGACGATTGTGACATAGTAGCATTCCTTTATCTGTGAAGGTGACATCTGCTGCTAGTGCTTCATATATTTGAGCTTGGAAATCAGCCATATGAGCTTCATATATTTCTGTTTCTTGGAGTATTTTGACGAGAGTTTCCCTCAAGTCCTCACTCCAAGCAATTGCCTTCTAGACAGTAAGGTTAACGGGGAATGATTTGAGTTGCTGAAAGATTTTGTCATCAGCCTTGATGCGTATCTGGTCCGATGAGGGAGATCCCTATATCGAGGACTCAGATGGCTTCTTTGGCTTGACAGATTTCTTTTGAGAGAGAGGAATCAACATCCTTCCATTTGAAAAGAGAGGAGCGTTGTCCGGCTCATTTGATGAGACATGGGGACTTTGGCTCTTTCTTTTGTATGAGGAGGCATATTGGACAGCTCTTCTTCTTTATCTGAAGGGTTGAAGACATAAGAATCTGCCCGTACTTCGGCTTCAGGTAGAGGCTTTGACTCCTCGCCTTAAATGAGAATGACTCTGCTTGATTTTGTGATATCAGGCTTCTTGAAAATAGTAGATGCAACTTTTGCTCTTTACCATGCCCTTTCTTGCGACGGCGATTTGAATTATTTGTTGGCCGACGCTGATATGTCAGCATTGTTGGCTTACCTTCAGCCTGTTTGGTATTACCACTTGGAGAGATTTATAGCTTCTTTGGTTGAGGTTGGACAACCATATTGTAAATTGGTGAGTTAAATATGTGATTTGATTCTTCAATTTTGATTGATTGATGATTTTTTTTTTTTTTTTTTTTAAGTTGATACTTGAGGTACCTCAGCAGCAGCATCACGCTACATTTGTTCTTTTCATTCTTCTTTTATTCATTATTATTATTATTCTTTGTTGTTTTTTTTTTTTTAGTTGTGTGTTTGTTTTTTTTTGTTTTTTTTTTTTGTTCTATTTATAATATATATGTATATATTTTATTTCATACCTGAAGAGCTTTAAGTAAGCTTATGACTTTGTGCTCTGAAGATGATTTGGAGATGCTTCTTTGTTGGAGCCACCTCTTAGTTGTAGAGTTGTTGACTCTTTTGGAACTGGCTGATTTTGAGGGCTGACAGTGACCCATTCTCAAAGGTTGCATTAATTGCTTCTTGAATAATTGAAGATGGGAGTTGGTGATAATGATCCACGAACTCCTCTGCTTGCTGGGAGATTGGCTTTGTCGCAACTTCTTTCGATATTCTCATTCTGTATTGAAAAAGATCAATTTTAAATTGCTCCATTTCAGCTTTGACTTTGTATCGTCGATAGCCCAGGGGATGATGATAATATTCACATATCTTTGGATATAGAGCTTGGGATTCTGGACTTGAACCATAGGCTCGTTGTGACACCTTATTTGCTGGCGCCAAAGAATTCCCATGTTGATCAAATTTTCCTTCCCAGATATGAGTTTCGACCAAATCATGGAGATCCAGACAATAGTCATACATCTCCTTTCACTCTTGAAAGATATATGATGCTGGTTTAAGTATGGAAACCAGACTTTGTCTTCTGAGATTGTCAAGTATAAACTTGGTGCTCTTTGTTGCAAATGAGAGCTTATTATAGAAGATGCAGATTTGTATACGATTGACTGGATAAATATGGATTTGAATGCTCCCCCACTGATAACCGAGGAAGACCAAAGGATGATGATGCCCTAATGACTTTCACCACATAGGATCCAGGATTGGCTGGTCCATTTGGTGGTTGTTGAGTATGAGGCTAGTTGACCCGATGAATACTCAAGTCAATTAGCTTTTGAACATCATTTTGAATCTTATGCAATCTTTGATACTATGACCCATCACTTGACGATATGGGCAGTAATTGGCTAATATTTCTGCCGGAACTCGGTAATCCATCAATCCGGATTGAAGGCATAGCCATAAAAGTGAGTAAGTGAGATGTCGAGGGAAAGAATATAACCTTGCCAGCTCGACAGGAGTTGAAGGATCTTCGGATAGCCACCCAATTGAGTCTGCATATGGCGACATAGGAGGCAGCTCTGAATATATTTGAGTATGCATAAGAGTATATTTACCTTTGGACTTTCCTCATTATTCTGTGTGGATCATGTCTTGATCTTGGTAGAGAATGAGCTCCTGAATTATCTTGAGGAGGATTACATGAATGACCGTCCTCGGGATGATTTGAATTTGTTGGAAGTCTCGTCCTATAAATGATATCGACAGATTGCTCTGGTCGATCCCAAGCATGAAGTTGAGGAGGGTCAGCCAAAGCATTTTGCATAGAAATGAGGCCATTTGAATGATCTTCTGGGCCTCACTTTTGAAGATGTAGCAATCTTCAATTACATGCCCCACCATACGGTGATACGGACAAATCAAGCTGATTGGTTAGCTGACATCTGCCAGCTTCTTTGGTGTTGGCAGTGATATTAATTGGTTGTCGAGGCAGAGATCAAAGAGCCTCTATGATTCTTGTTTTTGAAAGAATAAGGAGTCTTCATGCGCCCCATCAATGATGGCAGTGGAGCTTTAGCTTCTGATTTCTTCTTTGGGGCAGGAGAGATTGTTGCCCCCTTTGCTTCATCATCAGGTGAGGAGTCAATGATGTTGACCTTTTTTTTTTGCTAATTTATTGCGCTCTTTGGGGAGCTTGCCTTTATGAGATGTCTGTGTCATTTGCTCGGCTAGAAACATCTCAGTGTCTGCCACTATGGAATTCAATTAATCGAAGCTCTTGATATTTGCTCCCAAGAGTTCTCATGATTGTTGATATGAGGCCTTTTGGCAGATAGGGATTGTATCTTCTTGAACAGGAGGGTTATTGCATTTCATGCTAAACTCTCTCCATCCCTTGATGAAGTGGATTGCCGACTCCCCTTTTCTTCTGTTTGAGGGAAGATAATTGGCAAGAGGGATACCTTCCATTCAGCCATTTGGAAATGGCCCATGAATTTCTTTTGCATATCTGCCCGATCGGTAACTGAGTTGGGCTTGAATTTTGAATACCATTGAAATGCGACTTCAATCAAGGAAGTTGCAAAATATCTGAAGAGATAAGATTTGCCGATGGCGAGCTCGACCAAGATAAATAACATAATGTGGCACATATTCCAATGGCGACCCCTGTCCATTAAACTTTGATAGTTTTGTGACTTTAGGGCATATCTCTGGCAGCTTCTTGAATTGATGATGTACTGGATATGGAACAGAATATGGATCTGCCACCTGAATACCTTTGCTCTACTGAGCGAACATATCTCGAATAATCCTTCAGTATCTCATGCCTTTGTATGGCAACACCTTGAGGGGTCATAATATTGGACGGATCAATGATGTCTTGAACCGTAGTTTGAGGAAGAAGACCAGTCGTAGAAGCTGCTGGATAATTGTCGGGGCAGCCCCATCTGGATGTTGATTTTGTTGATTTTGAGCAGAGACTGGCTCCACAGAATGGGGAGGCTTGTAGTTACCAGTTGCCTCATTTCATTTAGAAGCACAGCCATTTGAGATTGGGATTGCTGCATCACTTGATATTTGTCGTCATCTGACATAGCCTGGAAATTTTCCTTTGTCGGCAAGTCGATGACGGGATTGATGTTTGAAGTTGAAGGCCCACTTCTTCGACTTGAATATTTGCTTCTTCGAAGAAGGGGATTTGAATTCCCTCATGTTAAATATCAATACGAGGGAGAACTTGACCAGGTGCTTCAGCTTGTCGCCGGGCTGGCGGTTTCTTCTGGCAAATTACCTGATGGCTTTAGCAGGATTGAAGTGGCTTCAGCGATTTGTTCAGCTGGTTCGCCAGAGTCATTCCCGGCGGCGTAGCATGAGAAGATTATAAGCTTGGGTTTTTCCTCAGCTGCCCAAGTAACACGTCGTCTTTTGACGGACGGGTACTGGCGTTAGGAATTGCCCCCAACCATCAAATATTGAAACTCGCCGTATACGGTTGAAGGCCGATATGCGAGATTTGAATTACTGAGTTGGATTTTCTTTGACTATTCGGGTATTCTCCGAGCCTTGAGAAGTATAGATTGACTTCTTGTATATTTCTTTTTCTTTTTACCCATGATGGTGCTTGAGCTCAATATGTTGAAGGGAAGCATATTTGGCGTTGCTTCTCTACTAAACACCTTTGATATATTTGCTGAGTCTTCTTGAGTTTATGGGCTTCCTTTTTTTGGAACCCAGATTTGTTTGAACCTGGGAGAGTGCTGGGTCTTTTGCTTGACATCGGCTTCCTTCTTGGGATCTCCTGATTCTCCTTGAAACCGCCGCAAAACTGAGAAGCGGTTTGAGGTAGGATTGTAGGAACATACCTATCCCGCAGGGTGATAGGGTGGCTTCCGTCAAGCCATACCTGCAGACCTTTGATCATGATGGATTTGTCGGATCTTGAGGTGGCAGCTGATGGCTTTTACTTTTATGATTATTTTGTCCTTGTTGTAGAGCGAAAACTTTGATTTTGGAGGAAATTGTCTGGACTGAAAAAGTCCAGATTGGGTTGACTTAGTCTTGCTAAATGGCTACCCTTTTTTTTTTTTTTTTTTTTTGGGTCAAAGATATGGTATGAAAATTTGGTGGAGCCTACCATTGAGGTTTGATGGCTACGATTTGGAATTTCAATTTGGATTTTGGTTTCGGATTCAGCCTACCTTGATGGTTTGTGGCTATATTTGATGTTTGGTTTGATGTATTCCGGGATTGCATATGGTTTGTTTGAATTTGAATTTGAGATTGGACATGACCGGCCTTGATGGCTTGTTGGTCATGAGCTTGAGTTTGGATATGGTTTTGAATTTGGATTGGACATGACCTGCCTTGATGGCTTGCGTCATGAGCTTGAGTTTGGATATGGTTTTGAATTTGATTGGACGACTGACCTGCTTGATGGCTTGTTGGTCATGAGCTTGAGTTTGGATATGTTTTGAATTTGGATTGGACATGACCTGCCTTGATGGCTTGTTGGTCATGAGCTTGAGTTTGGATATGGTTTTGAATTTGGATTGGACATGACCTGCCTTGATGGCTTGCTGGTCATGAGCTGAGTTTGGATATGGTTTTGAATTTGGATTGGACATAACTGCCTTGATGGCTTGCTGGTCATGAGCTTGAGTTTGGATATGATTTTGAATTTGGATTGGGCATGACTCGCCTTGATGGCTTATAGCCAATAAATGTTAGCCAGAGTTAGGCTGATCCCCTTTATTAGTATTACCTTTGGAGAGCATTCGGATGCCCCTGCTGATAATAACAGGACGAGCTTGGCTTGCCCACAGCTCTCGTGGATCTTCCTTGTTAACTTGTTGGAGAGAGGCTTTTGAGCAGCATCTTCTTCATAGGCCGGAAGGGATCGACATTGTTGGAAAAATCCCCAAATATGATCGGAGTCGCCTGGTAACCGAACCTGGCATGATTGTTGATGGCGAGTGGTCCATAAGTGACGGCCATCTTCAACGGCTTATGATTTGCCTTTTTGTTTGTACCTTCAAGGAAAATATCAGTATTAGGATTTTCATGAAAAATAACGTATGTCTCATCCTTTGCTATGAATGGTGAGAAGAGGTCCCACCGGGCGTGCCAGTTGTTGACACGGGAAGAATATCACTTTAACATATCATTTGGTTTTTGTTGGTCCATTTCATTTATCTGGTTCATGTATTCATTTCATTTGGGTATTCATTTATTTCACATGCTTGATTTTTGCGGGGCGTGCCAGTTTGTCTAATAGACAGAAACAAATCCGCGCAATGCGGAAGAGAAATATTGGGTGTCATGAAATGGACAGAGGTGTCCGTGTGAAGGAAACTGGGTTGTCCATGAAATGGACGGGGATGCCCGTGTGACGGGCGATAGGGTGTGTCCATGAAATGGACGGGGATGCCCGTGTGACGGGCGGACTAGGGTGCGCCGTTTTTTATCTGAACTCCTTGAGTCCCGTATCTATACTCATCAGGTGATTGAGGTAGCATGTGCTGGACCCTGTCTCCATCGATCAAAATTGATGTTACATTTACATCGTTAAGACTCTTGATGTTATTTAACATCAGTTTTAACCCGAATACCATTCATAGCAAAAAGGGAGAGAGAGAATACACATTTTTTTAGAAAATCCTGGGCATGATGCATCATTTTCTTTTGATTTTTTGAAATACTTTTGCTTTGAGTGTTTCATTTTGAAAAGACTGCCCTTTGTGGAGCTCGAATATGACTTTAAGAAGGGAACGGGTATATTCCCGTGAACCCATTTGGGGTCTCCCTCCTCTCCTTTTTTTTTGAGAAAGATGTTGTTAAAGGTTTATTTTGGAAAACCTGAGATTATTTGCAGACGGGTATATACCCGTGCATTTGATTCTGAACTTGGGAAAAGTCGTGATTTAGAAGTAGCATTTAGAAGAGTTGCTACATCAATCCCCTTTTCTTTTATGACATGATATTCTTTTACAACATCCTTTTTTTTTAAAAGAAGTCTGAATTGAGGCAGAATTTCATTTCTCCTTGTTCATCGTTTCATTCATTCATCATTCATTTTTTTTTTTACTTGTATGAGTATGATTTTCGGAGAACGTATGCACATATCTCCATGGACGTTCTTGTCAATTTGAAGTTCCTTTCTGGAAACTGTCCATATGAACACAATTCTCGTGAGTACGCATCATACTGCTCTTTGGAGTAACTGAGCACAGTTCGGGTCCCATCACAGTTCGGGTCCTGTCACAGTCGGGTCCTGTCACAGTTCGGGTCCTGTCACAGTTCGGGTTGTCATAGTTCGGGTCCTGTCCTCTTTTTCTTTGGATGTGTGTATATTATCACAATTTTCATAAATTTATTTGGCAGAGTTTCCGCTTATACGGAATGCCCTCACGGAGATATATTCATATAAACATGTACTTATCCATGTGTCCCGGAGAACCTTTATCCGGAGGGATTTTGCCCTTAAAAAAGTATGTGTATATAATCATAAATTTGCAGTTTATGCATATCTTCTCACCGGTATTCCCTTT